>NW_023590971.1:26849-69161 GCF_014843425.1 Jatropha curcas
ATATGGGCGTTGTAGGATCTTCACAGGTTAAAACATCCATATTGAATTGAGGTGGGAAAGCATTTGGAGATAATTGCAAGTTTGAATTTTCAAAATTATTAGCGTCCACCCTAAGTCTAGTGAATATCGTCTGTTGTTCCTGGAGAGAAGGTGTTGGTTAATCTCCGCAAGGTGCGGACATGAGTGAGTCTATTCTGAGGTAACTTCATCGGTCCATCGTTTCCTTGCTGTTCTGTTTATTCTCACGTGCTCTTTCTAGCAGCGTTGTTCCATGCAACAAGTTCTTTCCGATTTCTGGATCAAAGATCAAAGGGTTCAGTCCTACCTGATCTCTTGTGCCATAAACCACGCTGTGAAATAATCCTCTAGAAACAGTTAAATAAAAATTAAAAATGAAAATAAGTGTCTAAATTATTAATAGGGTGATTAAGTATTGGTAATGATAATGCTTTAGTCCTCGGCAACGCGCAAAAAACTTGCCAGTGATTTTGTCGCAAGTGTATGAAAAATACGCAACAAGTAATATAGAATGAGTAGAGTATCGTTCCCAACAAGGATTGTATTACCAAGTACCAAAATTATGTTACCATTATTATTTATTTAAACGGCAATAAGGGGGAATTATTTTAAGAAATTAAACTAAACAAATAAAAAAAAGAACAAAAGAATCAAGCAACAATATTTGACGAAAAAGAAATCACCATGATTTAAAGCCTAACTACCAGGGATTTTGACGTTTCACTTAATTCTATCCAATTTATTTTATAGTTTGATAATCATTTTAATTGTTTTAAGGGGGAAACAAACCTAAAAATCACTAAACAAGCTCTCTGATGTATTGTTAGCTATTTAACCGGTCTAATTACCTATGCTTCCAAGAGCGCAATCAAACATGAATTAAATCATTTAAATTTATGGTTGTGTTTTTATTGAGTTCATAACCTAAGGTCATAACTTATGAAAACCCCCATGAGTCAGAACCCATATAGCTTTCACATTAAGTTAGTTATTCTCGTGTAATTTATTACCCTATTCATATCAAAAACCCTTTCTCCCGATTTAGTGATTAATGAAAAAATCAATCCAGGGAGAGAAAACTCTAACCTGGAAGCATTAATCAATAATAATTTATATCATGAAAAGAAAAGCAAATCTATATTATAAATTGGATAGCAAAATTTAAGCTACATCAAAGCCCTTAGTATGAGGGAGTTAGTTTCCACATAGTAATTAGTAAACCCCAATTAAACTTGAAATATTTCTCATAATCAACATGATATGAAAATAAAACAAGAAAAAGAGTTTAGAAATAAAAACTCGTTAATGATTGATTCTGGGGCAGCTTCCTTGAATCCTTGCACAAATCTTGAACGCGTGGAAGGCTTGGAAAAGAGAGGAAAACAATAGAACAAAAAACTATCAAAACTGGAGATCCCCCCATAAGTGAAATGACTCCCTCTTTATATAGACTTCTGTAGAAAATCCGACTTCGTTTAGGAAATAGAATCCTTATTAAGTAAGAAATCTTTTTTGGAGATAGGAAAACTGTTTAGGCTTTGGATTTCTTCTCAATTAGGACGTTTTCCATCTTGCCTAAATAGGATATAGATCTTTGAATTTGTACGTCAGGAAAGTATCTTGAGGTTGGGCCCCTGCAAGTTATAGAGGAACTGCTGGCGTTTCTCGACTTAAGGACAGCACTTTAATTAAGTAGCTTGGGGCGTGCTTGTTCTGCACGGGTCTGGGCTTTGCTCAGTTGGCACGTCTAGAGAAGAATCTGTGGCACGGGCGTGCCCCCATAAACATGGCTAGGGCCATGCTAGGCTTTGAGTTTATCTAGGATGAAATTGCATCACGTGCGTGCTTTGTGTTGATGTCCTCTTTAGGCACGGGCGGTGCCAGATAAGCACGTCTGGGCGTGCTAGGAGTCTGAGTCTCCACTTGATTTTTCCTTGAATCTAGGCATGGGCCGTGCCTGGATTGCACAGTCTAGGCGTGTTAAGAGCCTGAGTGTATTTGCTTTATTTTGCTCTTTGTCTATGGCCAAAAACCTACAAATTTCCCTAAGATCAAGTTTGATTATAATTCAAGGGAAGCTTTACACTAAAACATAAGTAAAAATTAAAGTTAGAAACTAAATAAAGTAATAAAAATACTAAAATCCCTAAAAATTATAGTAAAAATACTATAAAAAATTTAAAACTATCAACAGCTTCATTTGCAGACCTACTAGCATAAACACAAAGAAAAGATTGCTATCTGCCAAAAGAGGAGATTTACACTTGTAAAGGTTACAGCTACAGCTCCAATTGAAAGTAAAATTGATTGGCAAGTGTGCTAACAGATTTTTGGATATATTTTGCTTGATTGAAGATAGTGTAACTTGATTGGAGATGTATTTTGCTGTGAAGACATTGTAGATTTTGTTGGATTTGTTAGTCTTGTACGTCTCCATCTTCTTTTTATTAGTGAAGTCAAGTAGCAGTAGTTTTGACAAAATCTGTGACTTGACCTTTGCTTTAAGCGTTATAGTTTGGAGACAAACGTTCCTTAATTTATTAGAGGTTTGGTGAACAAATATTAGAATAGCTCTTGTATAAATATTTTCACTATTGCTATAGGAGATTAGATCTTTTCTCTCCACACTTACATAATTCTCTGCAAGAATTTTTCCTTCTTCTTTCTTAATTCTCTATTTCTTCTAAGACTAACAAATGGATTTGGCAACCTTTAATCTCAAGGGTTATGTGTGTATTTGAGTGAAAATTATAGGAAACCCACAAATAAACCAGAGCTTGTTGAAGTTTTCTATTTATTTGCTTTTCCTCAAATGGCTTCTAGGCATCATGTCTCTTTCACCACCTCATTTTAATGGGAAAAACTACCATATTTGGGCTTTGTGAATATGAAAGCGTTATTTCAAGGGTCGTGGATTAATGGCCAGCATGTGGAGAAAACAGAAGTACCGTCCACCTCTTAGACAAATCTAAACCCTTCAGCAAATTAGAGAACACGAAAAGGAGTTGCTAAGGCTCTAAAAGCCTCTGTCCTATATCCATGCAGCTGTTTGCAAAGATCCTGTCTTCACCAAAGATTATGGGATGTGAGAAGCACAGTTGAAGCTTGGGAGAATTTAAAAATTGAGTATCATGGATCTGGCAAAACTAGAGTAAATGCAGATATTAATTTTAGAAAAGAATTTGAAATGTTAAAGATGAAGGACAATGAAAAGGTGAAAGATTATGTTGATAGAGTTATGAAAAATTGTAAACCAAATTCGATTTGTTGGAGAAGAGTTAGAAGGAAGAAGAATGTTATGGAGAAAGTTATGGTTGACTCTCCCTGAAAAATGGTTGAAAGCCAAAGATTGTCTTTCTCTTGAAAGATACTTGGGACATGTCCACAAAATATCGTTGAATTGAGCTTTCAAATGCTCTACAAACTGTATTAGAACAAAGAAAACTTAACAAGGGACGAAGGAAACCCATTGGGAGAAAGGCTCGTCTGCAAAACAATAAAATTTAAAAATGCGAAAAGGAGCTTCAAGAGGCCAGCAAACTGACAGGAAAACCAAAAAATTAAGAAGAATTTCAGAAAAAAAATGGGGAAGGACAGGATGTCACCATTCCAACATTGTAAAAAAACAAACCATACTGAGGAACTATTTGCTAGTTCAGACCTGGGAAGCTCAATGTAAGGTTTGTAAGCAATTGGTCACACTGAGAAAGTTTTGTTCACAAATCAGAATCAACAAAACACAAGCTCATCCTGCACAAGTCATCGAAAATTCTTGAAAAGTATTGAAAGAACAACTATTTTGTTGCTACTAAAATTGAACAATGTGGGTCTCAATTAAAGCTAAAGAAGCGTGGCTTGTTGACAGTGGGCTGCACTAACCACGTGACATTCAAACTTGGTGAATTTTGATAGCTTGGATATACAAACTATTCCTCAAAAGTCATACTTGGAGTGGTTAGGCGTTGGTTGATGTCAAAGGCAAAGGAGTGTGATTTTGTACAAACTCCTTCAGTACAAAGCTTATTTTCGATGTTCTTAATGTGTACCTGCAAACTAAATCAAAGCTTGTTTTTAGGTTGGTCAATTGCTGCGATAAAAATTATAGTTGCTATTAACAGGTTAAAAACTTGTGAAATTAGTAATCCTTTAGCACAAAGTTATTTTCTGTCAAAATGAAAGTAGAAGCTTTCCTTTTAAAATTTAAGAAACTTCGAGAAGAATCTTGCTTGAGTCATAAAGAGAATCTGATTTGTGTCATAAGAGACTTGGTCACACCCAATCTCAATTCATTTAAAATTTGCTTACAATCTAAGAAGTTAGTTGCTGTATTGCCATTCTGTATGTTGAAAATACTAGTATATGGAAAATCTATCAGTTAGGGCAAACTCACCAAACCATTCTCAACTGATCAAGGCATGGAGAGCTTTCTATGAAAACTTGAATTAATACACCGATGTGTGTGGCCCTATGAGTGTCTTACTTTAATGCAGCAAGTTATTTTCTATTGTTTATTTGTGACTTACCACCAGACTTTGCTGGGGTTATTATTTTCATCCAATTAAAATCTGAAGCTGGCAAAAATGTTCTTGAAAGTTTTTTAAAATCAATGTAGAGGAATCAAGTTGGCTCCTTAAATCAAGATTTTAAGGCTGATAATGGGATCAAATTTACATCTTAATCAATTCAAGCAATATTTGCAAGAGGGGCATTCACCATCAATTAACAGTAGTTACAACCTCAACAAAATGCTATAAGTGAAAGAAAGGAATCGATCTTGTGATGAATATGGTGAGATGCTCTGTGTTTGAGAAAATTACCCAAAGTTCTTTAGGCTGAAAGCTATAAACACTGTTGTATATCTTCAAAATCGGCTTCCACAAAAGCTATTGATGGAAAAACTCCTGTGAACGTGGTTTGGAGTAAACCATCAGTAGTCATCTTCAAAATATTGGAAGCATATGTTATTCATTTATTCCAAATGCAAAAAAGGGAAATTGGATCAACGAGCTGAAAAAGGAATTTAGTAGGCTATACAGGGAATCCAAAAGCCAACAGAATTCTGATTCCTATTAAAAAACAGGTGTCTAGTCAGTAGGGAGGTGTCAAAATTCGATGAGAATTGGTGAATGGGATTAGAGTAACATGGAACCAGGAAATTCTAAATCAGGTCTTGAAACAAAGATTCATTTTCAACAAGAGCATGAACTTTCTAGCTGACAAATGAAGATGAATTCAGATGAAGATGATTATGCAATTAGAGGAACTAATCCCTAGAGGAAATTTACAACAGATGTAATATTTGTCTCACTTGGAACCAACTCAGGTGGAGAAGCCTTAAAAATTGCCTTAGTGGGGAGAGCTGCCACATGGAGGAGGAGTTGAAGAGTTATGAAGAAATGAAACATGGATTTAGTTCCTAGACCATTTGAATAAGCATGTAATTGGAACTAAATGGGTATTCAAATTGAAAAATTAAATTCTGATGGCTCCATCAATAAGGCACAAAGGCAAGATATTTTGTTTAAAGGCCTATGCTCAACAACAAGGGGTTGATTTTTTAGAAACCTTTGCACCAGTTTGCAAGATTTGACATTATCAGATTGATTTTGGCCACTAGCAAATAAGTGAAGGTTGGGCAAGCTTTCAAAATGGAGGGCTGAAAATTAAGCTGTCGTAAAATGGTTCTTTGAAGGAAGAAGTGTATATTGAGCAGCCTGAAGGTTTTAATGATGGAAGGCAATTAGAGATATGTTTATTGAAGAAAGCATCTAGGTTAAAATAGGCCCTAAGGGCCTAAGTATGCTAAGATTGATAATTACTTGTTGAATTTGGGTTTTTAAATACGGCTTGAATGAGGCAAACCACTTTATGTAACTCAACAAGGGAAGTGATGTGCTTATCATGTTCTATGTGTATCGTTGACGATCTACTTGTACAGGCAAACAATTACAATTAATTCAAGAATTCAGATTGAAGATACATCAGGTTTTTAAGATGAAATGTCTTGGCTTAATGTGTTATTTTCCGTTGGGATTGAATTGTTCTAGATGAGCAAGGGATTTTTATTCACAAAAGAAATTTGCTGAGTTACTTAAAAATTTGAAATTAGCAATGCAACCAGTGAGTATACTATAGCCCATGGGAATAAAATTGCAAAGGGATGATGGTTCACTCTATAGACTGCTTCAATTTATAGAAGCTAGTTGGTTCTGTTGGCTTTTATTTATCTTGTAACAACACAGTACCATGTTTGTAACAAATTACTATCGAGATTCATGAATTTCACCAACTGAAAAACCATCCTACAGGCAACCAAATAGGTTCTGAGATATGTATAAGGGACTGCTGATTTAGTTTGTTTATCAGAGATTAAAATGGTGTGAAGTTGTTGGGTTCTCAGATTAGTGGATGGGGTTGGTTCTGGATGATATGAAGAGGCCTACTGTTTTTGTTTTTCACTTGGTTCTGCTGTCATTTGCTAGGGAAAAAAGAAAGCAAAGTTTGGGTTGCTCATCAATGGCAGATGCGAGTAGTTGTTGCAGCATCTGCTACTGTAAAAACAAGCAAATTTGGTTGAGAAAGGTGTTAGCTGATCTGAATTTTCATTAAGAGAATCCAACTAAAATACTTTGCGATAACAATCAGTTGTTGTTATGGTAAGAATCCAATTCTTTCATGGAAAAACCAAGCATATAAAAATTCAAGTAGTCATGCAATTACTGAAGCTTTAAATTAGAAAATGAACTTTAGAATTATCCATTGCTGTTCTGAAGCCCAACAGTAGATAATTTTCACCAAGGCATTGCAAAAGCTAGAATTTGAGTTTTCTCAGGAATAGACTTGGTGTTTGATCTGAACTTTGCATGAAGGAGAAGTGTTAAAGGTTACAGCTACAGTCCATTGAAGTAAAATTGATGCAAATGTTGCTTGACAATTTTTTATGTATTTTGCTTATGAAGATAGTGTAGCTGATTTGGAGATTATTTTGCTGAAGACATTTAGATTTTTGTATTTTGTTATCTTGTAATCTCCATCTCTTGTATTAGTTGAAGTCAAGTAGCAGTTAGTTCAAAAAATCTGTGATTGTACCTTTGCTTTAAGCTTTAGTTTGGAAGACAAACTTCCTTGATTTATGGAGGTTTGCGTGATACAAACTTAGAATACTCTTGGTATAAATATTTTCACCATGCAATAATGGAGATTTAGATCTTTTCTCTCCACAGTTACATAATTCTCTATAGAATTTCCTTCTCTTGCTTAAATTCTCTGTTCTTCTAAACCAACAACCATCATAAACTAATAGACCCAAAAAAAGATAAGTCAGGATATGATGGGTGATTTAAAGCTAACACAAGCTGGATGTGCATCGGATTCTTAGAAACAAACATGGCTCCATCCCTGTAATTTCATCCAGCTTAATGCCGTTCACGGATTGCCCATAATTTCAGCAATTTTGGCAATCAACAAAACCCATGACAACAGGAATTTTAGTAGCTACAATGCTGGGAGTCACCGGCGAATTGAAATCCAGACCAATAGTTCCATTGTCTATTTCAAAGAGTGACAGTGTTCACTTTGATCCAGTTCAAGGTGGAGGTTAGCTAAGTTCATTTGTGATCTGAGGGAGCATTAGAGGACAATCAATGGACTACCAAACTTCTGCCAGTGTCAAGATAGTGCTTTGCCATGGTTGGAAAAGCTGAAGGAGGGATTATATTTACTACCAACTACCATGGTTCTGATAGACCATAGGGGCTCAAAGATTACAAGGATTAAAGATCTCTCCTCAACTCTGTGCAGGAATTAAACACCTATGAAACCAATTCAGGATACATGTACCACCTGGGAAGCGCCACCTATTAACGAAGTAAAGCCAACAGTCCCACAGAAAAGAATTTATTGCACTAAGACATGGAGGATAGTTTCATCATGGGCATTGACATAAAGGGCATGCAGTCTGCAACAGGACCTCCTGCTCTTGTAAATCATTAAACAAGGCCAAGATGTTGGTAAGAGGATGCCATGGCAAAGTTCCAAAAAATGGGGCAACACCTTGTATTGCCAATAATCTGGTCCAAAGCACATTGTTGGTCAAACTTTCCTCATTAGCAGGGGGAAGAAAGATCGGTAAGCGCCTACCAACTGACAATGACCTTTTTCCTCAAATTTCAGCATACCGTTATTCCTGTGAAGGAACTCTGCTTAAAGGTATAGAGATGGATACAACACTAATATCTCGTATTAAACATATTAGTGTGGGAAAAAAACAATTACGCAAAATCCCCTTTACGAGGAGCAAAAGAAAATTAATAAACACACAATTTGATAGCGGAAGTTCGGCCCAATATTTGCCTACGTTCCGGGGACTGCCATAGATCTTTATAGGAGAAAAATAAATAAAGTGTTACATACACTCACAACCCTCTATTCAAGAATAACCGAAAAAATTAAGCTTAATTTTTCTTCTGAATAATCTCACTATTTTCTCTCTCACAATTGCTCTCACTCTCTCTTGTTGGTGTATATTAAACAGAGGCAAATCTCTGTCCTTATTTAGTAGGAGAGGTAATGTGAGAGCCGTGTTATGAATTTACACCACGACTCGTTCATGTAAGTCATGGTTAGTTGCCAACCGTTCACCTATTTTCAATTAACATGTTTTCTCTGGTTTTTTTTCTTCAACTTGTGTGTGGGTACACCACAACCTACCACAACCTAACTTTGACAATTCTCCCACTTGAAGATGAGTTTCGAATCTTGTCTTTCACAATCAATCACGTGGGCAAGTATTCTTTCTGGTCTATATATTCTAGCAGGCCAACTGAAGTGAGCACAACTTCAGTTTGTCAATGGGTCACCACTTTTGTTAACATGTCAGCTGGATTCTTTTTCCTTGAAGTCTTCTCTAACTGAGCACATCATTCTCAAGCTAGAGGGACCTGATAAAATGATATCGAAGGACCAATGTGTTTTGTTCTAGAATGGAATGCTGAATCATTTGCCCAAATGTAGTTGCACTCTGGACTATCACTATACAAAAAATTTTTTCCTGCATGAATCCCAACTTCTGTTAAACAAAGCCTTGAAGCCATATCATCTTCTTTGCTAGCTTCTGTCACTGCGACAATATCAGCTTCTGTGGTGGATTAGAGCTAACCAATTTCTGTACCTGTTGACATCCAATAAACAAGTTGTACTACCAACAGTGAAAATAGTAACCTTGGGTGCTTCTTCGGTGATCAATGTCGCCTCCATAGTCTACATCTAACATAACTGTACTTTAGTTTCTCCTTTACCAAAGTACAAACACTCTCAGTAGTGGCCTCGTAGATACCTCAAAATCCACTTTACGCTTCCCAATTGAACTTTCCCCTGGATTTGACATATACCTGCGTAACAACTCCCACTGCCAGTGGCCAATTTAATCTGTCCCTAAGACCATCGCATACATCAAACTTCCTATGGCTTGAAGCATAAGGAAATTTTGGCCATGTTCTTTTTCTCTCTTCTTCCATCTGAGGGGACTGGTCCTTGGGATAGGTGAAAATGGCTAGCTAAGGGTGTGTTGACCGGCTTAGCTTGTCATGTTGAATCGTTTGCAATACACGATTGATGTACTCCGCCTGAGATAAACTGCAACACCTGTTTTGCTTATCTCTCGTGATTTGCATTCCAAGAATTCTTTTTCGCTGGACCCATTCCTGGTTCATGTTCAAATTCTTTTGACAATTTGGCTTTCTTCAAGTTTTTGATTTCGTTGTATATCTGATCCTGCTACTAACATTATCATCGACATAAAAGTAACAGAATGATATAATTATGTCTTAAACCTTTTGAAGTAGCAACAGTGGTCAAGCAATTACAACCTCTGGAAACCTTCTCATTGCATAAAGCCGTCAAATTTTCTGTATCACTGTCTTAGGGCTTGCTTCAAGCCAACAAGCTCTTCTTGTAGTTTGCAAACACAATCCTCCTTTTCTACAAAAACCGTCTGACTGCTCCATGTATATTTCTGAGATATCATCCACCTCAGCAAACACTGGCCCACTCTACTCTGAGTTGGCTGGCCACTGGACTTTTGAAGATATGTCCACCTCTGCAAAACATTGGCCCACTCTGGCTCTGAGTCCACTGGCAAATCGTGTTATTATCTGTCGGTCCACTTGCAAACACTTTCCCACCTGCGTTCTGGTCGCTGACAACTGTGTTTATGTCTCTGTGTCCACCTCTGTAAACACTGCCCACTCTGCTCTGAGCAGCTTCAACTGTGTTATGTCTGTCGTCCACCTTTTGCAAACACTGGCCCACTCTGCTCTGAGTCGCTAGCCCATGTGGGACTTTCTGAGATACATTCACCTCTGCAAACATTAGCCCACTCAACTCTGAGTCGCTGGCCACTGGACTTTTTGAGAATCGTCCACCTCAAGCAAACACTGGGCCCACGTCTGCTCTGAGTCGCTAGCCACTGGACTTTCTGAGATATCGTCCACATCTGCAAAATTACTGGCCCACTCTACTCTGAGCGCTGGCCATTTTTTGGTTATGTCTATGGTGTCCCACCTCTACAAACACTAGCCCCACTCTTAC
This sequence comes from Jatropha curcas, assembly GCF_014843425.1. The sequence continues at coordinate 37,455 of NW_023590971.1, forward strand.
TCTGAGTCGCTGGCAACTTTGTTGACGCCGTTTTTTTATGGCCCTGCCTGATCCGATGAGGACACGCAGGATGGAATGGGTTAATTGCTATCTAGAAGCCTTTAAAAAAAAAAAAGGGTGCTTGCTAAGTAGCTGTGCTTACAGTGTCCGGCTAACAGTGTCTGTGGGTACAGTAATTGTTCTTACAGCTAGTTACTGCTGCGCTACAGTAACTGTACTACTGTGCTATCAGTGACTGTACTACTGTGCTTACAGACTGTACTACTCACCCAAACTCTTATAAATAGGCCTCTTTCTCAAATTTCACACACTTCACTTTCACAATCTTCAAACTCTAAAAATTAATATTGTGCGGTCACATTTTCTCTCCAAAATTTCTTGTGAAATTAATTTGAAAGAGAAATTGTCATTAGATATCATTTTAGGTGAATTTCAAAATATAAAAAGAGAGAAAATAACAAAAAAATTTAATATAAAGAAAACACAACTTAAAATCTTTTTTGGAAAAGAAAGCTTCTGGGAATTAAAACATCATTGTTGAGACAATTGATCCATTTACAATCTTTAATCTGAGGATCAGGGGTTAATTTCCTTAACATTTTTATTTTTTTTACATATTTTGTGTATTTTCACATTATTTGGTGTTTTTATATATTTTTTGTGGTTTTAGTAATTTAAGCTTCTTTAAATTGTAGTCGTGTTTGATATTTGGCTATTTCATATGTTTCTTAAATTACATTTTAAATTGTATTATGTTCACACACTGTTACTATTCAGTCATACTGTTCATTACATTCTATCATATGTTCATACCTATTCATTTATACTGTGCATTACTGTTCATCACTATTTCATCACTATTCATCCGATTTCCAGAAATAATAATAAAAAAAATAATTAATAAAAAATTAATAAATTTTACCACATAAATTAAAGTTTAATTTCTTCAATAAATTTGAAAATGGGCCAATTATGAACAGATCACAAGTTTAATTAAGCTAAATTACTAAAATGTGATTTGTATATTTATTTGTGTGGATTTTATAATTTTTGGTTGGGTGCAAAAATGAAATTAAACTAAAAATAAAAAAATTTAAAATGTGATTTAGATAATTAAATAAACAATTATGTATGGCATTATTTTGATTGGGTATGGATTTAATTTTTGATCGATTTAGTATATATATGTTTTGGAATCGGTTTGTCACCCGCTTTGAACCATAAGGCAAAGAGCGGGTCTTTATTATTGATTTATTCTTCGGTTGTTACCCGCCTTGGAACCATTTAAGGCAAGAGTTTGGGTCATTCGTTTGTTTTTTTTTTTTTTTTTTTTGGTTTTTGGGTTTAATTTTGAATCGGGTAAAATGTATTTTAGGTTCGGTTTGTTGCCTGCCTTGAACCATAAGCCAAGAGCGGGTCTTAATTGTTTTGGTTTGAGTGATTATGGATGTGATAATTAGATTTGATTGGGGCGATTAAGTAATTTTTCATATAGAAACTCGGTCCGATTCAATTGGGTTGGGTTTAAGTAAGTAAATAACTTGGCTTTTCTAACTAAAATAAATTAGAAATCGTAGGTTAAAAGAGGCCGATTTTTCTGGGCGTCGGCTTCCAACGGGCCGGCGTACCAATTCCCTTACCCAGAATCGCATTAGTGCGTCCTGACCAGTCTTTTAATAATTTGGCCTTAAAAACAAAATTGGGTTAAAATGGAGTCATTTTTATAAAAACGGGATTCCCATTGCCTTAAACATATGGGTGGCGACTCAAAAATTGTTTATAAGACCGACTTTATCGGCCACTGCATCCAAATAAAAATATTTTATCCAAAAGGAATGTTTCGGGTTCCTCCGGGGGATTTTTCAACGAAAACACATTTATAAGACCGATTTATCGGCACTGCATCCAAAATAAAAATATTTTATCAAAAAGGATGTTTTCGGGTCCTCCGGGGGGATTTTCGACGAAAACACAACTGTGTTATGTCTCTTGTCCGCCTCTGCAAACACTGGCCCACTCTGCTCTGAGTCGCTGGCCACTGGACTTTTGAGATATCGTCCACCTCTGCAAACATTGGCTCACTCTGCTCTGAGTCACTAGCAATCGTGTTATATCTGTCGTCGTAATTTTCTCGTAATTGGTTGAAAGGGCCCAACGAGTGGTATCAGAGCTGATGCCCAACAAGTGGTATCAGAGCTGATGCTTAACAAGTGGTATCAGAGTTGATTCCTAACAAGTGGTATTAGAGCTGATTCCTAACAATTAGATACAACAAAACATTCCAACCATGCCCATTTATCAAATCAGCCACATAAAACACATACAGATCAGATGACCTTAGGGTTGTAATAAAAGAATTAGCTGGATCCTTTTGCTATGGATCATTCAAAATAAGAATCGAAGACCATCCCTAACTCTCCAATACAAACCCCTATAAATAACATCACGAACTTCCCAAATGTGGCGCCAAAGATAACTCGGATTTGTACTTAAGCGGGTATAAATGAAAGATGTTGCAGGATAATACTTAGCCTTCAAAAATCTTGCAGCAAGTGAGTCAGGTTTAGAGATAAAATTCTAGGCCTACTTCCTCAACATCGACAGATTAAAAGCACGCAACCTCTTAAAACCATGACCACCAACCAATTTCTATTTACACATCCTGCTCTAGCTCATCCAGCGGGTACCTTTGGAATTATTATTGCCTCTCCCACACCAAGAAGTGTTCACGATCCTTTCCAAATCTTCACAAAGCATAATCAGTAACAAGAAGAGACTCATAACATAAATTGGGACTGCTTGTATGATAGTCTTCAGTAACACCTCTTTGCTGACCTTTGACAATGTTCTTCTCTTCCATGAATTAAATTTCTGCCATACTTTCTACTTGAAAAATTGAAAGACCTCAGTCTTATTCTGACCAATCTTCAATGGTAAGTTCAGGTATTTACCGAGACCATCTTGTTCAAGAACACCGAGAACGTTGCAAATATTCGTGCTTACATGAGAAGGAGCACTAGCACTAAAAGAAATAGAGGATTTTGAGAAATTGATAACCTAGCCTGATGTAGGTTGATATTTTGAGAGAATGCATTTATAACACCAATCTCTTGTTCCCTGGCTTTAAAGAAAATCACGCTATCATCCGCTAAAAATAGATGGGAAATAAAAGGACCACCTCTAGGAATACTACACCTATGCAGGTCGCCTCGAACGATATGATGTTGAGTTGAATTAATAGGGAGACCCTCCACACAAATAATGAATAGGTGAGGAGACAGGAGGTCTCCCTGCCTAAGTTCCCAAGACGGAAGGATAGGTGCGTATTCCTAGCCATTTTGGATGATCCAATATCGAACTCTAGGCACACAAAACATCATTAAATCCACCCATCTCAATGAAAAACCCATACGAATCATAACTTTCCGAAGAAAAGACCACTCCAATCTATCGTATGCCTTATTGATGTCCATTTTCAGAGCTGCATAATTGTCTGTACCTCTAGTTTTCCTACTCAAATAATACATAACCTCGAAAGCAATAATGTTATTGTCCTGAATACTTTTCCCTGCCACAAATCCACAATGACTTTCTAAGATAATCCTAGGTAAGATGGGCTTCAGAAGGTTGACCGGCATTTTAGATAATATCTTATAATTTTTTTTTTTAGGAAAAGTACTTTCATTAATGACTTAAATAAAGAACAACAAGAGCTTCAATAGTAACAGGAAGCTCAAACCAAAGATAAAAATCAGTATAAGAATAAGATAACCTACCTAAGGCATGAGCGACTTTGTTCACTTATCTTCTAACCCAAGTAACAGCCATATTAGTACTATTGCTACACAAATTCACACAGTCCACTACAAGCAGATGCCATTCTGAAAAACTATCGAATGGAGGTTGCATTTCATTGTAGATTTCCTGCGCATTGATCTCAACTAGGACACTAGATAACTGATGAGACTTAATCCACGATAGAACCTGCCTAAGACCCAGAACTTATGAAACCGAGGATTCACAGTACCCCGAAACGTGCCCGTGAGGCTCTACACAAACTGACCGTTAGAATTGCGAAAGACAGCAACATAACAAGACCTTCCAGTAGCCGCAAATAAAGTTGCGTCGACATTGCAATTGAGCATGCCAGGTGGACGAGGAGACCAACGCATAATAGTCCGGGTCGCTGCGAAGCTTGGGCAACATCAGTTAGACTATCCTTCGCTTCACGCCATTCCTGCAAGAATTTCTTAGCAAGTAATATAGCAGTAATGAAAGCATGGTTATCTCCCTTCCGCAGAAATGCGTTGGGATGGAACCAGATATACCATGTAATGATAAGATCTTATAAAAATTTAAGAAGACCCTATTTGGCTCCTATTATTATCCCAAAGAGAAATGCACTAGTTCATAAAACCAAGGTTCTGCGACTAGAATTTTAATTTTAAATAGTTTTAGAATTTGCCTTAATTGTGCTTTATTCATGAAATAGGTTTTTTATGAACAATATAATATCCATGGAAATATATCATTCAAAGAAATAAAGTAAAAGACGAAAAAAGTGAAAATAGAAGATAATAAATTGAAATAAATAGGGATTACCTGCATGTCATGTCACTCTAACTCTTTTTGGAGATTCTAGGATGATCTCATGATACTCAAAATAATAAAGCAATAAATTAAAGAAAAGGAGGAGCAGAAGGGAAAGATTTTTGGTAATTTGGTTCATAATTCGGAGCAAGTCTACCTGCATGTCCATTTGAATGAAAATCGAAACCATGCAGTTCTTTCATTATGAAATAGGGTTAATTGATTGATTGACTGAATTCAAATTGAAATAGAAAAGTTTAAGGTATTAAAAGGTCCATATCTTATGTAACATCCCTTACTCGGACAACCCATGGACCACTCGGTCTATGGGTACACCGAGTCGAAGGTGCCATATTCTGTACTAAAAGCACTAATTATTATTAATCAAATACTAATTATATTATAGCTCAATTCATAAACATTATTATCCTTTACATGCATAATCTTACTAAAAATCCTTATAATAAATTATGCAGAAAAACAACAGGAGTTTCCGCTAATTTCTTATCATTCACAAACTTTTAACCTGCTTATAAAACACTTTTACAACATCCAATCTTAAACCCCTCATAACTATTTTCATCGACCAACTGAACAAGCTCAAGAACATTTCAAAACTCATCACATCAAATTAGTTATATACATACACAAATAAATATCCAATTTGTCTATAATGGAAGCTTATAAAATCTCTCAAATACATATATAAGTTCTTAAGATATCCATACAATCTCCACCAATTAAACTATAAATTTAAATACATGCAAAAATGATTAAGTATATTATGATCTAATACATAGGATCAAGAGCATCTACTTTACTAAGGTCTAACTTTGATAGGATATAGATTATAGGACTTGCTCTAATGCGACAGCTACACTCTACTACCTATACATGATAAACTCAATGCGCCAAGCTTTACGCTTAGTGGTGCTCGATATATGATTAGGATATAGATTATTAAGGACTTTGCTTCTAATGCCGACAGTACATCTTACTACCTATACATGATTGAAACTCAATGCGCCAAGCTTTACGCTTAGTGGTTGCTCGATAATATATATTTATATATAATATATATATATTATATATATATATAATATATATAATATATATATATATATATATAATGCTATAATATAACATTTAGAAAATTATGAAGTTATATATATAATGCATAATAAAACATTTAGAAATTATGAAGTTCAGTTTCACATTATCAATTTTCATATCAAAAGCGAGTTTAATACACATAAGTAGCACAAGATAACATTCACCTATTCCAATTACGATAATCAAAGTCTCACAATCTAAACCAATTTAATACTTTTGAATATAGTAAAATATCGTTAGCTTAATTCAAGTATCAAAATCAGATATTCACTTATGGCATTGTCACATAAGGCATTCTATCGCACGGATGAAATTCATCAAATGTTACATATATTATAAATATCATGATAAAGTCATGAAATTATAAGTTCATTGATACATATATTAAATGACACATCTCAAGTTGAGTCCTCTATTTTTCTTAACAATGAGAAATTCATTGATTTAATATCAGCACACGGGAATCACATCATAGGCAAAGTCATGAAGATATCCTACAATTATGTATACTATAATACTTATAAACAAATTAAGTATCATAAATTGAATTTCTTTGATACTACAAAAAACTCTTTTAAGCGACCGATTGTTGGTCGCTAATCCTTTTTTTTTTTTTGTCGCTAAAATAGAAATAGTGATCGAAATGTGATCACCGGACTCTATCGCACAATATCTTGTCGCTAAGATGTTAGCAACCGACTTTTACATTTGTCGCTAATTGGCAACCATGAAATTGGTAGCTAAATTTGACAAAGGGTTCGCTAAATCACTTCCATAAAGCAACGAAAATTTTGTCGCTATTTAGTCACTAAAGGTGGCTATAGCAGATCGGTCACTAATTTCAGTCGTTAAAGGAGTCGCAAATTGGTTGCTATGTCTGCCTCCAATTTGTTTTCAATGTATTATAGGTGGTTGCGAATCTGTCGTTAATTGGTCGGTAAATAATTTTTGGAATAAAAAAATGAATTTTAAATTTTGGAAAAAACAAAATTTTCGCCTATTAAAAAGGCAATATACAATACTGATTCAAGTCATTTACAGAAACTAATGGCACCAATGAGAAAAATACTAAATTATCATTAAGATATACATTATACTAATGTATAAAGAAAATTGTACAAATTATACTATAATATGTACAAAAGAAATATGATAATAACAAGAAGCCTAAGGAGTTGGATCTGCAAGATCTATAGTAGGACTCTAAGAAGCAGGCAGAGTGGAAGAAGCTGGGGGATCAAAGTGATATGTCGGTGCAGAAGGAGCTGGCGGTGCAGTAGGTCGATCTCAAGCATACATATCCATTAGTTGTTGCTACTGCAATATAAGCTATTATATCTGTTGCTGCTGTGCCTAAAGTTGAGCTCACAAATCCTAGATCTCCTTAGTACAAGCCTCCAGCTCAGCTAGTGTGGCTCTGCTCGTTGAAGCCCCATGCATGCGGCTGTAAAAAACATCAGACTGCAATACCGTGCACTTTTCTCTTCTTCTTGCCTCCTATAGCCTCGAGATAAAGATGAAACTCATCGATCGTAGGCCGCTTACCAGTTTGAGCTTGAGATCACTACAAAAAATTGCTAAATTGCGACCGACAAATTAATCGCTAAATATAAGAAATCAGTTGCTAAATGGACGCAGCGACCAATTTGCGACAGACATGAATCAGTCGCAAAAGTGCTCGTCGCAAATAATTTTACGACTGAATGACTAAGCAGTCGCAAATTAGCAACCGACTAATCAGTCGCACACTTATAAAAATCGGTTGCTAAATTTTGTCATGTTTTCGTTCTGAAAGCTTGTTGCAAATTGATCGCAAAATTTGTCGGTTGTAATTATGAAAAATGGTTGCAAATCGCTCGCAAATTCTGAAAGTGATTGGTTGGTGATTTGTTGCAAATTTAAATTTAATGGTTATGATTTGGTTGCAGTTCGGTCGCAAAATATAATTACAGGTAAAAACAAATTTAATAATATTAAAAACCATAATTTTTTCCACCTGTCAAGAATCAATATAAACAAATTTTAATAATATTAAAAAACCATAATTTTTTCTTCCACCTGTCAAGAATCAATTTATATATACTATATATATATATATATTATTATATATATATTATATATATATATCAAATCACAAGCAATATATATATATCACAATCACAAGCATCATTAGAAATAATAACAATCTAAGAAGGAACTTTAAATGTAATGTACTATACAAAATATGAAAAATCATGGAAAGCTAAAATGGTCCGAAATCAAATCTATGATGTCAGTCCTTTGGACGATCTAGTGTAGTGTCTACCGGATTAATATTAGTATCTGCTGGATGTGTCATAGTGTCTGTATGAGTGACCAAGGTATCGTGTGCAGTATTAGGATCAAGAAGAGACGATAGTGGCTAGTTGATGCAGAGCTGTAGAAACATGTGGATCTGTAGCCGGCGGAGGATCAGAGGAAGAAGTACCAGCACCATGATGACCGGACATGCACATCACATGCGCTCTAAGCTCTGCAAGCTGTCTCTCCTACTCATCAACATAAGCCCATAATGCACTAATCTCCTCGGCACTGTGGGTGGGCTGTGGTCGTAAAGGAGGCTACAGGAGCATCAAATGTTGAGCCGTAGTAAAACTGTGATGCCTGAGACCCGATGCCATATACTTTTCTCTTCTTTTTGCCCCCTACGGCCTCCAAATAAAGTGCTAACTCATGTGCTTAATCATCAATTCTTGGCTCAGCTTCAGATCCAGCACTGAGAAGAGAAACAACACGCTCGCGAGCTGTACTGCTAGTTCTCCTTTGAAAACAACAAATAATTAATCAATACCTGTTGCCAAGCTTATTATATTGAACTTGTACACATTAAGAGAAACTAGAAAGTAAATGTGCTAAAAAATTCTTCCATTTGTTACTCACATTGATGCCCAATGCACGCTCTGTCAACAAACGTATTTCCCATCATGGTCCTTTTGTGTGAGTGTAAGTTGAACACCTCCATCGGTGTGGGCTTCACGACCATATTTTTCGTGCCTGTACTGAATTTTTATGTTTTTATGCATGATATATTAATATGGTGTCATTTCATTAAATATCAGTTTTGTAACTATAACTAATTGACTCACTAATAATTGAGATATCTCTATAGCAGATATTGATCCACCTATGTGTCGGGAAGGTCCTGCTCTGTCACTGCCAGTCTCATTGTGCCTGTTTCATGCAAATATCTCACACTTTCCCTTGAATGCAGGATCCTCTTAAACTTTCTGCTAGCTCTCCCATATTTCCTGAGATATACACTGCTACTTCTTACTACTTTTTCGCATCCTATAAGTGAAGTTAGCATATAGTAGAGTGCACAATTTCTCCCAGGCCACTTTTAGCATAGTCGTAATAGCCTCTTCCCATACGAAATGCTTCTGCAAAAATGAAAAATAATATTTTCATAAAGAGTAAGTAAAGGCCCATAGATTCAGATTATTAATTGAATGAAGATATAACTTGAACCAAATCGTACCTAAAAATCTTCCCAATAGAAGTCTCTCACCTCTTGTGGTACGGCATCCCATGTGTATCCATTTTTATCTTGATGTAGCTTGATTGTCCTCATAATTTTCCTTGATGCTCGAGAGGATGGATATATGCTGAGACAAAAAACATAAGTGAAATATAAGTAGACGAAAGCATCAAAATCTGAACAAAATAAAATTCAAAGGAAAAAGTAAATAAGTACTTACTATCCTGCTACCAAACTTACTACCTTGCTTACAAAAAGTACTTACTATCCTGCTACCAAACTGAGCTTGTTTCGTGGCTCTGATGAAGCTGCAAAAGAAGTGACAAATGCTATCAATACAGAGAAATAATTAATATAAAACTGAAATGACAGTAAATGACATATATAATTACCTGGTGCATAGGTGACTGTGAAACTGGTGAAGACTTTGCTGGTCCAAGAAATGGGGTAGAAGAGGAAGGAATAGAAGGAAGTGATGGCGGCATGGGGGGCTGAGAAGAAGATAAAGCCCCAGATGTACCTGAAGAAGAAGGAGGAGGTAGAGGAGGGATAGTCCCTCCTCGTCCACGTGTACTGCGTCATCGGCCACAACCTCCATGCGGACCACTACTGGACGCGTCTGAATCAACCCCCCTGCCTCTATCCATCTGTACTATAGATAACAGAACCTACATATGTATGTATACAATTATATGAATTGTAGAACATGTGGTAAATATGTATAAAGAAAGTCAACAACATTCAACAACATTTTGTATAAAGAAAGTCAACAACATTAAAATTTTTCATTAATAATATTATATATACATCTATTAATTTATTATCCATAATACATAATGCATTAAGTATTTTTGTCTTCATTTTATCATCTTCTTCCTCTTCTTCTTCCTTATGATCTTCGTCTTCTGAGGTACCCATGATGATTTGATCTTATTCCTCTTAATCATCTAATGCTCCTATTTCAATATAATTTCCACTTTCATCATCCAGTCTATATGTTAAATCTTCAACAACTTGCATCAGTTGCGTATCAAGCACAACTTCTTGAAATGGCTCAGATATTGCAAGTAAAGCAGATTGTTTGGTTGCAACTGCATGAACAACTACTCTAGGCTTGATTTTGCATACCGCCATCCAATTGCAATGATCTCGTTTCAATAATGGATATGGAACATAGTACACCTGCGCAGCTTGCATCGCCAACACAAAAGGTTCGTACTTCGTATATCTTCTTCCATGATTAATATCTCCAAGATTGTATTTAGGATGAACCTTCATGCCAATGTTTGGCATAGGATCAAACCATTCACATTTGAATAAGATTGTGTACTTGATTGGTAGGGATGAATATTCTAACTCCAAAACCTCCAATTTTCCATAAAAAATCATTTGACTCTCAACTGTAGTTTGAACCCTTTATGGAAACCAAACTACTGTTCATTGTCTTTCTGCTTGTCCCAATAAACCCTTCAGTGTGGAAACTTGTAACCATTTAGAAAGTAGCAGAGTAGGCATTAGCAACCCGGTAACATGTCCCCCTGCTAGAATCCAGTAATGAATCCTATTAATTCACCTGGTAGAGGTCCTTATTGTTGTCCTGATTGTACCAAACGACTGAAACCGCATCAGTATACAAGCCTAATCTCATATTTTCTCATCTCTAGCTAGCAAACACATGATTTGATTGTTATCATTGTTATCAAAGTGTTTCTAGGCTTCAGTGTCTAAAGGATGAGTCATTATACCATCCTCATATTCATGCAAAGCATGCCATCTCATGTGTTCAGTTGTCGCCTTAGATGCATATAACCTTTGAAGGCAAAGAACAAGAGGGAAATAATACATTTTCTTGAAAGCCTTCTCTCTTTGTACTTTACTAGTCCCTTGACCCCACCTTTGATATCTTGGAAGATTACAAAACTTGCATTCTCTTAATTCGGAGTCAACACTCCAGTATATCATATAATTATTTTGACAACAATCAATCTTTTCCACTGGTAGTCATCAATCTTTTCCACTGGTAGTCCTAATCGCTGAACTAATTTTTTTGTCCAGTAAATATTATCCACCATTAAATGGCCTTCAGGCAATATTTCTTTTGATAACTGCACAAAATCATCGTAACACCTTTCTAAAAAATGGTCCTCCGGTTTCATGTGCAGTAATCGTACTACTACAAATATGAATGATTCTTGCATCAAGGCCACAGTTCACTGTTAGCTGCACTTATGTTGTGCTACATAGTTGTTGTGCTACATAGTTTGGCGATTCCTCCATATTGTCCCAATGGAATTCTGCTCTAGTCGCATCGATTACCATATCATTGCATCGATTACCATACTGAAATTACAGAAGCTGACTTTGTGAACTTACAGAAATAGAGTGGCCTGACCCACTAGAAACCCGAGGTTCACCATGATGTATCCATTCATAATAATTTTTCACGAACCCATGTTTGCATAAATGAAGTTTAATTTTATCGGTATCTAAGATATCTAAGAAGGCTCTATTTTGACACTTATTGTGATTACATGGAAACCTCAACTTATTACCATCCATACAACTGGGATTACTAACTGCAAACTGTATAAGCGATTCCAATCCTTGCAAGAATTCTTTTCTTAATATCCCGTTGACCTCATACCTCGAGTACATCTCTATTAGTCCGTATTTTTTACGTAATGAACACTCTATTTATAAAGGGCAAGTTATGTAATTGCATTAGTCCTAAATCATCCTTAAAACAGACTAAAAGTAATGTTCCATTTACATTTCTAACTTACTAATTATTTCTATAATAAGGGCAACTATATATATGTAAACTTAATAAGGTTATTTCTAACTAAGATTAATTATATATATGTAAACTTATTATAATATCAGTAAGTATACGATTCCTCACATTCAGTTTTTTAAAAAATTTTGGCAGCACTTCGGTATAACATAATCAAATCTCAAGTCAAAACACACTCACATAAACACTTTTATATAATCCCAACATTCTCCAACACTCAATAAACACAATTTTATCATAATCCTCAAACATTCTCCAACAATCAAAAATGAGCCACTTACTATGTCAAAATGGCCACTACTATGCCTCCAACTCAAATGCATCATTCATGTGATTTCCACTCCAATGAAAACACAAATCAACATAAAGTAATTTCAAAAAAATAAATATCTATACATCATTGCAAATTAGATTTTATAAAATATTTCAATTGAGTATCCACTTATCATCCCTATTTTCTTTCCTTTTCTTTTAGACTACTATTGATTCAATACAGTAATCAAATTTTTATTTATATTCAATACTACTTAGTTTGATTATTATTTTATTAGTTTGATTAGTATAAAATATTTCAATACTACTTAGTTTGATTAGTATAAATTTTGATTAGTATTAAATTACACCCATTAATTTTTTTTTTTTACAAATTATAATTATTTCAATACTATAACTTATTTCTTGGACCAAATACTATAACTTTTGTTATAAATTACACTCATTAATTTTTTTCTTACAAATTACAATTATTTCTAATAATTGTGCATTATTTTTTACAATTTTCAGATTTAATTTTCAGATTAAGGTCATTTTCTATTATCCATTCATTAATAAAATTTTACCATAAAAAATATTATCCATTCATACAATTACAAATTACAATTATTTCTAATAATTGTGCATTATTTTTTACAATTTTCAGATTTAAGGTCATTTTCTATTATCCATTCATTAATAAAATTTTACAATAAAAAATATTATCCATTCATACAAAATTACAACAAAAAAAATTCTATAAAAAAAAAAAGCAAATAGATAACGAAGAAAACTTAAAAACTTCATCAAATTTTCCAACAAATCCTATTTACAACAAAAAATTCACCAACATTCACACAAAATAAAAAACAATTTACAAATAACAAATAACAAAATCAACATAAATAAATAAAATATAAATTATTTTGCAACATAAAAACAAAAATGCAGATAAAATAAAAATAAAATAAAATAAAAGAGTAAGAACACCTACCTGACCAGCCGAACGACGTGGCTTCTCCAGCGACAGGGGCGACTTCCGGTGACAAGGGCAGCAACCGGCGACCGGCGATTCCACAGAGAGGAGAAGAAGCTGCTAGAAACGTAGAGAAAAGGGGAGAAAGCGCACTATAATCGCGACCAAAGGGTTGTAAAGCCCCAATTCATTAAAAAATCGATCGAAATTTTTAATCCTGCGATGTCGTTTTGTAATCAAACCAATTGCGGTCGACTTGCGACCAAAACAATTGGTTGCAAATTGGTCACTAATCCATTGCAAACCAGAAACTAAATTTGGCTCTGAACTGCAGCGCGCAATTTATTGATGGACTGTGAAACGGTCGCACATTCATCGCAAATTCGGTCGCTAATTCCTCGCAATGGAGTTGCAAAATAGAAACCAAACTGGCGGGAGTTATTAGCGCTAGAATTAGAGACGGATATGCAGGCGGTCGCAATTCTGTTGCTAAATTTTCGCAGATTGGTCGCAAATTTGTCTGTGAGTATTAAATCTCTGTTACTTCAATATTCATCGCAATTGGTCGCAACGTCATCACAATATTGCGACCGAAATAGGTTGATTGCAAAAGTTGGTCGCAAAATCGCATTTTTTTTTGTAGTGGATGTAGTAGCACGCTCTTTCCTAGTAGTATAGTTATCCTGATAATAAATACAATATACAGAATAAGAACAATGCAAAAATATTTAAATTTAGACGAAAAACAAAGAAGTATTTTTAATCTTACTCTAACAAGCTCTGCATGCTTATCCATGAACGTGAAGACTCCATAGGGGTAGGGCAACGCAACTTCAATGCCTGCAATACATTTCATAAAACGAACCATGTTCAAATAAATTTAATAATATAGCTTTAATAATGAAGCTATATAAAATTCTTTAAGTGGCTTTATCTTACCAATTTCTCAGTAATCTCAGTTGTTGAAATGGAACCACAATTGGGTCGAGACGAACCAGCTCCCTCACCACCCGTCTCACTGAGCCTATTACGGGACATATTCTTTTGTCTCCTCATATATTGAGGATCAGACCAAGCCTGCTGCCAGCTAGCCAAAACCTCATCGAAAACACACCTTTGCTTCTTTGCTCTACTCCGCATCTTGTTCAAGATGTCTGAGTAACACTCCGCTAACTGTGTCTCCCAACCTTTCTTAAATTGGGCCTCTGTAGCATCTGACTCCCATGTGAACTCCTTCTACAATAATAGAAAACAAAACATTTTTATAAGATATTTCTGTGAGTCCCCTCCCAAGCTTCATGGGAAAGATCCGAAGGATGGAATCTAACCATACGGGCCCATTAGTCAGTTTTTCATGGAGTAACGAGAACTCCTTAGGTTTCTTTTGTTTGTTATGGCTCGATTTAGTGCTTAATTGGTCGAATTGGCTCTTTGGAGCGCTTTACAAGTATGTAATGTGTTTTTGAGTCACCGCCTTAATTTTTTTTTATTTTTGGGAAAAATATTAAGGAAAAAAGCATGTTATTGAATCCATTTTAATTTTGCCTTTTAGGATAAAAGCGCTAGCCTCGAATCATTAGGTTCAAGGACTAGGTTTTCGGCTTCTTTTCGAATGAATCTTATCGTTTGGGAATTAAGCAAGTAAACAAAAATAAGTGTTTTGCACGAACGTCAGTTTATCGATGCATGAGCTTAGTAATAATGGATGACAATTATAGACAAAGCATTTAAAGCACAGTTTTGAAATATAAATGTGTAATTCAGAGGGGAGCCTACTCTAGCCTCATTTATTGAGGATTCTAGGTCATGCGACACATTTCCCTAGATCCCGACAAGTCTGTTAGGTTAGGGCCCGCTACTTAGGGTGAAATCCTATATATGCCTTCATACCTTGTTTGTATAAGGATCAATGCACATGAAGTTCTACCATCGATTAGGATGGTAAGGTTTTGCCATTCTTAGAATAGGCTTGAAGAGTACCAGATGGACCAGGATTGAGTGCCGGACGAGCTGGGCTTTACATGCATCGGGTGCAAGATGGACCAGGCTTGACAGATATTAGATGTCGGACAAACTGAGCTTCAATTGACAAAGTCTGTGTTTAATGATTATACCTTAGGTCTGGTCAATGCCGGGTAGTCAGGTTGCATGTGCATGCGACTTTGAAATTCCATGATTCGTCTTCTCGATCAAGGAAATCGAGTCTTACTCTAAAATAATGCTAAGGATGGGCAGGAGGGCCCAATTAACTCCTTAATTAATAGCTTTGGACTAAGGAAGTCCAAAATGTGATTGAACGTTGAAAGGATTAACGTTTGAGAACCAAGTCAGGTTTTGACTCGATTAAGTAAATTGAGTAAAAATCAAACTTTATAGCCTTAGAATCATGTTTGAGGGAGAAATAGATCCATTGATGCTTCAGAACCATTCAATCAAGTAATAAGTGGTGGTGAAAATGAGGGAAATGGGCTGAATTTATATGGCTGAGGGGCTACCTAGCTGATATCAACCACCGGAGTCCCGGTTCCAATGATGGTGCCTCCGGTAGCCCTTGCTAGTGCTAACCTGAGGCTAGCAGGTACCGTTGCCTGCTTGGCCAGTACTGGTGCGGCACAATGACACCTCTACCCTTTTGGTCTGATTTGGGCTTTTTGGCTTTCGGAGTTCCATTTGAGGTCCAAACGACATCCGATTAAGCTGATTCTCATGTCATTATCCTTCATCCAGAACTTCTACTACCGCTGGGACTTCTACTTCTAGCCATGTTCCTCCTTCGGCATTTGGAGCTTCCATGGCTGGTCCATTTCTTGCTAGACTTATGCCAGCATATCAAAATGAGGTAAGCTTCATCGCTCATGATAGTACGAGGACTTCCAAGTTCCAATGACTTTTCCCAAGGCCTAGCCTGATTATCCTACAAATCAGTCGGTAAGTCCGCTTTTAGATTACTATTCTTCTTTGGTCAGTTTTGAAACAATTGCAACTGAATTTGTTTGTCTTGTCTATTTTGTAGGCTCCCCTTGGCTGGAATGAGGAGATATCTATTCCCATCAGCCGCCTCCAGACTGCACTATTAAAGGCGCTCACTCGAGAGAACTTCATCAATAAGGAATTGGATGATTTGTGGTCTGAGAGGCCCGGAAAGTGTCGTTGAATCTTCTACCAGCAGTCATTCCCTTCTCCTTTTTTCTGTTTTAGGACTCAAGATAGTTGTAGGCTTTGGTGGCCATTTTTTATATGTTTGGGTTTGATACTGCCCTAGGTTGAGCATTAAGTGTATACATTATAGGATCTTTTGACGCGTGTCTTTATGCCCCCACCTAACCCAGTGATGATACGAGGACGCAGAATGAAGGGTCACGACTGTCCGGAAGTTTTTTTAATCCAAGGATTTAATTTAGATCAATTTAAATATGGCTGGATTGCATAAGAGTTGCGTCACGCAGCTATTAGGTGCGTGACGGTACTGTTGGTTGCGTCACGCAGCTCTGATCAAGATGACGTCACCGTGAAAAGCCGATATAACGGTTTTTCATTCTGTCTGAGTACGTGGCAACGGTCCAGAAAGTGAGCTGCGTCACACAGCTATCGAGTCCGTCACGCAGCCATCAGCTGCGTGACGCAGCTATCCCCTGTTGCCCTACCTCTATAAATACATTGTTTTATCTCTTATTCGGGACAAGAATTTTAGGGCGTAAAAACTAGGGTGCGTGACCTGGTACTGTGGTTGCGCCTCACGCAGCTCCTGATACAAGATGACTGGTCACGTGAGAAAGCCACCTATTATCACGGTTTTTCACTTTGTCCTGAGGTACGTGGCAACGGTCCAGAAAGTGAGGCTGCGCACACAACTATCGAGTCCGTCACGCAGCCATCAGGCTGCGTGCGCAAGCTATCCCGCTGTTGCCCTACCTCTATATAATACATTGTTTTATCTCTTATTCGGGACAAGAGATTTAGGGCGTAAAAAACAATACTTGCAGCTGAGGGTTTTTTCTCTCTATATATATAACTCTTCTTGAGTTCCCATGACAGAAAAAACAGGTCCACTTAGACATCATCTAGTTAAAAACGAGAATCAAAAAGGAAGAGAAAAAGTAAGAGAAGAAAAGGGTGAGGTGTTAAATCCCTTGTGAAATGAGTGTTAAATCCTTGTGGAAAAGACTTCCGGAATGGCTTAACCTTCACTCTTTAAGGCATTCAAGTTATTTACAATCCTCAATCTGAGGGTTAGGTAATTACCTCAAACTTTTATTTATATTCTTAGTTATTTATTCATAGTTATTTATTTTATTATTACTTCATTAGTTTAATCTTAGTTAAACGGTATTCTGTACACTCTTGGTCGTTTTTAGGTTTTATTAGAGAACATGTTTAGATAAAAGAAAAACGTAAAAAAGGTTGTTTAAAAAAGTAAGCACGAACCAGAGCAGTCGCGTCACGCAGCCAGTAGATCCGTAACGGAACTGGCAGCTGCGTGACGGAACTGTTTATGTCCGAAATATCGTTTCTTTACCCAGACTAGTTACGTCATGTAGCTATCGGATCCGTAACGGATCCGGAGGCTGCGTGACGGATCTATTCATATTCGTGATTTCACTTTATTTTTAATATATTATTTTTAATTAATGGATCTAAAATATACGTTTGACAGATCTGGAATTTCGGGAACAGTTAGGTCACGCGACTACTAGTTCCGTCACGCAACTGTTCTTCCAAAGACAGCTGCGTGACGCGACTATTCTAGGGTCACCACTGTTCTTTCCAAAGACAGCTGCGTGACACGCGACTATTTCTTAGGGTTCCAGAAAACGATTTTTATACCTTTATTCCCTTTTCTACAAGAAAAATAATAGTTTTTGCACCAAAAAAATCAAAATTTAATTCTTTTAATTAAAAGTCTGAAAGACACACCAATTGTGGGTAGATTGCAATTTTTATTAAGTTTAGTATATTAAACAAATGTAATGTATGCTACTGATTTTGCGGTTTTTGGGCCATTTCGGGCGTTAACAATTTTTTAATCGGAGGTATAATGGTATTTTAGGTTTGGTTTGGCCCCTCAGAACTCATAAGGCAAGAGTGAGGTCTTTTCATATTTTGATTTAACTGCTTCTGTTTTGGACAATGGTTGTTTGGGAAGATTATAAATATGAGAATGCGATGCAATTGAACATTAATTGGGATACTTTTAGAATGGGTACCGAACATTAATTAATTTTCCTCATCAGGGAACTCGGTTCCTGAGTTCATTCGCGGTTGCGGTTTGAAGTAAATAAATCAACTTTGGTTTTTTCTAACTAAATAAATTAGAATGAATCTGTAGGGTTAACAAAGAGCAGGCGTTTCTATCCGGGCGTCGGCTTCCCAACGAAGGATCGACGCTACACCCAAATATTCCAATTACCGCCAGAATCGCCTTGATGCGTACCTCGACCAGTTTTTTAAAATAATTGGCCTTTTTAAAAATGAAAATTGGTTTAAAATGGACGTCATTTTTATAAATCTTGGAAACGGTTTCCCATACCGAATAAATGGGTTCGCGCGAACTCAAGATATTGTTATAAGGACCGCAATTTATCGGCATCATTACTTAAAAAAAGATTTTTTCACCATTGCCCTCAACAATAAAAAATCCACATTTTCCAATCAAAATCCGAAAAGTTGAAAACGTTTCGAGCCGCCTCCGCGGGAGCGACGACCAATCTGTGGGTTTAAAATGGAGTCATTTTTATAAATTTGGAAACGGTCCCATTACCGAAATAATGGGTGGCGACTCAAATATTTTATAAGACCGATTTATCGGCATCATACTTAAAAGATTTTTTCACCATTGCTCAACAATAAAAATCACTTTTCCAATCAAAATCGAAAAGTTGAACGTTTTTCGAGTCGCTCGGGGGCGGACATCTGTTGCCCATTTTTATTCATTGGATTTTCTATTTATCCATGCATATCTGCTCTACCTATTCTTCATTATTCTGCAATGATTGCTTATTCTATGGAATTTTGCACTAAATGCCTGTTCTGAACTGTGATTATATTGACTGGCCGACTTTCTAAGTATTGAACTAGTTTGCCTGTACTGGGTGTTTTGTACTGATTGTTTGTTTTTGACTGAATATTGCACTCGTTGACTGTTCTGAGTGTTTTGCACTAACTACCTATTTTTGACTGAATATTGCATTGGATGCCGGTTTCGAAGAGATTGTATTGACTGCCTATTTTAACTGGTTGCACTGATTGTCTGTTTTGGAGAGGTTGCACTGACTATCTGTTTTTCTAAGTCTTGCATTGGTTGTTTGTTTCAGAGAGGTTGCACTAGCTGCCTGCTTTTCTGAGTCTTTGCATTGAATGCCGATTTATTGCACTGGTTGCCTGTTCTTGAATGCTTGCTCTAATTGCCTACTTATGAGTATTGCACTGGCTGCCTGTTTTTTCTGATTCTGCACAGATTTCCTGTTCTGCACTAATTGCTTGAACTGAGACTTGCACTGACAACCTGATTTTGATTGTAATTGTACTAATTGTCTGATCTGGGAATTTTGCACTGATTGCCTATTTGCTAAATCTTGCCTGATTTCCTGTTTTTGATTTTTATTAACTTGAAAGCCATAATTAGTGGAAAATATGCATATGTGTGATTTATGTCATCCAATCATGAATGTGATAACCACTTTTGAACTGGTTTAGGCTCCTGACTTGGCTTACAGGCTTCTTGGGCAGAGGTTACGTATTTTCAGTGGGGTACATCAAGTTTGTCTAACTTTTAGAATGGTTTGCATGTGAATGCTTATTTGTTAGTTGCAAGGTCCAGTTCTGCTTTAAGTAAGGTTGGATATGATAAACACTCAGGTTAACATCCGAGGCTTTTGTTGTTTTGGAAAAGGGGGCTCAAGGATGAGGCTAGTGGTGGTGTTTAAAGATATGGCTCAAGATGGTGCTCAAGGCTCATGATGGGTAGAACTGAGTTTATCAAATAAGTACATCCAAGTCTGTCTAATGGGTAAGAGAGTTTGCACATAGGTGCCTATCTTATGGATTTTGGTGCAAGGTCTGATTTTGTTTTGAATAGGCATTTATGAACAAGCTTGGGTTTCTGATTTGATGGGTGTGCTTTTAGGAAAGCCTGGGTATTGAAGGTGGGCACAACTCAGTATGTCCAATTCTAGGATGGCTATAATTGGGTCTGTCTGATGGGTACAGTTAGTCTGCACGTGGGTGCTTACTTTCTAGGTTCTGGTGCAATGTCTAGTTTTGCTTCGGGTAAGGCTAGATATGAAGGTGGGTATAGCTGAGTTTGTCTGATCTTAGGATGGGTTTGCATGTGAATGGCCGTTTTCTAACTTCTGGTGCAATATCTAGTTTTGCTTCAGGTAAGGCAAGGCTGGATATGAAGGTGGGTAAAGCTAAGTCTGTCTGATCTTAGGACAGGTTTGCATGTGAATGCCTGTTTTCTAGGTTCTGATGCAATATCTGGTTTTGCCTCAGGTAGCCATTTCTGAATTGGCTTAGGTTTTTGATTTGATTGGTGTGCTTTCAAGAATGGCTAGGTATTAACGATGGGTACAACTGAGTCTGCGAATGGTTTGCATATGAATGCCTATTTTCTGGATTTTGGTGCAAATCTAGTTTTGTATGCTTTTTAGAGAAGGTTAGGTTTCAGAGTACAGAGACATGAGAGAAGTCATAGAGCAAGACTGACTCAGGGGCTTGAGGGTAGACACAGAGCGACATCAGAGCCAATTCTCAACCTTATTGTGTTTGAGGACTCAAATGTCTCAGAAGACTTTAGAGACATGCATCTAAGGTGATGCAAATGGGTTTCCTAAACCTATAGTGCATTTTAATCTATTAGGTTAGATTTTTGACTTTTGACTCTTGATCCATGTCTAATTTTGGGTTTCGACTGAAGGTAGATGGGGCAGCTCGTATTTTTATAGGCTTCAAATATGTTTTGACCAATACTATATAGGGATGGACACTCAACATGAATGAATTGCAGATGCCTAATTTGAAGGATTTTTATGTTTTTCCTTCACATGGCTTTTACTGACTCGGAGACGTATAAAAGAGAAATTGTTCTGACACGTATTATGAAAAGGAAACCAAGATTAGCTTTTATAAGATTGCCACTTTATACCTTAATTTTGCCTAAACCGCCCTTTCAGGTTTCTGAATTAGCGGGCTTTTACTAATTTTTCCTAATCCGCTTCCCCTTACAAGTCAACTTAGCAATATTTATTTTTGCCTGAACCACCCTTTGCAGGTTTTCAATTCAGCTTTTTTTCTTCTTCTTTTTCTCTTTTTTTAAGATGGCATAGTGAAAATCTAGAATTTTCATAAAGGGGCAGCAATATATATTTTTATTATTATTGTGACAACACCCACAGGCTGGGCTACCTACATATCTCGTTCTTTAGTGAATATATTTCTAAGAGTCAGGTCACTATAGTTTGGTTTAACAGTGACATTAAAGGGGGGCAAGATATTTGGTGCTAATGCCTAGATGCATTCACACGAAGTACCTCTTTAACTGATCCAAATTACAAGGATTTGTAAATTGCTGCCATCAAATGTCTAATAATATGACACTAGCTTCAAAGGGAATCTTTTTCAAAATATGAAGGGTTGCCTAGTTTGACCTGATTTTGCCCCGAGTGTCGCGTACAAGGATTCTAATTTTCTTTAGTGCAAGAGACCCTTCTTCCAATCTTCAGTCTTGGCCCTTCTTGTTGAAGTTCCAAGTTATTCTTTATTGATAACCCTGATTCTGACTGAGGGCTTCAAGTTTTTTTTTTTCCCCAATAGCATTTAATTGATATAGTGGCCTTGAACCCATTCTGCTTCGAGCAATCGACATTCCCTTATGATTCAGGTTAAATGAATTTGAATGTTAACATGGAGCACTATTTCTGTCCATGAACCGACGACTAAGGCGTTGCCGTAATTGGCATTCTGATGGAGGTTCTGTATCCCCATAATTCACAAAGAGATCTCCGACTTTAATTTTCAGAGTTTTTACTTGATTGGACTGATTTGTTCATAGATGGGGGCATGTGATATCCCGACCTGGCAACGCGATCCTAAGAGGGCGGGTAGAGTAAAGCTCGTGGCTAGTTTCTAAGATGGCAGGCTAGCTAGGGTAGTGGAATGCGAGACACAGGAATGAATCGAATCATATATCGAAAAGGGGAAAACTAATCATGAGAGGCGCTTTTTGGTGGAATGGCTGGAGAGTTGGCAAAGAGATCTCCGACTTTAATTTTCAGAGATGTTTTTCTACTGATTGGCACCTGATATTGTCTTCATAGATGGAGCAGCTGACCTATCACCGACCTGGCAACGGCGATCCGAAGAGGAACGCGGTAGAGTAAAGCTCGTGGCAGCTTTATCTAAGATGGCGCAGGCTAGCGTAGGGTAGTGGAATGCGATGACACACAGGAATGAATCGAATCATATTCTTATTTTTTTTATCGGGAAAAAAATAAAAGAAAAAAGTGGCGCGCGGGGGGCGGACAGGAATGCGAGACACAGGAATGAATCGAATCATATATCGAAAAGGGGAAAACTAATCATGAGAGGCGCTTTTTGGTGGAATGGCTGGAGAGTTGGAAGAACTCCAGGGTTAAGCTTGCTCGCTTAACGGAAATCTTATGATGGGTGACCTCCTGGGATGTTTCCCATTTCACCTGCGGGACAAAACCGTGCAGGTCTTACCAATCTTGTATGGGGTATTTGGTTTCATCCAAAGCGGACAATTTCTCTGGTGATTAAAGTCGGGTGTGACAGTTGGTATCAAAGCCGGACCCCCTCCAGTGGATGTACGGTTCGAGGACGAACCACGCGAAATCTGGTGGGCCTGTGACATCCCGACCTAGCAAAGTAATCCTAAGAGGGCGGGTAGAGCAAAGCTCCTGGCTAGCTTCTAGGATGGCAGGCTAGCTAGGGTAGTGGAATGCGGAACGCAGGAATGAATCGAATCATATATCGAAAACTAGGCAAATCGAGCCAAACCATCAAATTAGACCAAACCGACTCGAATCAAACCAGAATGGTCTAGAAGCTCTAGATTTTTCCTTTCTTTCTTTTTCTCTTCTTCTTCTTCTTCCTCCTCCAGTGCGCAGCAGCCCCTCCTCCCCTCTCCCTCCACATTTTTCGACCACCGCACAACGAGGGTGAGTGGTGATCGGTTCCCAAAGCCTCACCAATCATTCTTCCGGCCTCCTTTCACAAGAAAGGAGTCCCCAACAGTGCGAAATGGGGCTGTCACCTCCAACAGCTCCCCACCTTTGATTTTTCGATGTTTAATTCGATTCAAGCGGCGAATGGCTTCAAGGTGAGCTTCGATCAAATCCTCCCTCTTATGTGAACAATTTCCATCCAAGAAATGATGGTTTTTATGGAAGGAACTGAAATCACCATGGACGGCGGTGTGGAGAGGACTATGGCGGTCGATCCGGCCAGACAAGCCATTATCTCCTCAAAACGACACCTAATTCATCTTCTATGAGTGATTTCGAGCATTTTGGTGTTTGTAATGCAAAAATTCTCGACTGCTTGGGATTTTTCGTCCACTGTGCATGGCGGCGGCGGCGGCGGATCGGCGAGCCTCCGGCGAGGCCCGTAGAGACAGAATCTCCTTCTCCTTGCATGGATCATGGAATCGTCATCTAAATTTCAATTGGTACGTTAAAGACCCAGTTCCTCATTTTGGTATAAAATTTCTAATTTAAATCTATAAGTTGATTTTCGATTGAATAGTTAATCGAATATGAACCTGGATAGATAAGCACACTAAATTTTGAAAATATAGAATACAAGTCATTTAGGATAATTGTTAATCGAAACGAGAAAGATAAATTGGAGTTAGTTAATTAATTAATTAGATAGTCATTAGCCTAAAACTAGTTGGTTGTGTACAATAAAGTAAGATGAATTTTTTGTAGGATAACGGGGGTTAGATGCGTAATCCTGATAAACTAAGGTTTGGAAGTGTAACACCCTCCGCCCAGTCCCATGAGACCCGATGATGGATGCCACATTCGGTGCCGAAGACACCATCTTAACTTAACATATAAATCATAAAATTAGATTGTGAATTAGAAGTAATTGAGTATTCACAAATTTAGCGAGTAATATGTTTTTTTTTATTAGATAATCATTTCATTTCGTTTCCATCTCTCTTTTTTTTTGAAACATAAATTGGGAAAAATCCTACAGAAATACTGTAAGAATTTCCCTTTAAAAACTGAGTTCGCCAAACATGTGAATACAAAATACTCCCGCTTAAACTCCAAACTCCCAACATCTCCGAATAATCATCATAACACAACAACACTTTTATATTTTCATAACTATATAAATCCTCAATAGCATTTCAATACTTTTAATATTCAACAATTAAATTGCATTTCATTTATATTATATCAAAGTCCTTAATAAAACTAATCATACAACTTCTCTTCAAATTTTTATTTAATCATTTAAGAATCTTATGCTTAACTCTAAAATATATACACCAACAAAATTGACAACATCAACATAATTGATAATTACATGCTTAAGTTATAATTCAAATAACATAATCTTCGAAAATATAATAATTATACATGCTATAATTCTTAATTACATAAATATCAATCTACTAATATCACAATAGTCTCTTTTGTTCTGAAACTACTCTTCTGATCTTTAAATAGCTACCCCAGTTTCTAACTTGCACATGATAAAAATCAACGCGCTGAGTATGAAACTCAGTGGTGCTCATAAATGACAAACTTACTAATGTTGTGATGGCAACACAATAAATTTTCATCAAAGATTTACAATCATAAAATCATTAACTCTTCAACATACGTTTATATTTATAGCAAAAGAAATATCAAATAAACTTATACTTAATAACATAAATAATTTAATTCTTTCAAATCATAAATTAATTACTTGAACATTTATTATACCAATACACATACTATTTATTTTAAAACCATGTACCAAAATATCATGCTTTGAAAATTCATTTGATAACATAATCACTATCTTGAATAAACATAATTATTATTTTCAAACTAGGTTTAACTAAAAAATAATATAATCTCATTCATTTAATTCCTTAAAAATATTTTCCAAGTGCTTCGCATACACTTAGGGAAAAGAAGCAGAATAGGTTTTTCATAGCTTATTCATATTGAGTCTTAGGTCGCCAAAGCTTATTCAATAATGGCCTTAGGTGGCATCTTTTATTCATATTGGCCTTAGGTCGCCAACTTATTTCATATAAAATATAAAATCAAATCATGCATCAAATTCACACCAAGTATATTAGAGCCCAAAATCCTTGTTTTAATTTTTAATTCATAACACTTCTCATAAAACTTGCATATTCTTTAGTCCTCTTGAAATCATAATATAAGCTTACTTCAGAACTTAAGTAACTCCTGAAAATTTCATACTTATGCATAATTACTTAACATAGGAAATTTCTCAAAAATTCATTTCCTTTCGTTTTATTAAAATCATAATAAAAACTTAAAGTTAAACTTAAGTAAACCATGAAAATTTCTTACTTAGACTTGATTACTTATCATAGGAAAAATTTCTCTTAAACTCATTTTCTTTTAAAACTTTTCTTAAAGTCATAATAAGACTTATTATGAATAAAACCTTTCAATTAAATCTTATTTTCCTTATGCAATTCAAAGCACATATACTTAAAATCACCCATTTCTCATAAACTTTAAAACACATGAAAATTATCAAAATAATCATACTTAATATATATCAACAATAATCATACCTTAATATATATATATATAATATATTATATATATATAATATATATATATAAGACAGGTTAACATCACATAAATCAAAAAAATGTAAGCCTTACCACCGGTATGGTGGTTCGGCGCCTCTTAATGAAAACCAAGGGGAGGGATTTCCTCCTTCAATCAATCATGTTAACCTCATGCATTTAGTCTCAATAACATGTTCATAACATCAATTCACCTCATTAAACCTTAACATGCCAAATCCCCAAATTTTCTAACATCTTTAATCATAAGAAATATTACCAAATCATAATAAATATTCAAGTTAACATTACTCAAACATATACATAGCATAACTTTTTCTATAACTTTTTCTTAAGTACAAATAAGCATACTATTATGCTAGACAAGTAAGTGTCATAACTTATGTAATAGGTACAAAATAAATATTTACTCCCATTATATTCAATATTTCTTAAGTAATTTTATTTTTAAATCATTTGATTAAGGTTTGTTTATAAATTAGAAAAGATTTTAAGAGTTTTATGAATAACCAATCTAAATCAAGAAATTTTTAGCATTTTAGTAACCTTGACCTTTGTTGTGTTTTTAGGACATAACTTGAGTTATAGGTCTCTAAATTGAGTGGGGTTTAATTCATAAGAAAGATAAGACAAAATGATACAAATGTTATGAAGGGACCATAGCCCAAATCAATTTGTAAGATAGTAAACAAAAGCTATGAACACAAACCAACAGTTTAGACCTGGTTTAGTATAACCAAGTCCAATTATTTAATTTCTACTTATCCAAACTCTCAAATTAAACCGATCCAAATTCAGGGAAGTCTTAAGATACATGGAAACAACTTTCATAAAGAACTCAGAACAACTTTCATAAAGAACTCAGAACATAATATTGCCATTATGGTGGTCAAAATGGGCACTCAATTCAGAGATGCATGTGGCCCAGCATAACAGAGCCAGTTTAGGTGTTTCAGCAATAAGTTGAGCTATATGTATCCAAATTGGACACAAGAGGATGGGTTGGAAGTAGACCTACAACTTTCATGAAGAGCTCAGACACATATGGAGAATAAAAAGGATCGAAAAATAGTCCTTAACCACACCTAATAACACATTTTCCCAAATTTCAGCTTACTTAAATCATGAAAAAGAACATGAAAGACAAAAGATACGAGGTAGAGATTTCTACCACATACTAAATACTCATCAAAAATCACCCAAGATCATGTTTATACAACAAAAGTTCAACAATTCAACCATTTCATACAAAATCCCCAAATATACACATAATAGCATAAATGAGCAAAATCAAAAATTGAAGTAAGGTAAGTGTGTTCATGTGAACACCCAAATTTTGATGCTCAAAGAGCCAGCTTTCCCGGATTGCAAGCAGTCCGGCCGGACCGAAGGCCATTTTGGAAGTTTATCGAAAGTATGCCAATATGGTACTTGAAACAACGTCCGGGACGTCGCGAGGATCCGCAAACTGGGTCCCAGAATTTTTTTTCGGAGGCGTTCCGGAGCTTCCCGGAAAAGGCCTCCGAGTGAGAATTAGTAAAACCACCAAGCAGGCGGTCCAGCCGCTGACTTCCCGGCGACCCAGCCTGCTGGCCACCGGCGGCCCGTGCCGCCGAGCCCGCGGCGGCGCCCGGCGGCCGAAAACAGGTCCGAGTTTTCGCTTATAAAAGCAGCCTTCGGGCCTTCCGGCGGCCCGAGCCGCCTAGCACCGGGCCGACCCAGCCGCGGGCAGCGGCGACCCAGCCGGGCCGGGCCACCGGCGGCCCGTGCCGCCGAGCCTCTAATAATTCTATAACTGCATAAATGCATATCATGACATCTTTTAAGGCAAATAAACTGCCTCAAATAATAAGTTTAGGCCTAAATGCCGGTTAATAATAATCGTGGTATTAAAGCCTAAAAATTTCCGACAATATTGGCTTAAAATACCTAGTTTAATTAATAGCTTGGTATAATCGCCTTTATTTCGAACAAACCTGGGCTACGTCCAATTAATCCATAATTGTGGCTAAAAAAGCTTTTAATTCAAACACGTTTTTATTTGCAATAAAAATTGCCTACATTATAATCCAATTCAGTCCAATTTTTGGCAAACATATGGCCCATAAAATAGAATTAACATACTTTCAGCGACAAATCGCTTAAATCAATTCTTTTTTGGCAAAAAGCCTTTAAATTAATCAAACTTTTGGCTAAAAGCCTTAAAATCAAGCATTATTTGGCGTACAATCGCCTAATCACATAAATCTTTTGGCAACAATTTTGCCTAATCATTTTTTTGGCTTAAAAGCTTAAATCAACAATTTTGCGCATCAAAATGCCAAATCAATTTTCAGGCAAAATGCCTAAACAAAATGCACAAAGCATACCACAACCCATGCATAAGCATTCCCCGTTCAAAGCCCTTGCAAAGAAGGCCTATCCGACTCACGTTTGACTTTGATCTTCCATCAACGGAAGTAACAGTAGGCACGTTTGGGATTTAACCCCGAGCGGCAAGTCGCAATCACTTAAAATTGGTCCAAATTACATTAATCACCCTGCAAAGCATTCATTCATGGTTCGTTCATCAGCATGACATAGTCTCGGGATCCATCTCGGGTTTGCAAACCATGCCTTTAACATTGGGTTAATTAATCTAGTAATTAGGTTAATTAAAATTGGAGTCATTTATGGTTTTTTTAGGGTTTTTTCCTAGTTTACCCTAAAATAATTAAACAAGGTGGCGACTCACACATCACGTGCATTTCTTCCTTAGTCACATGCATTGACATGCATTTTGATGTTTTGGGGAGGGGTTCACAGTTTGGCGACTCTACTGGGGAATTATGTAATCATTTTTTATAAAGTGGACTACAATTGTTGTATAAACTAACCTGCCCTTTGTTAGGGTATTATTTACTATGCTTTGTTTTGCAGGGTACCCCAACAAAAAAAAAAATCCAGTATTCTTTCTTTAAGAATATGGGATAAGGAGAATTTGGAACTTCAATTGACAAAAATTTGATTAAGACATTTTAAATTTGTTGATTTATTTGCACGATATGAGGAATCCTTTTTCTCCCATTGCATGAAAAAATGAATTTTTCAAATGAATTTCTTCTCTCTCGTTCAAACTTCTGAGTCTGGATAGCACAGTAGCGCTGATCAGGTCTCTTTGATTATGTCGACGGACAGCCAAAGCGTCCTCCCTGTTACCGCAAACCGCTCCTAATCCTTTTGGGGGTGGCCCATGAGTATGCGTCCTGTTGGACCCACGCAAAACTCTTTGTTTCACATATGGTTAGGTATATCCATACTCAAGGTTAAAGGGTCCCTTAATAAGTTGATTCTCTATTTGTGTCATAGCCTATAGAACCTATCTTTTAGGGCTGTATGCACCCAATGATGCTGAATCATTCCATTAAAAATGAACTATGTTGTGATGTTGTGCGCATTCGCGCATTCACGCATTCATCCCATACTTCACAAAAAAAAAGGGGTCTGGAAAATGATAAAAAAGAGAATCTATCATGCACAGTTGACAAGAGTCGATTAACATCAGTTACCCTGAACACGCCACCACTGACAGCCTTAAATCCAGCTACCCTTATTCCTTACAGGTGCCACGATCCAAGTGCCCACATCTGTGCCAGCTACACTAACAGTACTAATCACCACCAGCTTTCACCAGCTTCACCAAGCTACACACAAGCTTCACTTACACTTCGACAGCTTTTACCTACACCAATGGCATCGCTTGCTGATTAATCCAAACCTCATGAACAACTGGAGGCCAGACTGGACGGCCAGAAATGGAAGGCC
This sequence comes from Jatropha curcas, assembly GCF_014843425.1. Next base: position 67,318 of record NW_023590971.1, read on the forward strand.
AGAATGAATGAAGGCCCTGAACCGCCCATAAAGGGCCGCCCTGATAGCTTAATTGGGTTAATGGGAATGGTAATGGAAATTCGGCGGAGGAAAAGTGGACCTGCTGCCTCCAATCAGGTCCTGCAGCTGAACCGAACAAACCCCTACCCTAACCTGGATGATGTAAACCTCCAAAACTGCTTCTGAGCTGAAGCTCAGAAGAATGAGAGAGCAACTAGAACTCCTGGAAAGAATACTATCTGCTTCCCCCTCAAAACCCACAAAGAAGTGGTGGGACATGGACTTATGATCTTTGTTCCCGAGGCAAGACTGCAACCAAATTCAAAATGCCCCACAATGGACAATTCGACGGAACCACTCTACCACTTGTCCCAAAACACACCTAAAAATGTATGTGGGTGCACTTAACCCGTTTGGATTGAGCAGTGAGCTCCTTGCTCAATTGTTCCAACAATCTCTGACCGGTGCTGCTTTAAGGTGGTTTGTTAGCCTGGATTGGTCTAAAATGAAGACCTAGGAGGACATCTGTAATGCATTCAATTCACAGTATCACTATAATATGGAGGTGGATGTTACTCGGAGAGAGCTGGAAACCACCAAGCAAAAGAACAATGAACCTTTTTCCTTGTTCCTTACGAGGTGGAGGGCCAAGGCCGCCCAAATGATCAACCGGCCTTCAGAACAAACAAGAAAGGTTGGACATACTCCAAATAAAGAAACTACAAAAACCTGTCCCTACAACACCTATAACATCCCAGTACCAACATCACAACATTGTCGGTCATAATCGAAACTGTAAAGTAGGGACTCTGTTACAAATGGGGCAAACTGAAAAGAAGACTCAGAGAAACCATCAAAGTACAAGAATAGCCAAGAAGATAGTTCCCGATGTGGCAAGCATCAACCCCTAATCATTTTGAGTGTGGGGAAATGAGAAATGGCAAGTCAATCCCAGAAGATCCCTATACTGTTTGGGATGCCAATCTATTTGGTTTTCCGAGGAGACATAGATAAGGCCCACTATAGCCCTAATTGAGAGGCAAGGCCACCACATTAGTAAAGCTGATAGAGATTACTGTGAGTACCGGGGTACGGAAAGATGAGCCGTGTTGGACTCTTAGAGATATCCAGAGATTAGAGATAGGACAAACGAGTTATTCCAAGAAGTAAGCCCAACATTAGCACTAATCCCTTACCCAATCATGGGGTAAATGCTATTATGGCTGACCAGGAACTGATCGATCCTTTTGAACTATTCCTAGAAATGAACAACGTCTGTGTCTTGGATCTGAACGACCTAACCGAAGAGCTTGATGCTACAACCAGGAGCGGGAGACAATATGAACCATTGGTCCTAGATAAAATCCAAAATAAACCCTATCAGAAGGCAGAGGAGCTAAAAGAAGACCCGGTACTTTCACAGTTGAAAAAGACCCAAGCTAGGGTGTCAATCTGGTGTCAATCTGGGACTAGCATCATCCTTTCCTCATCGCCAAGCTCTTTGCAAGGCTTTGAGTCAGCTGTAGACATCAGTGGAGGTTAGCCCCGAAGTGCTAGTATCCACCCTTTCCCAATCGTCCAAAATGCAGAGCATCGGGTTTTTTGATGACGACCTACCCAAGGAGGGAGGCAGCCATAATAACGCCCTATATGTCACTGTCCAGACCAGAGACAAAACTGTGCCCATGGTTCTCATTGAAAATGGGTCAGCCCTAAACGTCTGCCCACTAAGGGTAGCTAGCTGTCTGGGGTTGGAGGAAATAGATTTCACTCCATCGGACAAAATAGTGAAAGCTTATGATAGTACCCGGAGGGAAGTGTTGGGGGTTGCTATGCTGAAATTA
>NW_023590972.1:0-14933 GCF_014843425.1 Jatropha curcas
AGAAAAAGAAAAAAAAAAAAAAAAAGAAGAGAGATCACGGATAGTTAGAACAGTCGTTATAAAACAAAAGTTTACTGCAAGGGCACTTGCTGTATATTTTAGCTGGGTTCCAAATTAAAGGCTCTTGTCTAACCATGTCTGCCCATATGTTCGGCCCGGTATTTATCAAAGCATAGAGCCATCACATAAAGCACTATCATAGAACTTGAACCGTATATTCTCCCCTATGGCAACTAAACGCAAAAAGATTTGGTTCAGAGAATGTCTAAAATGCCCTACATCAATACTGCACTATAAAAAGAAACAATATCGAGATGTCAGAGAGAATCAAGAGGGCTAGGAGCAACTCAGATAAGAGAAGCACAAATTTAGAAACCCCTAAGAAGAAATAGAGCCACTGGGAAGTCAAGATTATTCTTCCTTCTCTTCTCTTTTTCTTTTGGTTTTTGCCTCAAGGAAACTGACATCTAATAGTTAGCCATAGGAAATAGAGAGTTTTTATTCTCTAATTTTCTTATTGTGGGCAAGAATGAGTTGTAGAGGCTTCTTTTCTTCTTAATGCTTGTGCTTTAGTAATTTGAAAATGATTAGACTGAGTAGTTCCTTAGCTAGTCTTGGTGAAAACCATTTGGGCAATAGTTATGAATCATCTTTCTTCTTCTTTTAATCTAAGTGGATGATTTTCTTGATGTCTTGTGTGGTGTGTGTGCTTATATCACTTATAAAATATATAATAAGCTTCACTATTTGTAGTGAAAAGAAATGAGAGGATGAAGAATTGGACAGGTGAAGCCCCTATTGTACAACCTACACATGAGGCCTAAGAGATAGACTTAGGAATAAGCTATTCCTTGAAAGATCTAGAGATAGACACCATACATGAGCCTAAGAGATAGACTAGGAATAAGCTATCCTTCACAGATCCTAGGGAGAGTCTAGAAGATTAATCGGGCTAGGATGCATCATTAACACCAAAAGTAGGTGTTCTTATGATTTCGGAATATATTTGGTGTTACTTGGAGGGGCAATCAATAATTACAATGAACTCCTCCTCCTTCAAGATGTATCTTAATAAATTGAAAATAGAAGTTTGAGTCCCATAATGCTGTTTCAATGTTTTTGATCCAACACTAGTATCCTTGCCTTATTTGATAACTTTAAGTCTAGTTTGCTTTTAATCTAAAGTAGTAGTTACTTGCTTGTTTACATTAGTTAGTTTAATATTCCAAAGAATTCTTCATCTAATGTTATAAACAATACATCTTGGATTCAAACTAATATTCAATCCCTCCTATCCCTGGAAGCATTATTTTTTTTATATACCTACTTGTACGATCTGTATATTTGCGAAATAGCTAAACAGTAACAAAAACATGATTACTAAATAAAGAGAAATCTGAGGCTGGACTTTGTACTTAGTCCATGAAAATAACTGCTCCAGGTTTCTTTAATTATGCTTATGTGATAGAAGATGGCTTGAAACGTTGACTACTAAAGTTTTATTTCTTTATTTTAAAAATGTGCAATGTGTAAATGAAATTGGCCGTCCTGATAGTGTTAATTGTTTATAATATGTTTATTTGTAACACATTTTTACTAAGATTTTTAACAATGTTTTATTTATCTACAAATAGTTTTAATATGCTATTGTTATGTTTTTATTTAAAAGCTTTCCTTGACACACCAACTCAACTGATTTTTGAGGAAAAGTGGGGTTTTGCAAGAAAAGGAACAAAATAAGACAAAATATGATTGGCACGCCCAAGACCGTGCTACGGGGCGCACGGCCGTGCCGAAACAACAAGGCAAGATCAAGCAAAGAGCCAGAATGGCGCCATGCCCCAGCCCATGCTAAAGGGGCGCACGCCCTCCTCAAATGCCTCGGACTTTCTCATGAGAGATGCAGGCCCCCAGGCCCGGCAAAGAACACGGCCCGTGTGCGGCGGCTGCACTGGGGCAAGAGAAGCGTTGGGCCCGTGCAGGCTGAAGTAGCCTCAATTGGCTAGCACAACCTCCTAGACTTCTAGAAGAGTGCACGACCTGCAGCCATTGCCAGTACGCACACGCCGTGGCCCCCGTGGAACTCCCCTTGACCGTGCGAGACCGCACGGCCCATGGCTTGGAGAGCCTCAGACGCTGCCGGAGCTGTGGCTAACGCCGTAGACGTGCTAGGTCAGCAGCCCGTGCCAAATCAAGAAAACTGGAAATTTTAGTAAAAGTTGCCAACCAACTTCCACCAATCATGAACATATTTTGGAACAACTTTCCCTCAACATGCAAACCAAGATCAAACTCTATCCCACATGGTGAGTCCATTGATTACAAGAAAAAGAAGACTTAAAGGAGAGCTTTACAACCTAACAAAAGAAGACTTTGATCATGAAAAGACCATGATGGAATCCTATACAAACGTAAAGTCTAATGATAAGAAGAGGAGAGTTCATCTCAAATCACCCATTCCACACATTACATTCCACTCTACATCTATTCTTCCTCTCTTAAGCTTGTATATAGTTTCTTCTCTTTTAGAAGTTAGGCATTCAGAGAGTTGTTCAAAGTGTTTCAAGGAAGCCATCCAATGCAACCTCTCGAACTAGTTCTTAATCTCCTAAACTCTTAACTCTTCTTTATTTCGTTTCTTATCTTTATTGATTATGGAATCGTATTGTTGAGTTTTTATTTAAATTTATGTGTAACTAAATTCTCATTACTAGGGGGTTTGATGTAAGCTTAATTTCTTTTCCAATTTATGCAATTAGATTATTTTTCCTTAATTCAAAGTTATGATTTATTAATGAACTTAATGCTTCTAGGCAGAATTTTCCCCCTAGAATTGAATTATTTCAATTAATCACCATCGGAAGAAGGAATCTTTGAATATGAATAAGAGTTAATAGAAACCATGAGAATAATAACTTGATGCGGAAGCTAAATATGGTTTGACTCATGGGGGGTTTTTTACAAAGTTTACCAAACTTGAAATTGTAAACCTTCACAACTACATAGCTAATGTTTATTCATATTGTGATTTCGGCTATTGGAAATAGTAATTAAATGGGGATTAAAAAGCTAGCAATACATGGAAGAGCTTGTTAGTGGAATTTAGAGTGTTTCCCCCTACTTGAATAATTAAATTTGTTAATGAACTAAGGAGATAAGATTGGGAAGAATTAAGTGATCCAAACCCCCCCTAGTAGTCCCACCCCTTGATTCCTTTAAATCAACTTTTGTTTACTTGATCTTTGTTTATTTTATTTTTATACAACAAATCTCTTAAATTATCGGTTTAAATAATAACAAGATAACACAATTTTGGTATTGGATTACAATCCTCGTGGGAATGATAATCTTACTCTCAATTCACTATATTCACTTGTAGGCGATTTCGTAAACACTTGCGATTTAGCGTCAAGTTTTGGCGGCCGGTTGCCGGGGAATTGGCAATACCAATATCAATACTAATTTATCTTGTTATTAAATTAGACATTCATTTATTTCATTTGTTTTTTAATTAAAAAAAAAAAACAAAACATCTGCAGGTTTTTAATCAAAGACGATCAGGAGAAAGAAACTCTGATCTTTGATCAGAAATTGAGAAAATACTATAGAAACAATAACGCAGGCCAAGGAGAGCGTAAGAAAACAGAAGTCCGAGCAAAACAATCAACATGGACGGCAAATTAAATCCTCAATTTCCAACATACCTCTTGCTGCAAATCCTACAGCATCGGACCAATCACAAAATGTTCGCACCTTGCGAGACTGCACCAACACCACCCTCCTCTTAATAGAGCCACCTCCAGCATCACTAGACAAGAGTGGAAGCTAATAACTGAAATCAAACCAGCATTACTCAGTTGGCTTTCCAACTTCTAATTTCAATATGGGGACTCCCTAGTGGAAGAATCCAAATGCCTCAAGCATCACTAATTTCCTGGAAATCTGTGATACTTTTAAAGCATGGTGTTTCTGACGATGCCATTAGATTAAGACTCTTTCCTTTTAACTTCTAAGGGATAAAGCACGATCAAATGGTTACAAATCTTGCCCGCCAAGCTGGCAGTTTTAACAACTTGGGAAGAATAGCCCAGAAATTTTGCTAAATTCCTTTCTATCTTCTAATAAACCACCAAATTGAGAATTTGAGATCAATGAACTTTTATTCAATCATGATCAAAGAAAGCTTAATAGTGAAGCTGTGGGAAAGCATTTAAAGATACTGAGAAAATGTCCTCACCAATAGTTTGCCCAAAATGGTTAGCAAGCCAAACTTTTTATAATTCTTGTCACCCTACCTATTAAGATTACATCTTGATGCGCTGGCAGGAGGTCTTTCGCAAAGAAAAGAGATCGAGTGAAAGCAATGGACGATTAATAGAAGTAAATGCAAGCAATAGCCATTATCAAACGCAGTGTTCTGAAAGCAGAAAAGACTGCTGGATCGTATGTAAATTGAATGCCATCTACTGCACTAAATGCAAAAGGTTGACAGACATGTAGAAGTTAGATTACTAACCCACAATCTGTGAACTCCAATCATGCAAACCTGTGAGCAGATGCAACGAACCAATGGAGTTGGAGAATGCAATTGGATTCTTTCTTCAAAGCCACAAAACTTTTGGAGGCAAAGTGAACACTACGTGGATGAACCAACAGAGGAGGATTATCCATAATTCGAATCATTACCGGATAACAGGTTGAGAAATATCCGAATCTTTCATATGGTAATTCTAATAACAACTTTAAGCTGCACACCAGGATATTCTTGCGCTTCTTGAGAAAAAGTCTCATCGATGAAAAAATCTCCTTTACTGCCCTTTTAAAAATCGGCACATGGATTTCATGAATGAAACAAGGGAACACCACAAAATCCAACAAGCTGCGATAAGAAATCTGGTAGATTCAACATGGAAGTTTGCAACATGATGGCAGCTAGACCACCCCTGCTCCCGCTCTTGTCAAGGTTCCGTTACCTAGTAACTGACTGAAAAAAAGTTCCTCAAGGAGCAGGTACAAGCCATAACCTTGAGGAAGTGGTGTAAGAATTGGAGGAAAGCCCAGAAAGGAGAAGGAGAAAGAAAGAAGAGAGAAAGGCACCCATCATTGCCTGGTGGAAAAAGGGAAGAACGTGAAACCTTATGTTCCACCCGTATCCATTTCCACAAAGGTTGAATAAAGACGCAGGATGAACCAAAGCTTTCCATGAAAATTCTGGACCGTCTTCAAAAAACTTCAAATAAGCATGCCCTTTTGCTGACGCTCTTGCTCCAAATGCCCAGCTCAGTGCAAAGTTTCTGTAAAAGAATAGAATTGATCGACCAAGGAATGGTGAAACTGACTTATAGAAATGCAGTGCGATCATTCAAAATAAATTGGCCACCGAGCTTAAATGATCCAGGGAGTTTTTTATATTCCTGCAACATTGGAATTTAAAATTTCGAAAAAAAGGCCTTTAGCTGACCTAGGAGCTAGCATAAATCTGATGTCTTATGAAGTCTTTTAAAATGTAGGTATGGGAGAGCTCCAAGCCAACAGGATGTCTCTCCAATACCGACCGATCAATGCAAATACCCAAAGGGAATTGTAAGGACATACTAATCAAGGTAGGAAAATTCATTTTTTTCCAGTTGATTTTGTCATCCCTTGGACATTGAATGGAAGGTAGAGACAAGGATCAATGTGATCCCTTGGGAAGACTTTTCTTGCAACTGCAAGAGCTTCTAAATTGAATGTGCCATGATGGGAAACTAACATTGAGCAGTACGGTCAAGAAGAAGTTGTTTTTGATGTGTCTAAAATTGCTTGTTTTTGATGTGTTAAAATCTTGTAAACTTCCTATGGACTACGATGATTGCTTTAGAATAGATGTAATTGATAAATGTGTAGAGAACACTTTACATAGCGTAGATGATAATGAAAATAAAACAGAAGAAAAAGAAAAAGAAGGTAAACCTCCCAAACAAGAACTGAAGCAGCTTCCTCCTCATTTGAAGCATGCATTTCTAGGTGAAAACAACTCTTTTCCTGCCATTATTTCCTCTTACTTAACGCTTGATCAAGAGGAAGGGTTGTTGTAGGTTCTTCGAAAGCACAAGAAAGCAATAAGGTGGTCAATTTCTGATTTACAAGGAATAAGCCCGAGTGTATGCATGCACAAAATCCTGATGGAAGAAGACTACAAACCTTCAATCGAGCATCAAAGACGTTCAAAAGACGATTGAATCCCAAACATTGAAGGAAGGTAGTTGAAGGCTGAAATCATTAAAAACTTCTGGATTGCTGGCATTAATCTATCCAATTCTCTTGCATAGTAGTTGGGAAGTCCTGCTTCAAGTTGCTGCAAATAAAAGGGAGGTATGACTGTTACTCCAAATTGAAAAACAATGAATTAATTCCACTAGAACAGTCACGGTGTTGGCGTGTGTGTTATAGATTACAGAAAAATTGAACAAAAGCACAACACGCAAAGACCACTTTCGCCCTACCCTTTATTGATCAAAATGCTTGAAAGACTTGCAGGTTATCCTTTTCTATTATTTCTTAGGATGGATATTTCAGGGATACTTTCAAATACCGCATTGCTCTATTGCTCTTGAAGATCAAGAGAAAACTACTTTCACTTGCCCTTATGGCACTTTTGCCTATAGGAGAATGCCTTTTGGACTATGTAATGCTCCTGCAACCTTCCAAAGATGCATGACGTCCATATTTTCTGATATGGTTGAAAAATCTATTGAGATATTTATGGATGATTTTTCTGTATTTGGCTTTTCTTTCGATGCATGTCTTCATAATTTATCTTTAGTAATGCAATGATGTGAAGACACTAACCTTGTTTTAAATTAGGAAAAATGTCACTTTAAGGTTAGTGAAGGTATTGTCTTAGGGCATAAGATCTCCCAAGCAGGAATTGAAGTAGACAAAGCCAAAATCGAGGTAATTGAAAAACTTCCTCCTCCTACCTCCTAAACTCATGAAAGGAATGAGAAGTTTTCTATGGTCATGCAAGGCTTCTACAGTAAGCGGCTTTATCAAAGGACTTCTCGGAAAATCACCAAAAACCTCTTTGTAATATTGGTTAAAGATGTTCCCCTTTTTAAAATTTGACAAAGGAATAAGTTTAGATGCTTTTAACAGGTTAAAGAGGGAAGTTGATCTACAGCACCTATCATCCACTACACCAGATTGGACACCCTCTCCCATTTGAACTAATGTGGATGCTAGTGATCATCTGTCGGAGCCGGTCTTTGGGCCAAAGCGAAGGGCAAAAGAAGTTTGGGCAAAGAAAGGAAAAGAAGTTGCACGTCATCTATTATGCTAGTCGCACATTGAATGATGCGCAATTAAATTATGCCACTACTGAAAAAGAAAAGCTAGCTATTGTTTTTGCTTTTGAAAAATTTAGGGCTTATTTAATTGGAGCCAAAATAATAGTTTATACTGATCACTCAGCTATCAAATATTTGCTAAAAAAGAAAAATGCGAAACCGAGACTAATTTGTTGGGTGCTTTTATTGCAGGAATTTGATCTGAAAATTCGAGACAAAAAGGGAACCGAAAATCTTATGGCTGACCACCTTTCCAGGCTAGAATTGGGGGAAGAAGATACAACAGAGTTACAAATCAATGAAAACTTGCAGCAACTTTTGCTAATGTAAATACTCAAGCCCCCTGGTATGCTGATATAGTTAACTATCTTGTTTTGAAACAAAATCCACTCCTCCTAACTTTTTCCTATCAACAAAAGAAAAAATTCTTCCATGATTATCATAATACTACTAAATTCTTCCATGATATCAAATACTACTATTGGGAGGAGCCCTTTTTGTTCAAATATTGTAGTGATCAGCTATTCCGGCGGTGTATACCGGAAAGTGTCCTTAAATTCTGCCATTCAATGGAATGTGGAGGACATTTTGGAGCCAACAAGACAGCAGCGCGTGTATTGGAAAGCGGTTTATATTGGCCTAACCTATTTAAAGAAGCTTTTAACTATGTTCGTCATTGTGATCATTGTCAGAGGTTGGGTAACATTTCGAAGAGACATGAGATGCCCTTGAATAGCATACTTGAAGTTGAAAATGGGCAGAAGCTGTTGCCCTTCCCAATAATGATGCCAAAAGTGTGATGAGCTTCATCAAGAAATATATCTTCACACGACATGGAACTCCGAGAGCAATAATCACAGACACAGACAGAGGAAAGCAACTTCTGTAACAAGTACCTTGACTCCCACTGTCCAGATATGGTGTTTACCTCACCCGTGAGGTTACCCCATATCACCTCAACGAGTGGTGGGCAAGATAGAAGTCACGAACCGGGAACTTAAAAAGATTTTGGAGACAACAGTTGGCCAATCAAGGAAGCGACTTGTCCCAATTTAAGCTCGATGCATGACATACTTTGGCCTACAGAACTTGCATTCAAAACACCACATTGCGCGCATTCAAAACACCAATTGGCATGTCACCATATCGAATGGTATACGGTAAGGCTTGTCACCTCCCCGTCGAGCTTGAGCATAAGGCATATTGGGCAATACAATTCCTCAACTTTGATACCAAGGAAGCTGGTCAAAAGCGACTGCTTCAATTGAACATGATGGATGAAATGAGGCTCCATGCCTATGAAAATGCCAAAATATATAAAGAACTCACAAAAAAGTGGCATGATAAGCGTATCATTCTACGGAATCTAAGGGTAGGCCAACAGGTTTTACTCTATAACTCTAGACTCCGCCTCTTTCTAGGAAAATTACGCTCAAGGTGGTCCGGCCCATTCACGATTAAAGAAATTTTTCCGCATGGAGAAATTGAGATTAGGGACGGTGACCGAAGTTTCAAGGTTAATGCTCACCGTCTAAAAGTTTACCAAGGTGGAAATTTTGATCCCGTTAAAACCGCCATCAGTCTTGATTAAGCTTGAATCAGGTTCGGTACGTCGAACTTAACGACGTTAAACAAAAGTGCTTAGGGGAGACAACCCATTTTCATTTTGATTAATTGTGAACTTAACGACGTTAAACAAAAGTGCTTAGGGGAGACAACCCATTTTCATTTTGATTAATTGTTTTGTTTTATGTGTTTGTTGTTTGTTTTATTTTTAGGGATAACAAAGAGTTAAAAAGGCAACATGCCCTGGGTGTATAAATTAAGCACGACCGTGCTCAAAAAAAAAAAAAATTTCAGAGGGTTGCACGCTTGCCACCGTGCTACGTAGCACGACCGTGTCACATCGCATGCTCAAGTCATGCCAAGGTACACGCCCGTGCCAGATGAGTCAGATTTTGCCCTGCAGGAGAAACAGGCGCACGCCCTGAACCGTGCCATCCAGCACGCCCGTGCTCGCTTGCGCAGAGACTTCCAAAGAGGTGCACGCCCTGAACCGTGCCATCCAGCACGCCCGTGCCCACTTGCACAGAGACTTCTAGAGAGGTGCACGCCCTGAACCGTGCTATCCAGCATGCCCGTGCCTGCTTGTGCAGAGACTTCCAGAGAGGTGCATGCCCTGAACCGTGCCGTGCCGCACGCCCGTGCCCGCTTGCGTAGAAACTTCTAGAGAACAGCACGGTCCAGACCGTGCTGAACTGCACAGCCGTGCGCGCTTCCTTATTTAAATAACACGCCCTAGCGCTGTTTCATTCAAAACAACACGCCCTAGCCGGCAGCAGCCTTCCTCTCTCATTTTCTCTCAATTTCTCTCGTTTTCTCTCATTTTCTTGCAATTCTCTTTGATTTTCTTCCATATTTTTCATCATCATGCCTCCCAGGTACAAACGCAGCAGGCCCTCGTCATCTGTGGCATCTAGACGCGGCTTTTCCACTCGATCTTCCACGGTCTCTCCACCATCTGACAGTCCACCACTCCCTCCATTTGATATGGTTTCGGACGACCAGTTGGAGAGGTACAATAAACTTCTATCATGCCCCATTTTACCAAATAAGTTTATTGATTTTGATGCTTTATCAATTGTTAGGCTTAAAGATGCTGTGGTTGAACCTTTGAAGCGTGTGGGGTGGGGAACTTTTATAGAAATGAGAGACCCTGTGTATCCTCCTTTGACATTAGAATTTTTAAGTTCACTTTCTGCATCGATTAAATTTCCAGCTAAAATTTTTCAGAATAAAATTAAATTTAGGCTTCTTGGAATAAATTATGAACTATCCATCGATGAAGTTAGTCACATTTTTGGTTTTCCTACCGAAAATGCGGTTAACCAACTCCCTGCAGATAATATGGATTGTCGTATGTGGGATCAGTTGGCAGACAGTAGCACTTATAATGCTAGAGCATTTGAAGCATCAAAATTAAAAAGTCCCGCTTTACGATATATCCATAAATTTTTAGTTCATATAATTTTCGGAAGAAATGAAAGTGAGGGAGTTGTGGGCCGAAGTGAACTGTATTTTCTATGGGCTATTAATAATGGAGTGTTGCTTAATGTTGGATACTGGTTGTGCCAAAAATGGGCCCGAGTCGCAAGGGCCGATAAGGGAGCCATTATGATAGGTTTCTTTGTTACACGCATTGCTACTTATCTAAGGGTATGGAACCCGGCTCGACCCATTTATGACAACCTAGGAGGCGGTAGAGGGACTAAATTAGATATTGATCTTATGATTCACATGAGGATTGTGGAGAAATTTGGAGATTCCTACCGAGTAATAGGTGCCCCAGCAGAAACTACAGATGATGACGCGCCTGCAGCAGCTGACATTGAGGAGGATTAGCCACCTCCTTTCCCTGGTTTTAATTTTGGAGTAGGTACATCCAGAGCTGGACCTTCATTCCAAGGCACCTCCACTGTGTCCAATGATGATATGCTTGCCCGAATGCTCTCTCGCATGGACGTGTTCGACACTCGACTTACTGGCATGGAGTCCATGATCACTGATCATTTCCAGTCGCTTGAGATCACGCAGGGCAGCATCGATTCTCGCCTCGACACTCTGCAGGGTCAGCTTCAGACTATTCTTCACTTGCTTCAGCCCCCTCCACCTCCTCCACCAGAGGCCTGATATTTTTTCATATTATTTTGATTATTCTCTCTCATATTTCTGTTTGTTGAATATTTCACATTGGTTTTGTTTGATTACTAACGATTTCGGTTAGTTGCAGATGAATATTTGGGTTTTTAATAGTTTTTCAATTTCAATATTTTGGTTATTTTTTTCATATGTTTCTTCCATCATAGCTTGGATGCACGTCGCATTGTCTCACATCACCAATGGTACTTTTCTCCACTCCTTAGTCTTTCTTAAATATTTCATAAGTTTGGGGAATTGCATCTAGCTCATTGAGGACAATGTGCTCAATTAAGTTTCAATGGTACTTTTCTCCACTCCTTAGTCTTTCTTAAATATTTCATAAGTTTGGGGAATTGCATCTAGCTCATTGAGGACAATGTGCTCAATTAAGTTGGGGGAAGAAATTTTATCTAAACTACAAAATCAATTCTAATAAAGTGTTGTTTTGCTTTAATAAAATAAGTATGGAATAATTATGATCGAAATTTAAAATTTATCTTAAATTCATTTACCTTTGAATAAATTAATGATGTTTCCAAAGTTAATTTCCAAAGTTAATTGTTTTTAACCAAAATTATATTTTTAACATACTTCTTTGATTTAACCATTTGTTTAGAAAATTTTGAATCCTGACTTGAATAAAAAGACAAGGACACTAAAGCCATATTACATGTATGTTTTAAATCAATAAAGGGTGAAGGTATTATGAAAAAAGATTGAAGGAAATCCATTCTAAACAAAGTAGTATGGAGCATAAAATGCAACTACTTATCGCTTATATTCCTATATAAAATTATAAATATATAAGTGGTATGGAGCATAAAATGCAACCACAAAAGAGGCAAAGATGAGAAGTGGTATGGAGCATAAAATAGCATAAAATGCAACCAATTTATGTGATAGAAGTAGGCCACCTAAAAATACCTTGAGATGAGAAATATTACATGTAGGCTAAAATTGTCCTAAGTACTTACTATTCTAAAGAAGAAGGCAAAAGTGTTCTTTACTCATGTTTAATAAAAAGAATATGTTCTACTAATTTTGGCTAGAAATAACTAACATAGGAAATATATAATTTATTCTTAGGTTAATAATTTGGATATTTATTAAATTCGTGAATAATTATTCGATACTATTTCAAGGGAATTTTATTGCTTGAGGACAAGCAATAGTTTAAGTTTGGGGAAATTTGATAGTGTTAATTTTTATAATATTTTTATTGTAATTTTTACTAAGATTTTCTAGCAATTTTTATTTATCTAAATAGTTTATTATTAAGTTTTTATATTTTAGTTTTTTTTTTAAAAGCTTCCTTGAAACCACAAACCTCACTTGATTTTTGAGGAAGTGTACGATTTTGCAAGAAAAATGAAAAATAAGGCAAAATATGAATTGGCTACGCCCAAGACCGTGCTACGGCCACGGCCGTTTGCAAACACAAGGCAAATCAATTTTAGCAAGAGCAGAAGGCGGCACGCTCCAGCCCATGCTAAGGCGCACGCCCGTGCCTCAAATGCCTCGGACTTCCAGAGAGATGCACGCCCCCAGCCGTGCCAAAGAACACGCCCATGCGCGCACTGGAGACAGAAGCTTGGCCCGTGCAGCTGAAGCACGCCCGTGCTACACAACCTCCAGACTTCCAGAAGAGTGCACGCTCGCAGCCGTGCCAGTACGCACACCCCTGCCCTGGAACTCCCCTTGACCGTGCGGAACCGCACGGCCCGTGCTAAGAGCCTCAAACCTCCGGAGCCTGGCACGCCCTAGACCGTGCCAGGCAGCACGCCCGTGCCAATCAAGAAAACTAAAAAGAAAACTAAAATTTAGTCAAAAGTTGCCAACCAACTTCCACCAAATCATGAAGCATATTTTGGACAACTTTCCTCACATGCAAACCAAGATCAACTCTATACACATGGGTGAGTCATGATTAAAGAAAATGGAGACTTAACAGAGAGCTTTACAACCTAACAAAAGAAGACTTTGATCATTAAAACCATATGGAACCTTATACCAAAGAAGTCTATATAAAGAAGAGGAGAAAGAGGAGAGTTCATCTCAAATCATCCCATTCCACACATTACATTCCACTCTACATCTATTCTTCCTCTCTTAGCTTGTATATAGTTTCTATTTTAGAAGTTAGGCATTCAAGAGTTGTCAAGTGTTTCAAGGAAGCCATCCAAGCAACCTATCACTAGTTCTTATCTCTAAAATCTTAATCTTGTTTATTTCTTTCATTATCTTTATTGATTATTGAATATTTATCAAGTATTGTTGAGTTTTATTTAAGTACTATGTGTAACTAAATTCTCATACTAGGAGCTTAATCTCTTTTCCAATTTATGCAATTAGATTTATTTTTCCTTATTCAAGTTATGATTTATTAATGAACTTAATGCTTCTAGGCAGAATTTTCCTCTAGATTGATTTATTTCAATGATCACTATCGGAAGAAGGATCTTTGATATGAAAAGAGTTAATAAAACATTTGAGAATAATAACTTGATGCGGAAGCTATATGGTTTGACTCATGGGGGTTTTTACGATTTATCAATCTTAAATTGTAAATTCATCAACAACTACATAGCTTAATGATTTAATTCATATTTGGTTACGCTATTGGAAGATAGGTAATTAAAATGGAATTAAAATAGCTAGCAATACATCGAGCAAATACGATCGGAAGAGCTTGTTAGTGAATTTAGAGTTGTTTCCCCTACTGAATATATTAATATTGGATTAATGACCTAAAACTAATGAGATAAATTGGAAAGAATTAAGTGAAATCAAAACCCCTAGTAGTCTCAACCCCTTGATTCCTTTTAATCAACTTTTGTTTACTTGATCTTTGTTTACTTTATTTTTACACAACAAATCTCTTAATTATCGTTTAAATAATAACAAGATAACACAATTTTGGTACTTGGATTGCAATCCTCGTGGGAATGATATCTTACTCATTCATATATTACTTGTAGCGATTCGTACACTTGTGATTTAAGCTGTCACGTCCCATTTTCTTTTAGTTATCCTACCTAGCATCTTCATAATACACGTACGGTTGCCGACGTGGAAATGTATTTAATTGGTCTAAAATTTTTTACTTGAGATGCATAATTGTTTCTCCGTAAAGTTGGGAGTGTCGTAGGATTAATTTGCTAAAGTTAAGAGAGCAATCTATGTATTTGATCAGTCTAACTATAATATAACTTTGGTATCCTAACCATCATCATATTTAATGACCATATTCCTTATTTATATTTTTAAAATGGAAAGAAACATTTCATACCATATTTTTTCTATTTTTTTTCTTACAACATAATGGATAGAAATATAAAATAATTAAAACATGTTCCAGCTTTTTTTATTGAAAAACTCTAAACTGTTCCAAAAATTTAAATTATCATTTTAAGATTCGAAAATTTTGGGGCATTACAGTATATATGAAAAAAAAAAGGATAAATTTTATAGTTAAGCTAATTTAAGTACCCATCCTTAATGCGTGTGAAAAAGAAGTGAAACTTTTTTTTTCTTTTTTTGGACGGAGGGGAGTATTGTTATTCATCGAGTCAAAAGTCCATTCAACTTCAAGGCTGCAGTAATTTTGAGGAACGCTTAAAATGTTTTTTTTCTTTTCGAAGATAATATTCTACAAATTCAATATTATAATATTTTACAATTAACAACAATTAATCATAATATATCTAGACATATTATCCAATTTTATTGCTATATTCATTAAAAAGTCTAAGGAAAAAATGCTAGCAAATGTTTATGGAAGGGACCGCACACAACCCAGATCATTGTGTAAGATGGTAAAGCAGAAGCTAGGAACACAAACCAACAAGTCCAGACCGATTTCAGCAGAACTAAGTCCAATGTTTTATTAAGATTCCTACTTTACCA
>NW_023590972.1:15433-63358 GCF_014843425.1 Jatropha curcas
TACCTTTGATTCACTATAGAGTTGTAATTAACCGTATATAGAAAATCTATTGCAGCAGAGAACTTTATTTTAGAGCTATAAAATCTTAGACGTTTACATGTTCTTTGAAGAATGATAGTCGACCTTAAACATCGTCAAATCATCATCCAATGCGAACTGCCAATTTAGAAGAATTTTTGCTAATTAATCTTAAATTATTTCCTAACTCCTTGATAATTTACAAATTTCCACCTTAGTATTCAACACTTCCAATGAACTCAGGCAAACTTATAGTTATGAGATGTAGCAATTTTTCTATACCTATCTTTAAAAGCTAAGCCAAGTCTCTATATGTGAATTGTCAAGAGACGTGATTCATTCATAGTAGTTAAGACAATATTTGACAAGTGTAATTTCTTATCTAATCATAAATTTTTCAGATGGTCTTATATTGCCATAAAATCTGGGATAACAATATAAAGACAGTTTTCTCAAAAAAAACTTCAGCCGAAGCTGAATTTCGTTTTTGATGTTTTTAAGGCTCGGAATCTTTATTTTTTGCTTAAAGGAAAAGTTTAACTCTTCACTTAGTCATACTATTGAAAAGGAATGAAATAAAGGACAAATAATCTGAAATATCTAAATCTATGAGCATACAATTAATTACCGTTGAAGTCTTCATAATGATGCTATAGAATGATCTTATTAATAAGAATCTTAATTTTCCTTAACAAAGAGAAAATGATATAGATGAATATTCTTTCAGTTTAACTTTCAATCAATGTTTATCTTAGAAGTATCACAATCAGTAAAGAGTTATGCGTTTCATACAAAGTTTCCAATAAGCAAAAGTTGCTAACAAAATACTTCAATAGTAGAAGTCTTCTTAAGAGATTGTTCAGTATATAATGTTTGTTGCAAAGTGGAGTTACCAAATCTGAGCCAAAATTTCAATAGAAGCAACAAAATTTTTTTCACCACCTTCATAGCCTAGCAAGAAGTTGGATTGCGTCTGTGCACATCTGAATCTTTCTCAGCACTGACTGTGGCAAGGAATAAAACTTAGAGAACAATAAAAATGGCAATTTTAGCAAGAGTTTAGAATAATAAGTAGATTTAAAAGCTATAATGATGACATTAAGAGTACCAGAACTGTAACATCCTTTGATGTTGAGTCGGTTGAACCAAACCTGGTGTGGGTTAGAATTGATTGATAAGCATCTATTGCATGGAAGTTTAGACTTGTTTGCCTCCAAAATATAGCTTTGGTAGTATAGTTGTGCTTTTTATACTTGATCGTACCAATTATAAGGTTTACGACAGGCCAAATCACTTCTTCTAGAGTTACCCGTTACCTATCATTTTCACTTTCCTATTTTTCACTTTTTTTCATTCTTCTACGTTTCCCTGCCCTTCCTTAGCACTATATCATTGCAAGTTTACGCGTAAGTTCCACTTCAAGTAAGTTAGAATTTCTTAATTATTTGTTATCAACTCTTTAATGAGTTATATTGGAGATGAGCTTATGGAATTCTTGTGTATAGAGAGAAGAAATAGGAGAAGAAAGTTCAAAAGTTGCAGAAAAGAGAAGCTAAAACAGAGGTCAAGCCTTTTGACGTCAAGGTTTGATATCTCATGCTGTCTACTATTTTATTTGCATGTAAATTGTGTGGTGTGTTTCCAATGAGATGATATGTTGCTTGTTGTTGGGTGGAAGTACTGGAAATGATGTGAAAACAGGGGATGAATATATGAAGCGGAAACAGAGTTTGCTGAAAATGTTACCAGCAACTTCATCTTGATTTTGAACCCATATAATGATGGAATTAGAAATTGTCATAGAAGAGTTATTTGTTCCTTTCTGTGTTAGCTTTTCTCTATGTGTTAGCTTTACATGGGCTTTTGAATCATTCAATTTGAAGTTGTATATTGTGAGAGTTATGGCCAAAAAACACAGACTGCACAATCTGGAATCACGGTCGCCGCGCTCGCGCATACTGGAAGAAAGTCGCGCCTCGCGATTTCCTTATTTAGCGGCGACTCCGCGACTTGAGTCAGGTAGCTCTCTGACTCTCAATTGCACCAAACTGCGCTCAGCGAGGTATTAACATGCGCGTCGGCGACTTTTGGGCCAAACAACTCTCTGACTACTCAAATGGCACAACTCGCAGCCTCGCGACTTTCACATGCGCGGTCACGAAGTTTGGCCAGAAGCTTCTCCTGACTTCAGTGTGCGCATCTCGCGCTCGCGATCACACAAGCGCGCTTGCGACTTTCATCTCGCGCTCACAAGCGCCTCTCTGACTCTCAATTGCACTTTGCGCGCTCGCAAGGTTTGAAGACGCGCTCGCGACTTCTCCTTGGGAAGCATCTCGCGCTCGCGACTTGTCCCTGTGCGCTCGCGACTTGTGGTTTCATGCATTTTGGACTTCATTTTCCATACAATTACATTCCTTTGCTCAACATACATGCATCCAATCATTGTAAAACAAAAATATAATATAAGAACATGGATTCAAACAACATGTAAGCAAATTTTGGTATCAGAGCAAATCAATATGATGAACTATGACGTTGTGAAACCATTTATGTGCTATTGTGTTACATTGTTGACATGCTAATCTTAAGCTCCATTGAGGTTAGGTAGAAAACATGTAGATAAAGGCCTATGTCGCGACAATAGAGTAGCAGATTGCGCTCCATAAGTTTGGAACTCCGGCTACAGGCCCGTTGAATGGACTTTTCCGCTGTGCTTAGAATTCTAATCCTTGTTTAGAATTTCTAAAATTTATTTCAGTTTTTAGAAAACCCAATTCACTCCCCTCTTGGGTTGTGCCATATATATTCGGGACCCACATTTTTCTTATCACTTCGGTTTCACTATAACCTTATGGAGCCATTCAGATATCTTGACATAACATTTCATGAATCATACAGTATTATAACCAGTACGAAAGATAATCAAGGTATAATGAAAGGATCATGCTATATGTGCTTATATGTTTAATTATCCATATGCATTTACATGCTTATTTCTATCCATGTATGTGCTGAGCTTTATTTGCTCAGCGAGTTACCTGTTTAACTCGCAGGTTTTGAGACTAGTCCGTAGAGGGTCCTTTGAGACTGTCCATAGAGGCGCATACAACTGCTGCAGTTATACTGTAGAAGACTCGGTCTTCAGGGTAGAAACCATTTGTTTTTTTTTTATGGCATGTTACAGGCACAGGATTTTCTAAGCAGTTGGGCATCGCCCGCATCTCAATTTTGTAAAACTTGGTATCATGTTTTTGTAAATTACATCTATTTTTTGTCATAACAGCATGTTATTATATTTCAATATTACAGTATTTTTTCAGCATAATGTATCAGGACCATACAGTCAACCTTTCAGCATATCAGACCATACAGTCAACCAGTTTTGTGACATCTCGACTCGGTTCATTCGGGTTTACGGGTGGACCGGGAAGGGGTGTTACAGAATTAGTATGAAGTGAATTACCATTGGATTTGTGAGGACAATCTATAATATCATCAGCCATGTATGCGGAGATTGGTGTCCTTATATTTGTCACACTCGAAAATAGAGATGTGACAGTCCTAGTGAATAGGTAGGCTTAAGGTCATTGGGTACCACGTATAACCCACATCTAAATCAATCTTGTTGTAAATAAATTATTTGTTTATTATGAATTACTTAGGTGGGCTACTGACTTTTCGTTTTTATTTAACTAATTTCCCAGGATATTTTTTTTTTTTTGAAAACACACTCATATATATTCATATTAAATAAATTAAACTACTCCCATATAATTCTTTTGACATTGATCTTTAGGTTCAAATTCAACTAATATCGTTTACAAAGTATCTAAGGAGCAACTAAAGTTATCCATTCAATACATAAATTACTCATAAATTCCAACACTTATTTATCTTGTTCTCTTGCTTCTTGTTGAAAGAAAGAACCCAAGAAGCTGATAAATTTGGTTCACTTCTACCTGAAACGCAGACGCTTTGATGTGACGTCAATTCAGTGAGGATATAGTGCCCCTTTTTGGTAGCATAAACAGTAAAAACTATATCAAATTACACTAATTAAATCAATACAGTATAATAATATCAAAATAGCTCGTTAACAGATTTACGTTTTTATAAACAGATCATAGCAATCGGATCATTTATTTTTTTTGAGTATTGTGGGAGGAGAGATTCGAATCCGGATCTAATGTCAGCTCGTATATGTACATATCACTAGACTACGCCTTAAGGATAATTTATTATCATAAGGTATAACGATCATATAACAGATAAATACTTAGACAACACTGAAGAAAACATACTGCTAATGTACATTTCAGTGCTATCTCACTTCACTCAGATAATTAAGCTATATGATAGTATTTCACAAAATCACAACTTTCACGAAATCATAATTTTCACAAAATCATAATTTTCACTTAGACAGTACTGAAGAAAACATATTGCTATGTACATTCCAGTACTATCACAAAATTCACAATTATCAGGGCTGTTACTTTTCTTTAATTGCATTCACTTTTACCTATATGCACCATAGCCTGATGGTATAGCCCCTATCAGGTTTGGAGTTTTGTCATTTAGCCCAAACAATAGCATAACATAATCAGAATCAAACACAATGATCAATAAAATTTTTAGATTCACAATTTTATATCACAATTTCGATAAGGTCAAAATCGATGATAACAGAAAACTGAACAAATTCTTTCAAACATTCTAATAACGTGAATTAAAATCAAATAATTTCAACATACACAAAGAAGAGGTTAAAACACCATAACTCACCTTAACAGCGAGAGTTTATTTTCCTTTGATTAATTAGACTTTCAAATCCCTTTTCTTGGAAATCTTCAACCTATAATCAAATTTACATATTTTATTTCAGTTCTTTGTTTCCGACTCTTGATTAATATTTAAACTCTCAATATTCGTATTCATAATTTACATTTAAATTCTATATTCATCAAATGTCATAAATCTATATTTTAAAACAAACCAATTAATTAAATCTTTCATAAATTTATTTATCACTTTGAAATCCCTATTTCTTTAAGCACATATTTATATTTATTTATTTACTTTAATAACTAAAAGAAATCATTAGATTTGCTTAAATCTATTTGTTAAAACCATTTGGCTACACTTGATCTTCTTTTAAGAAATCATCTTTTACTCCTCAAATTAATTTAGTAATTACTTTTTAAATTCCACTAAAAATAACTATTTAACTTATTTACTAAAATCAAATGTGTATATATACACACACATATATTTATTTTACCAAATAAATATAATATAAGATTTTACAAATAAAATCCTTCATTTTCTTTACTTTGCCTTTCTTAAAATATCACTTGAAAGTTTCATATTCAAATACTTTATTAAAGCAAATCAAACCTCACTTTTTATTACTTTAATTTCTCAGTAATAACATATTTTTTATATAACATACAATAACTTAATTCTTTAAAAATCTCTTTTTGCTGAAATTTGGCAGCATTTCATTTTAATTTAGACTGCCCGTATTTTTACACACTCCACATTATTAGCACAATACACGACCTCTCCGTCAGGCAAATTCACTATAATTTTCCATCCGCCATTTCCAACATTTCACATTATTAGATTGCCAATATTTGTTATTTTTCCAACTATACTCACTAATATAAGTGGTTAGACCTTCACTAAACTCATCCTTCTTATCTATTAACTCATTCTCATAATCTTCATTAATCTATAATGTCATTATCCATATAAAAATCCAATTTAAAAATTACATTGAAATTAAACAACTGAATCTTAAAGTATATCAATCGTAAATCAGATTTTGGATTCGGAATTAGCACGAGGAGAGGGTGATTCTGCCTCCTGAAATGTCGCCGGAGACTTGCCGGCTAGTCATCGAACTAAAACCACAGAGAGGCTCGCTTTGTTAAGAAGATCAAGATAGAGTGCTTGATTACTGAATTTCATGGCTGGTGGCCGAAAAAAGAATGAAAACATGGGGGAGGGGGCAAGTTGTCGCCAATGGGGAGAGAGAAATGAGAGAGAGAGAGAGATTAGGGTTTCATATATATAGAAGTTAAATCAACTAATCAATATCCAATAATTGCAAGTCTCAAAATTTATACCATAAAACCATCGTATACATAACCAGTTAGATCTTACAATTTTTCCTTAATTCCTTATAAGAAACATCTATAACATCTCTACTAATTTTGAAACTGATTCTTCTATCTTAACAATAATCACTTAAGTTCTCTTAATCATTTTGACTTAGGAATCATTCTCATCTCAACATAGCAAAATCAACTCAAAATTGATTCTTATAAATTCATAAAATCCAAATAATCTTCCAACCTTAAACCATATTCTGTTACTTATTACTTTCTATTCCCATCGATTATTAAAAATAAAAATTCTAATTGATCATAATTTAACAAGCAATGATAATCATCTCTTTAAATTCATTCAAAGCATTCAAATTCATATTCCTTCAATCTTAATCATACCTGATTTTTTTTCTATACTGATACACTAATTTAGGCATATCATTTCTTACCTATCCAGATTAGAGATCGAAGCGGGATGGGTATCCATGAATTTTAAGCTACCCATACCCGTATCCATTTAAAATTTTACTATTCGTATCCGTTCCAAACCTATTTAAATATCCATTTAAGTACCCATATCTGAATCCATTTAAATTTTTATTACCCGTACTCATCTAAAACCCGTTTAAATTACCGTTAAACGGGTAGGGTACCCGTGAATCTTAAACTATTTAAATCCAATCTTGTTTAAAATATAATTTTTATTAATAATAGATAGGATACCCTTATTATATAGTGAGTAACGGGTAGCGGGTACCCTAAGACCTATACTGGTATCCTATCCGTATCCAAAATGGGTAGTAATTTCACTATTTGTATCCGTCTCAAACCCATTTATAACTAACCATATCTCTTTAAACGGATCGGAGCAGAGTACCCTAAAATACTCGCACTGCTTCCATCCCTAATCCAAAGCACTTATATATTACATAATCATGATTCAAAAAGCTAAGTATCTTATCCTTGCATGCTTTTTGTCAATTATCATTTCACTTACTCACCACGACACATTACTTATGATTACTTTAACTGCCTTAAAGAAAATAATCTATTTCTCTAGATTCATACAATTACATATACTTATGATTATTACATTTTACCTTGCATATTATTTGAGAATTCAATAGACGCTTCAAATATCAAAAACACTATAATCTCAAGGAATTCAATTTTTTTTTTCTACTTATTCCATAATCACCTATAAGGTGCCAAAATTATACAAACTCCGATAATTGGTACATAAGCATTAAAATGATTTAATTCTCACCAGAACAATAACTTAATCTATCTTATACCCATAGCAATTCATTTTATTCACATTACCTACATATCTCATAAATAATTTATGTAGAATTAAAATGTGCTTACTCCACAAACATTCATTTATTTTCCATGTACAAAAATCACTTCTCATCTCCATAATAAATCATCTTTAAGCATATATCATTTATGACTTATGATTACACTAGTGTAGATCATTGCATTTTCTTTATTAAAAGAATCACCATAACAATCACATAGGATTCATACAGTCATCATAAAAAATTCTCATACCAAAATCATACTCCTATTACTTAAAATATGATATCCTTAAGTTTAAACCATAAAGCATATTTAGTTGTTTGTGGTTCACATCAGTCTGGGCCAAAGTTGCACTTTCAGATTAAAAGGATGGGGTACTATTGGCCTACGATGGTAAGGGATTGCATGAATTACGCCAAAAGATGTCAAGAATGTCAATTACATGCAAACTTGATTCATCAATCGCCTAAACCACTTCACCTAACAGTAGCATCATGGCCTTTCGAAGCTTGGGGATTAGATGTTCTAGGACCACTTCTAAAAAGTTCAAGTGGCCACCTATATATTCTTGCCGCTACTGATTACATCTCGAAATAGGCTTAAGCTGCTTCATAAAAAGAAATCAAGAAGGAGATTGTGGTGAGCTTTATTAGAACGAACATCATTTATTGCCGCTACTGATTACATCTCGAAATAGGCTTAAGCTGCTTCATAAAAAGAAATCAAGAAGGAGATTGTGGTGAGCTTTATTAGAACGAACATCATTTATCGTTTTGATATGCCTCGATATATGATAACTGATAATGGAAGGGAGTGGTATAATAAAGCCATGGACAAGTTATGTGAGCAATTCAAATTATGCAATATAATTCGTCCATGTACAATGCACCAGCAAATGGGCTTGCAGAGGTGTTCAACAAGCTTTGCGCAAACTTCTCAAGAAGATAGTTAATCAGTCAAAAAAGGATTGGTATGAAAGAATGGGAGGAAGCCTTATGGGCTTATCGTACTATATATAGAACATCAACTCAAGCAACTCCATATTCGCTTGTTTATGGTGTAGAAGTTGTTCTTCCTCTCAAACAACAAATTCCATCCTTGAGAATTTCCATTCAAGAAGCTCTCTCTAATGAAGACAATGATTGGCTTCGCCTGCAAGAGTTAGAAGCACTGGATAAAAAATGACTTAAAGCGCAACAACGTTTAAAGTGCTATCAAGCTCAAATGTGCAAAGCTTTTAACAAGAAGGTGCGAATCCGCTCTTTCCAAGTTGGTGTTCTAGTTCTAACAGTAAGAAGATCAATAATCATGTTGCGATGTATGGGCAATAAGTTCCTCTAAAACTGGGACGGACCATATGTAGTTCTAGAAGTCTACTCGAATGGAGCATGCAAAATAATCGATCAAGATGGAGTGCGAATCGGGCCAATCAACGGTAAGTTTTTGAAGACATACTATGCTTAGAAGCTCGAAAGTGCTCCTGGCTCGCACGAGCTAAAATTGTGAACGGCTAATAAAAAAAATAAAAAAAATCTTGTAGTTGAACTACGTTATGACTTCATCCTTCCAAAGGAAGGTACGTAAGCAGCTTAGTATTATGCTAAGTTCAGTCACATAAAGAAAAAATATAAAAAAAAGATTTAATTGAACTAGATTATGACTTGATCTTTCCAAAACAAGGCACGGAGGCAGCTTAGTATTTTGCTAAGTACAGTCGCAAAAAAAAGAAAAAAAAAAGAAAGGAAATTTAAGATTGAGAAAAAGGGATGAGTGTGATAAGTAATTAATGAAATCAAAATTTATTAATAACTGAAGAATTTGATTACATTAATCAAAGTAAAAAAAAAGGGGGAAAAAAAGAAAGCTTCTATGGATTCCATTCAAGCTGCTCCATTCAAGCTTGCTCCCAACTCATTGTGCTTATCAGAAAGTAGGCTTTAGCACGGAGAAAGAAGATTGATTATCATCGCACTGCGAATTGGCATAGCTTCAACTTTGGATATCTTCAAAGATTTTTTGAAACTGTGCTTTGCTTTTCCGCATAGCTTCAACTTTGGATATTTCTTCAAAGATTTTTGAAACTGTGCTTTGCTTTTCCAGGACATCACTTTTCATCCCTTCTAAGGAGGATTCAAGTACTTTCTTCCTTGAAGTCAACCTTGCTAGTTCTTCCTCAATTTTGATAAGTTCATCCTCTACAAATGAACAATTGGCAATGGCTTCTTTCTCAAGATTCAAAGAATCATCCAGCTGCCCTTTTAACTTCTCTAATTTCTTTAGCTAAATTTCTGAGGAAACGCTTGGAGAAAACAATGATTTCAGCAGCAAGAAATCATTTGCAAGTTGAAGATAGCTTGCAAATTGCTCTTTTAAGGCAGTGGTATCAAATCCTTCTACCTTTTCTATACCATCAAAAATTATATGAGCTTGTTCAGCAAGAGAAGGAACTTGTGATGTGGAAGTTTGACCAATTTTAGCTCTTAGCCCCTTTCATGCCACTACTGAAACTTTACAGCAACATTCAATCATAAAATCGTTATCGCAAAATGCAAACATTTCAGAAGTAGTATTGCCACTTGCTTTCTCTATTTGATGAGCATCTTGTTGTTGTCCCTCATAATGACAAGTACTAGACTCTTTCAGGGGACTGATTCCCTTCAAGATCCTTTGAAGTAATTAAAGGGAGGTCATAAGAAGCTGGTCGAAGTATACAACTCATGCGATCTACAGGCGATGCACAAGGTCCATCATCACAAATCACATCTTTCAAGCCCAACTACAATAAGAAATTTGCAAAGTGAAGTTCAAAAGTGTGAAGTTAAAAAGAAGTAAAAAGAAGAAAAAAAAAGAAAAAAAAAGAAAGCAAAAGCTTACCGGGTCAGTAGGATCATAAAATTGTTATGCCGATGAAGCCTGGTTATTTCACTTTACTTTCTTCCAACAATGATTTAAATCATTCTTCTCTTCATTTGAAGGAGATAAATTAAGCATATCTCTTCTAGAATACTTTTGACTAGAGTGAGAATTCAATGCATCTTCAACTACCTCTAATTAATTAGGAGTTGTTGCAACTTGAATTGGGATGCCATATTTGAAGGATTTGATTCACCACTAGCTTCTATAAAGGAGTATTTCTTTGTGGAAGTGCTAGTTACCTTTTCTTTAAAAGATTTAGCAGCTACTTGTAATTTTACCTTCAACATAATTTGTGCTTCTCTCTTACACTTCTTAACAATAGATTCTTGGGGAGGATTTAAAGGAACACATCCACCTTTTTCAACATTTGAATTCTTCAAATGAGAAGCCTTTGAAGATTTCAATAATTTTGGCATTGGTCTTAAATTTAGCATCTCATCTTGAGGAAAAACTTTAGACCATTTCGCTTTCCACCAATCCTTGTACGCTTTAGTACATGAAAAATGCCATTAAGTTTCATTGAAGGAACAGTTAGTTTAGCGTCAGTAGCCAGATGAATACAAGATTACCAAAGCTGTATGACTATCTCCAAAGATACTCTTGAAAGGACATATACATTTTACCAAGAAGATCTTAGCAATAACCTAACTGTCTACTAAATCTATGAGGGCTGTATAACTCAATGATGTATTGGTTCTTATAGCGCAAAGTCAAGAAGCTTGAACGAAGATTGATGAAGTGTTCCACTTGATATGAAGACAAACTTACCATTATCCTCCAAAAGGAAGCCTTTCTTCATGATACGAGATGGACCCAAATAAGCTTTCCTTTCTATAAAAGTTTGGTGACTTCAATATCAATATAATACTTGGCCATTCGTTGTCCACTAGGCCATTCGTTGTCCACTATAGGAAGTCATTTTAGCATCTCCGTCAACATCATGCGTAAAGTGCGTGTCAAAACGATTAGCTACCAGGCATAAACTTAATGGAAAGGTAATGGAACTTCACACCTCTTCAAAGTTGTAGGAGTAGAAATTGCTTGAAGGCCTCTATAAATGCTTACTAAAACAGGAATAGCCAAAGAAAAGATCTCGCCAGATGCGATCGTACTTGTAACTTTGAAGGTGCTTGGACGAATAAGATTCACTGGATCATATGGAAGTACAAACTTGCATAACCAACAAGAAATCAAAGCAGCTACTAAACTTCTTCCCATAGATCATCTTTTATGTTTAGAATTTGAAAAGGCTTTTGCCAGTTTACATCTCGCGGTAATTTATTGCCAATAACAGCTGAAGGATTAAAATTCTTCTTGGGAAGAGTAGTTCTTTTGGTGTAGTCTTTTTCAGGAGGCTCAAGATAAGTCTTTTTCAGGAGGCTCAAGATATCTAACAGGACCATAGAATCAAAAGTTAACCCATTTACGAACATTCAACTCGAAGCTGTTGTCATCCCATTTGGCTTTTTATAGTATGCATATAATAAGAATTTGCAGCTTTGTGGTAAGAAGGAAGTTCCACCTCCGTCGACTCCAGAAAGATCTGCAGCTGAAGGGATCATCTCATTATAAAATGAGCCATGGATTGGAAATCCTCCTAGGAACTTCAAATCCCAAAGAGGGATCGACTCTTCTCCAGCTGAGAGGAAAAGAGTATTTGTTGAAGCACTCCAATGTTCACAAAAATGATGAATGACGTTGGGGAAGTGATCATAAGTGAAGAGTGATGCGAACAAAGCATGATGCACCTTGGTTTTCAAAAGTAGTTGCTTATTACTTGCCAACACACTTCAAGCCACTCCTAATAGCGTTCGACAAATGAAAATTCACCAATAAATTTTAAAGAAGGATGCCAAGAAACTTCATTGTTATGGATGCAACTTCTCAAAAGCGGAAGATTACTTGATGGAGTTTGAAGCAAGTGAAGTGAAGATTGCAACAAACGGCATAGGATGCACTTAACTACTTCATGTGAAAGTTAAAATTCACATGTACGTTCGATAGTCCAATTCATAAGATGGGGAGGGTCTACTTTGCTTGGTGCTTTGGCTCGTTCGATAGTCCAATTCATAAGATGGGGAGGGTCTACTTTGCTTGGTGCTTTGGCTCCAAAATATTCATCAGCAGATCTTTGAAAAGTGAAAATCATTCCAAGATTTGAATCATCTTCATCGTTGCTCAAAATTTTCATGCATGGAATTTTGCGCAAAGCTAAAAGATCAACAATGTGGACCATCTTGATGAAGTCTCAAAGGCAATTGAGTAGCTAAAAAGAAAAATCAAAAGAGGACTTGCTAAAAAAAAAGTCAAAAAAAAAAAAAAATCAATTGCAACAGGTTCATGGTGAAAATGATTCATATGAATTTAAAAAAGATCAAACCATGTCGAATTCATGTGATCAACCATGTTCAAGCCAAATTAAATTCATGCTAAAAGAAAAAAAAAAGCAAAAGATGGAATAATGGAAATTGCATCATCAAGTCATAGTACATATGAAATAGGTCTTTGCATGAGAGTGATTGTCAAATATGTGTAAGCAGGTGATTCATGTGCCAAGTGTTGATGGTCTCATCAAGCTAGGTAAAAGAAAAGAAAAAAAAAAAAAAGGAAAAGGACGATTTTTTTTCTAAGGAAAAAGAGAGCCTATTAATAGATGAGATTTTACAAAAAAATGTTTTTTTTTTCACATTTTTAGGAAAAAAGAAATACTACGTTTTTCGATATGAATTTGGTCCAATATGACAAATTCCTTTTCTATTTAGAATTTAGACTTATTTTAATTGAAAAATAATTGAAAACGGAATTGAGCAAATGCTAGTCACAATATGGGTTTCAGGCTGATCTTTGAATAGGAAAAAGAGTGGATCTGTAGGGTCCCAAGTGAATTGGCTTATTCCAAAAAAGCCTTTTTTTGGAAAATTACCAGTCAAAAAAATCTTTTAATGTCAAAAATATTAATCACTTTTGTAATGCAGTTGGAATGATATTAACTCCTATTAATTGATTATCTATGTTACGCAAGATAACTACTGAAAGCATCTAAGTAGGAAGCCCATCCCAAGATGAGCGCTCTCCTATTCTGACTTCCTTAGAACCATTGGTAGCACAGCCGAGACAGCGACGGGTTTCGGTTCTATTAGAAGTAAGGTCGGCCAGATGAGAAAGTAAGAAAGTGCGAGATCATAAAGATATAGAATATAGAAGTCTCCGCGTTGTACTGTAGAAGTCAGACCACCAGCAAGGAGTAGTGAAAAATGAATTCCAATGAGATAAACAAAGTCAAGAAGGTTCTTTTAAGCTAAACAAACCAGTGCTGATGCGAACGACGCCAGTAAACATGCTTGAAGATTCAAGTTATTTCAAATTAGCTTCAAAATTCAAAGTTAAAAAAAAAAAAAAAAAAAATAAACATGCTTGAAATTCAAGTTATTTCAAAATTAGCTTCAAAAAAATTCAAAAAGTTTAAAAAAAAAAAAAAAAAAAGAATTGAAGCTACTTTGACTTGTCTCTCTTCAAAGGCTAATGTTAAAAAAAAAAAAAAAAAAAGATTGAAGCTACTGACTTGTCCTCTCTCAAAGGCTATGTATACATGATTTGGACTCATCAATTAGTGTACAGTTATAAAGCTAATAAGCAATTGACATGTGATTTATTGAGCAACAATTAAATATAATTGTTCAAATATAGTATGATTATGTCATGCAAGTCTAGCAAGCAAAGTGGACTTTTCTTAGTCCTTGGTTATTCAATTCAATACAAGTTCAGGGTTGAAGGCAGTAAGGCCCCAATAAACAAAACAAAGAAGAATCTTGTCAGGTATGATTGACTTAAAGTAACTGTGCATGTTTCACATCCAACAAAGCAAAAGAAACAAGAAGCCAATCCTTGGCAAAGAAAAAAAATTTGCACTGAAAATATTAAAAGAAAAAAAAAAGAAACATACCTGGGCACCAAGTGAAGAACTGTTGCGGGTATAATAAGTTCAAAGTTTGATGCGAAGAAAACAAAGGGTTTGAGACTAGGGCTCTTTTTATAGAAGATTTGTCAACTCCAAATTCAACATAGATTTAAATTTTCAACTCCGAATTTGACAAGGATTTAAATTTTCAACTCTGAATCTGATAAGGATTTAAATTCTTGAAGGACAAGAATTTAATAGGAATTTCTATTCTAATTATAAAAAATTAGAGTTTTACTATTTAGGCTAAAAAATTATTAGCCTATTAAATTGGAGTTGCTAAAATTTTTTAACTTGAAAATTCAAGTTAAAAAAAATTTGCTCATTAAATTAGGCCATTCAAAAAATAAATCGAAATTCATGCCACAAAAAAAGGGGGGCATGGGTTAAATTGAAAAAAAAATTGTCTTCTTCAAATTTTTGAGATCCGTTCAAACAAGTTCATGAACAAGTCTCGAGGGGACATCTGTACACACATAAATTTTATTTCAGTTAATTTAATTATTAAATTATTGGTTAGTTAAATTAAATAATTTGTTTTAATAACCAATCAAAATATTCAAATGGTTATTAAATAAATTATTAGATAAATATTATTTACTGCATAAATAAATAATATAGTAAAGTCTAATAAAAATTGGCCAAGTGGACCAATTAAATTAAATCTTGGTGAATAAGTCAGGCGCCTATATAAGCTAAGTAATGCAAAAGCAGCAAATGAGAGCTTACCAAGTGGACCAATCAAATTATATACTTGGCAAGGGGACTCTCTCAAATCTCTATAAATAGGAGGCCTCTCTACACATACGGACATATAAAGAGAAAGACAGAAAAGAAGCCTTAGAGCTCTGTTAAATTCAAAAGCTACAAAACCTGTCTCACAAGTCTAAAGAATCAAAGTTCTTTCAACTCTAATTCAAGATCAAGTCTCTTTGACTCTTGAATCGTCCAAAGTTCGTTCAACATCAATCCAACATTAAGTCCCTTAGACTATTAAATTGCATTCAAGATCAAGTCATTCGAGCCTTGAATCGTGTCCGCGACAACAAAGAGAAGAATCAGAGCATAATCTTCTTTGTAATAGGAGATTCCACACTAGATTGTATCCACTTACTTTATAAATACGATTTGTATTTTGTATTTTTGTTTCTTAGTTTTCAAGAACAAATTTTATGCATACACTTCTATTCAGGAGGGGGTTAGGCTAAAAAGTGTTTTGGAGGTATATGAGAAAGCGTCGGGGCAAGCGGTTAACTATAATAAATTTAGGGTTATGTGTAGTCCCAATGTTCCTGCTAGTACTAGATTGTTAATTTCCAATGCTTTAGGTGTTCATAACTCATTGGAAGGTGGGAAATACCTAGGTTTACCTTCTCTTATTGGTAGGAAGAAGAAGCATATTTTTAATTATATTAAAGATAGACTTTGGAGTAAGATTCATGCTTGGAATAATAAACTTCTCTCAAGAGCAGGTAAGGAGATCCTTCTCAAGTATCCTTCTCAAGTCTGTTGCTGTCACGACTCGAAACCATAGGCCGGATCGGCACTAGGGCCCAGGTAAGCATAGGGCCCCCGAGGCCCGTAGTAAGCCTGAACCACTAAAATTCAACCATATCAATATGAATTCCAAACATTCAGACCATATTGACATGCATAATAAATCTCATAATTATATTATACTTGGGCCCAAATCTAGCATCTTAAACATTTTATAGCTCAGGCCCAATTATAATATGAAAGATTCATAATATAGGCTAACTAGTTCATGCATTCATATAAATGAATAACTAAACATCCTCATAAGTTTATCGGTTACAATCCTAAAACTGCGGAGTTCACTAACAGATAAGTATAAATAAGTTTTAGTACATATACCTACATAATTAAATAATTGCTAATTCTAAAAGTTAATTTTCTAGCTTTGCGGGGAAGGAGACAGAGCCCTGACCGGGCAAAAGAATCTACTTCCTGGAAGAATTTGAACAAAAGAAATGTGAGCTTAACAATGAATAATAATTAATGCATAACACAAGCATTCATACAAAATGCTTCCTAAAGAACTAAAATGAGCACTAATCCAATCAAACAAATGGCACATCATCAACACCTACAAATAATCACACCTTTAAGTAATCAAACACGTGGAGATTGGTCAGTGGCATCACCAGAACCCCCGATGAGTCGTCCTCACACATGACCCATCCTCTCATGACGTGTGCACCAGGGAGCCGATCTAATCCTAGCCGACCGGTCTAATCCTCACTTGACCGCCTCTCATTTCATTTTATTAATTTTCTTTTTTTTATGCTCTCTTTTCTTTTCCATACCTTCAGGAGACCATCCTGTGGTTTTCCATATAATTCATATCATCAGGTGCACACGGGGGTACCGATCTCCCCATACATGGCCGACATTCGAATTCCATATTTTCATCATTCCTAAAACCGTCCTCACAAACCCATGGTGACCCACTTCATCCCATTTAGATGCAAGCACATTAAACAAACAAACATTGTTATGCAAATGTTCAAATATACACATATAAATCAAGTATAAAATAATGAATATTTACGCTATAAACTAAATAAATAAGTGTTAATGCAAATGTTCAACATATACACATATAAATCAAGTATAAAATAATGAATAATTTACGCTAATATACAACTAAATAAATAAGTAAGAAATTGTTAACATTATATAGCATTTAATTAATAACTCACAGTAATAAGAAAAGGGAATACTCTAACTTGTAAGTTCTCTTTTGCAAAGTAGAAGATGATCTGGAATAGTTATGCAAATGTTCAAATATACACATATAAATCAAGTATAAAATAATGAATATTTACGCTATAAACTAAATAAATAAGTAAGAAATTGTAACATTATATAGCATTTATTATAACTCACAGTAATAAGAAAGGGAATACTCTAATTGTAGTTCTCTTTTGCAAAGTAGAAGATGATCTTGAATAATCTCTATGAAGTAGAATTGAAAGGAGAGAAGAATTAAATAAAGGACTCCTAATAAGATTAAGAAATCATTCTAAATAAACCTAACAACCTATTTATTAAGTATGATCATTCAAGATTCTGCCAAAATTTCGGCAGAACCTCCCCTAAAAATGGGACTTTCTACTTGATATATAACATTTATTAATCAAGTTCTCACAGCCCATCTATCGGGCAGTTCACAACAACTAATCATGTCCGCCATAACCATTATTCATTCATCTAAACATTTATTTAATTGACACAGCCCATCCGTCGAACAATCAATCAATCAACCCATCCGCTTTAGACAACATTTATCAATGTTACACACACATACATGCACTTCATAATTCTAAATCCCAAACCAAATAATTAATCGCAATCGGCTACCATAAATACCGTAAACTAGTCAAAGTTAATTTATTTATAAAAGTCTAAAATATTCTATTTAAATATAAAACTACATCAAATAATCTAATTTCTTTTTTATTTAATTAAATCTACTTAAATATTCAACTAACCTAGCATAAAAGCTAAAATATTCTAAATGACTCGTATGCTTAATTTCAAAATTTAATATATTTATCTATTCATTCGAAATCAAATTAAACAACTAAAAATTTTAAATTGAAATTTATACCGAAAAAATTTGAAACTGGGTCTTAGAGCGTACTAATCAAAAATCGGACTACGATGCCACGATTCGCATGAGGACGAGATGATTCTACCTCCTGTGGTCCCGCCGGAGACTCGCCGGTCGGTTGCCGGACCACCACCATCTACGGTGGCCAGAAAATTGTGGCTACTCGAAATCAAGCGCTCGTCACACCATCTAGCTCGGTTTTCACTCAGGAGTCCGTTTTTAGCTTTAGTTGCGCGAGATCAGTCCCCTAACTAGTCGAAACAGGTTCGACAGGAGCTTTAAGCCGTCGTCCATGGCAGTTTCCTCAATTTTCGATAAACCCATCAATCGATTGAGGGAAAATGCTCGCCCAGTTGCAAGGAGCCGATTCGAGCTGACCTTGTCACCCAAGCTGCTCGAGAACGGAGAGTGCTAGAGAAACGAAGAGAGCAAACTGTCTGATCGGGAAAAGCTTTTCCCTTTCTACCACGCTATAAACCGAACAAAAAAAATGGAGAGGGTGACTGGAGGAATGACGACAACTAGAAGCAGCTATGATCGGCAAGCTCGAGCTTCGGTGATCGAAAAATGAAGAAGGATAGGGAAGGGGGGCTGTTGGCGCTGGTGAGGAAGAAAAGAAGAAGAAGAGAAAGGAAAAAAAAAGAAAAAGTGGTTTCTAGACTATTCCGATTTGTTTCGAACCGGTTTGGTCCAATTCGGTTATTTGACCGGATTTTTGCTTAGGTTACGGGTTTTGCACTTGGTTTTCAAAAAATTCAAACTGGTTTACAGGTTTGTTTAGCAATAATAAATTATTTCTCGCTAAATTTCATTGGTTGGAATAAAAATTTAGGTTTTAAATGGAAATTCTACGAAATTGAATTTCCGGGTCGTTTCAGTTACACAAGCATTGCCCACTTTTTGTATGAGTGTTTTCCTTCTCCCTTTATCTTTATGTGATGAGCTTCAAAAGTTAATGAATTCTTTTTAGTGGCATAATAAGAGGGGAGGGTGAAAAGGTATGCCTTGGCTTTCTTGGGATCGTATGTGCCAAAGTAAAAGGGGATGGAGGTGTGGGATTTCGGGACTTGCACTGCTTTAATTTAGATATGCTAGGCAAACAGGGGTGGCGACTTTGTCCAAGCCCAACACTCTTATTTATGAGATTTACAAAGCAAAATATTTTCCAAGAGGGAATTTTTTGTCTGCTTCTCTTAGAAGCAGTCCTCGCTTTGCTTGGAGGAGTGTTCTATTGTCTAGGGAGGTTCTAAATAAAGGAGTGCATTGGCGGGTTGGTAATGGGGAATCGAGTTTGGTTCAGTCTGACCTTTGGATCCCAAGGGACAGAGATTTTAGAGTTGAGGATGGATTTCACTTTATACATCGTATGAGGGTTTATGAGATTATGAGGGAGGATAAAAGAGAGTGGGATTTTGAGAAGCTTGTGTAGTTGTTTAGTGTGAATGATGTGCGAGCTATCCTTAATATTCCGTTGAGTGTATCTAATGTTGAAGATAGGTTAATTTGGCATTATGAAAAGAAAGGTGATTATAGTGTTAGATCAGCTTATTATGTGGCTCTAAAAATGCTTGTGCATGGTGGGCATAGATTACAGGGGGTTTTATGGGCTAAGATTTGGAAGTTAAATGTCCCACCAAAGGTTCAGGTGTTTCTATGGAGGGCACATAGGGGTATCTTACCTCCAAAGATTAAATTGTTTAAGAGAGGTATTAATGTTTCTAAAGGATGCTGTTGAGTGGGGATGATGAAACTATTGATCATAGTTTGGTTGAATGCTATAAGGCCCGACAAATATGGAGGCTGAAGGGGGTTTCGACCCCTCATGCGTTTTCATTTACTAATCTTTTTCTACAGGTACTGGAAATGGATGGAGGTTAGCCTATAAAGCACTTTTCAACTACGGCATCCACGATTTGGCATGCTCTTAACTCCTCGGTTTGGCAAGGACAGGTTCATGAAGCTGGTCAGATTAGCGAGTCTACAGTTACTCTGTTTCGTGAATCACAAGCTGTTCAGGTGGTCTCTTACCATCAGGTCCAATAAGGCAACAACGGAGTTCCTCTTCCTCGCTTCAGGTCTGAGACATATAACGTCCCTACCTGGGACCAAATTTTCAGCATGAATGGCAAATTTTTCTTGATGGAGCGATATTTCAACAGCTGCATGCAGCCTATTTTGGTATCATCATCGAAGGTTCGGAAGGACAGTTTTGCATACAGCGATCCAGCTTAGAGATTGTCTTTTTTGGATCAAAGATAGGTTATCACTACAAAAAATCGCTAAATTGTGATCGACAAATCGTTCGCTAAATATAGGAAATCGGTTGCTAAATGGATATAGCGACCGATTTGCGACAGACATGAATTGGTCGCAAATAATTTTGCGATCGAATGACTAAGCTGTTGCAAATTCGTGACCGACTAATCGGTCACCAATTTATAAATATCAATCGCTAATTTTCGTTGTATTTTCCTTCTGGAACCTTGATAGTGTTAATTTTTATAATGTTTTTATTGTAATTTTTACTAAGATTTCTAGCAATTTTTATTTATCTAAATTAGTTTTTATATAATATTGTAACCTTGATAGTGTTAATTTTTATAATGTTTTTATTGTAATTTTTACTAAGATTTCCCTTAGCAATTTTTATTTATCTAAATTAGTTTTTTATATACAATATTGTTATGTTTTTTTATTTAAAAAAGCTCCTTGAAACCAACTCACCTGATTTTTTGAGGAAAAGTGTAGGATTTTGTAAGAAAAGGAAACAAAAAATAAGGCAAAACATGATTAGCACGCCCCCGCCCGTGCTAACGGTTGCACGGCCCGTCGCAAACACAAGGCAACACAAGGCAAATCAAAGTAAAGAGCCAGAAGGCGCACGCCCCAGCCCATGCTAAGGCGCACGCCCGTGCCTCAAATGCCTCGGACTTCCAGAGAGATGCATGCCCCAAGCCGTGCCAAAGAGCACGCCCATGCGCACACTGGAGATAGAAACTTGGCTCGTGCAACTGAAGCACGCCCATGCTACACAACTTCCAGACTTCCAGAGGAGTGCACCCCCGCAGCCGTGCCAGTACGCATGCCCGTGCCCTGGAACTCCCCCAGACCGTGCGGAACCGCACGGCCTGTGTTGAGAGCCCCAGACCTCCAAAGCTTGGCACGCCCCAGACCGTGCCAGGCCCAGGCAGCACCCCCGTGCCAATCAAGAAAACTAAAATTTAGTCAAAAGTTGCCAACCAACTTCCACACCAATTATGGAGCAAAATCTTGGACAACTTTTCCTCACATGCAAACCACAAGATCAACTCTATGCCAACATGGGTGAGTATGATTAAAGAAAATGGAGACCCTAAAAGCTTTACAACCCAACAAAGAAGACTTTGATCATTAACCCATGTGGAATCCTCTCTCAAAGAAGTCTACATAAAGAAGAGTAGAGTTCATCTCAAAAAAATCCATCACACACATTACATTCATCTCTACTTCTCTTCTCCCTCTCATAGCCTTTATATAGTCTCTTTTAGAAGTTAGGCATTAAAGAGTTGTGAAGTGTTTCAAGGAAGCCATCCAAGCAACCTATCACTAGTTCTTAATTCTAAACTCTTACTCTTATTATTTCTTTCATCATCTTTATTGATTATGGAATATTTATCAAGTATTGTTGAGTTTTTATTTAAATACTATGTGTAACTAATTTCTTATACTAGGGGTTTGATGTAGCTTAATCTCTTTTCCAATTTATGCAATTAGATTTATTTTTCCTTATTCAAGTTATGAATGGCAATTAGATTTATTTTTCTTTCTTTATTCAAGTTATGATTTATTAATGAACTTAATGCTTCTAGGCAGAATTTTCCCCTAGATTGATTTATTTCAATGATCGCTATCGGAAGAAGGATATTTGATATGAAAAGAGTTAATTAAACACATGAGAATAATAACTTGATGCGGAAGCTGTTGCCCTACCCATATAAATACAACATTTTCATTTTTAAATGGGACTTTTCTCATTTTTCTCTAGACTAAGGCATTTTAGACTGAGAGTAATCTACTGCGGCTAGGGTTTTCCTCAAGAACTCTAGTGAGTAACCTTGAGGAAGATCAAGCTATTAGATATACAGATTGAAAAATTAAAAATACAATAGGACATAAAAAGAGAAAAAGAGAGAAAAGGAAGAAAAGAAAGCTTTATTGCTAAAACTTGGTGCTAAAACACTTTTGGGATTGTAAAACAGTTTCAATTCCTTGATTTCTTTTAATCAATTTCTGTTTACTTGACTCTTGTTTATTTTACCTCTTGTTTATTTTACATTTATAAAAACAATTCTCTCAATTATCGTTTAAATAATAACAAGATAACATAATTTTGGTATTTGGATTACAATCCTCGTGGGAGCGATATCTTACTCATCATATATTACTTGTAGCGATTCGTACACTTGCGAAATAAGCTCTCAAGTTTTTGGCGCCGTTGCTGGGGAATTGGCAATACCAATATCAATACGAATTATCTTGTTATTAATTTAGACATTTATTTATTCATTTGTCCTTAATTTTTTAAAACATCTCAGGTTTTATGCGAAGACGATCAGGAAGAACAGAACCTCTGATCTTTGATCCAGAAATTGAGAAAACTTGTAGAAGAAATAACGCAGCAAGGAGAGCACAAGAAAACAGAACAAGAAACAGATCCCGAGCAACAATCAAACAATGGACGGCAAATTAATCCTCAACTTCCGAACACCTACCTCTTGCCTGCAAATCCTCAGATCGGACAACAAACAAAATGTCCGCACCAACGCCTCTCTTAATGGAGTACCTCCAGCATCACTAGACTAAGAGTGAAGCTAATAACTTTGAAATCAACACCAGCAATTATTCAGTTTGCCTTTCCCACTTCTATTCAATAATGGAGGGACTTCCTAATGAAGATCCAATGCTCACATGCACCAATTTCCCTAGAAATTTGTGATACTTTTTAAACAAAATGGTGTTTCTGAATCGATGCCATTAGATTAAGACTCTTATCTTTTACTCTAAGGGACAAAGCAGCGATCAAATGGTTTACAATCTTACCAAGCTGGAGTTTTAACAACTTGGGAAGAATTAGCTAGAAATTTTTCGCTAAAATTCTTGTCCATCTCTAAAACAACCAAATTGAGAAATGAGATCATTGACTTTCGTTCATCATGATCAAGAAGCTTATATGAAGCTTGGGAAAGATTTAAAGATTTGCTGAGAAAATGTGCCTCACCATAGTTTGCCCATGGTTACAGGTCCAAACTTTTTTATAAATTCATTGTTCACCTAATAATTAAGATTACACTTGATGCAGCTGCAGGGAAGGATCTTTCGAAAGGAAAAGGATCGGATGTAGGCATACGATTTAATAGAAGAAATGGCAAGCAATAGCCATTATCGCAAAGCAGTTCCTGAAAGAAGAAAAACTGCTGGGATCTATGAAAATTGATGCCAATCACTCACTAAATGCAAAGGTTGACTACATGGTAAGAAAGTTAGACTTACTAACCACTAAATCTGTGAACTCATCAATCAAACCTGTGACAGATGCAACTGAAACCACATGGAGTTGGAGAATGCATATTAGATTCCTGCAAATCCAAAACTTTGTAGCGCAAGTAAACCTACGTGATGACCAACAGAAGGAGGAATGTATGCCATAATTCGAATCCTTACGATAACAGGTTTGAGAAAATCAATCCGAATCTTTCATATGGTAATTCCCTAACGAGCACTTTAAATGCACACCAGGTTTCTTGCCTCTTGAGAAAAAGTCTCATGATGATCTCCTTACCTGCCCTTTTCGAAATCGCACAAATGGATTTCATGAAATGAAAAAAGAACACAACAATCCAAACAAGCCTGCCAATAAATTTAGAGATCCAAATTGGTGACAGTTTGTAAAACATGATGGCAAGCTACCTCAAGGTACGCTACCTAGTAACACTGAAAAAAAATCCTAAAGAACAGGTACAAGCCATAACCTTGAGGAGTGGTAAAGAATTGGAGGACAGGCCCAGAAAGGAGAAGGAAAAAGAAGAAGAGAGAAAAGCATCTATCATTGATCTGGTGGAGAAGGATGAAGTGAAACCTTATGTTCCACCCGTTCCATTTCCATAAAGGTTGAAAAAGATGCAGGATGACCAAAGCTTCATGAAATTTCTTGACGTCTTCAAAAAGCTTCAAATAAACATCCCTTTTGCTGAAGCTCTTGCTCAAATGCCCAGCTATGACTCTTGCTCAAATGCCCAGCTATGGCAAAGTTCTTAAAAAGAAATCCTTGAGCAAGAAAAGAAAGTTGGATGATCAGGGCACAGTAAAATCTGAACTGAGGAATGCAGTGCAATCATTCAAAATAAATTGCCCATCCCTAAACTTAAAGATTCCAGGGAGTTCTTTCTATTCCTTGTAATATTTGGCAATTTAAATTTTGAAAAAGGCTTTAGCTGACCTATGGAGCTAGCAAATAAAATCTAAATGTCTTATGGAAGTCTTTAAAATGCTAAGGTATGGGAAGAGCTCAGCAACGAGGATGTCTCTACAATTAGCTGACGCGGATCGATCAATATACCGCCAAAGGGGGATTTTGTAGGAGGACGTACTAGTCAAGGTTAGGAAAATTCATTTTTCCGTTGATTTTGTTCATCCTTGACATTGATGAACGGAAAGACGAAGGATCCATTGATCCTTGGCAGACTTTTCTATTGCAACTGCAAAGAGCTCTAATTGATGTTATCATGATGGGAAACTGACATTGAGAAGTAAGGTCAAGAAGAGATTTTGTTTTTGATGTGTTAAAAATATTGTAAACATCCTATGGATCTGCGATGATTGCTTTAGAATAGATGTAAATTGATAAATGTGTAGAGAACACTTTTACATAGCGCGTAGATTATAATATATATAGAAGAAAAAGAAAAAAGAAAGGTACACCACGAAACAAGAACTGAAGCAAGCTTTCCTCCTCATTTGAAGCAATGCATTCCTTAGTGAGAACAACTCTTTTTCTTGTTTATATTTCCTTTCTCAGCTTAACGCTTGATCAAGAGGAAGGTATTTTGTTTGCAGGTTCCTTCGAAAGCACAAAAAGCAATAGGGTGGTCAATTTTTCTGATCTATAGGGAATAAGCCCGAGTGTATGCAATGCATAAAATTCCTGAATGGAAGAAGACTACAAGCCTTCAAATCGAGCATCAAAAGACGATTGAATCCAAACATGAAGGAGGTAGTTGAAGGCTGAAAATCATAAAAACTTCTGGATGCTGGCATTATCTATTCAATCTTCCGATAGTAGTTGGGTAAGGTCCTGTTCAAAGTTGTGCCAAAAGGGAGGTATGACTGTTATCTCTAATGAAAACAATGAATTAATTTCCGCACTAGAACAGTCAACAGGTTGGCGTGTGGTGTATAGATTACAAGAAAATTGAACAAAGCAACCACGTAAAGACCACTTTCCCCTACCCTTTTTATTGATCAAATGCTTGAAAGACTTGCAGGATATCCTTTCTATTGTTTTTCTGGATGGTTATTCAAGGATACTTTTCAAATACCTAATTGCTCCTGAAGATCAAAGAGAAAACTACTTTCACTTGCCCCTTATGGCACTTTTGCCTATATGAGAATG
Organism: Jatropha curcas; assembly: GCF_014843425.1. The sequence goes on from NW_023590972.1 coordinate 41,026, forward strand.
CTTTTGGACTATGCAATGCTCCTGCAACCTTCCAAAGATGCATGATGTCCATATTTTCTGATATGGTTGAGAAAAAATCTATTGAGATATTTATGGATTGATTTTTCTGGTATTTGGCTCTTCTTTCGATGCATGTCTTCATAATTTATCTTTAGTAATGCAACGATTTGAAGACATTAACCTTGTTTTAAATTGGGAAAAATGTCAAATTTAATGGTTAGTGAAGGTAATTGTCTTAGGGCATAAGATCTCTCAAGAAGGAATTGAAGTAGACAAAGCCAAAATCGAGGGTAATTGAAAAACTTCCTCCTCCTAACTCAGTGACAAGGAATTAAGGAGTTTTCTTGGTCCATTGGCAGGGTCTACAGAAAGGTTTATCAAAGACTTCTTGAAAATCACAAAAAACCGCTCTTTGTAAATTTATTAGTAAAGATGTTCCTTTTACCTTTCAATTTTGACAAAGAGTGTTTAGATGCTTTTAACAGATTAAAGAAGGAGTTGATCTCAGCACCTATCATCACTACACCAGATTGGACTCTTCCTCTTGAACTTATGTGTGATGCTAGTGATCATGCTGTTGGAGCCGTCCTTGGGCAACGAAAGGACAAGAAGTTGCATGTCATCTATTATGCTAGTCGCACCTTGAACGATGCACAATTAAATTATGCAACTACTGAAAAAGAATTATTAGCTATTGTTTTTGCTTTTGACAAATTCAGGGCCTATTTAATTGGAGCCAAAACAATACAATAGTTTACAACAGATCCACTCCCAGCTATCAAATATTTTATAGAAAATAAAGATGCTAAAACCCAAGACTAATTCGTTGGGGTTTCTCTATTGCAAGGAATTTGATCTGGAAATTCCGCGAGCAAAAAGGGAACCGAGGAATCTAGTAGCTGACCACCCAGGTTAGAATTGGGGGAAGAGGATACAACCAAGCTACAAATCAATGAAAGCTTTCCCCATGAGCAACTTTTGCTAATGGCAAATACTCAAGCCCCCTGGTATACTGATATAGTTAACTATCTTGTTTGCAAAATCACTCCTCCCAATTTCTCTTATCAACAAAAGAAAAAATTTTTCCATGATATCAAATACTACTATTGGGAGGAGCCATTTTTGTTTAAATATTGTAGTGATCAGCTATTCCGGCAGTGTATATGTAGTGATCAGCTATTCCGGCAGTGTATACCGGAAAGTGAAATAGAAAGTGTCCTTAAATTCTGCTATTCAATAGAATGTGGAGGGCATTTTGGAGCAAACAAGACAGCAGCGCGTGTATTGGAAAGCGGTTTGTATTGGCCTAATTTATTTAAAGACGCTTTTAACTATGTTCGTCTTTGTGATCGTTGTCAGCAGTTAGGTAACATTTCGAAGAGACATGAGATGCCCTTGAATAGCATACTTGAAGTTGAAATCTTCGATGTTTGGGGTCTGGACTTCTTGGGACCTTTTCCATCATCATACTCAAACTAATACATCCTAGTGGCAGTGGACTACGTGTCAAAATGGGCAGAAGCTGTTGCCCTACCCAATAACGATGCCAAAAGTGTGATGAGCTTCATCAAAAAATATATTTTCACACGACATGGTATTCCAAGAGCAATAATCATATATGGAGGTAAGCACTTCTGTAACAAGTACCTTGACTCTCTACTTTCCAGATATGGTGTTACTCACCGTGTAGGTACCCCATATCATCCTCAAACGAGTGGGCAAGTAGAAGTCACATATCATCCTCAAACGAGTGGGCAAGTAGAAGTCACGAACCGGGAAATCAAAAAGATTTTAGAGACAACAATTGGCCAATCGAGGAAGGACCGGTCCAAGAAGCTCGATGATGCTCTCTGGGCTTACAGAACTGCATTCAAAACACCAATTGGCATGTCACCATATCGAATGGTATACGGTAAGGCTTGTCACCTCCTCGTCGAGCTTGAATACAAGGCATATTGGGCAATACAAATCCTCAACTATGATACCAAGGAAGCTGGTCAAAAGAGAGGCTGCTTCAATTAAACATGATGGATGAAATGAGGCTTCACGCTTATGAAAATGCCAAAATCTATAAAGATCGCACAAAACAATGGCATGATAAGTGTATCATCTTGCGGAATCTAAAGGTGGGCCAACATGTATTACTCTACAACTCTAGACTCCACCTTTTTCCAAGAAAATTGCGCTCAAGATGGTCCGGCCCGTTCACGATTAAAGAAATTTTCCCGCATAGAGCAGTTGAGATAATGGATGGTGACTGAAGTTTCAAGGTTAACGCTCACCGTTTGAAGGTTTACCAAGATGGAAATTTTGATCCTAAAACCGCTATCAGTCTTGCTTAGCTTGGATTAGGTTCAGTACGTCAAACTTAACGACGTTAAACAAAAGTGCTTATGGGAGACAACCCATTCTCATTTTGATTGATTGTTCTGTTTTATGTGTTTGTTGTTTGTTTTATTTAATTTTCAGGAATAATAAAGAGTTCAAAAGGCAGCATGTCCTGGGTGTGTAAATTAAGCACGACCGTGCTCAAAGAAAAAAAAAATTGAAAATTGAGAATTAAAGGGTTGCACGCTTGAAACCGTGCTACGCAGCATGCCTGTGCCAGGTAAGCAGTCTTCACCCTGCAGGAAAGAGGCGCGCACGCCCAAAGGTGTGCCATCCAGCACGGCCGTGCCTATCGTCACCTGGACTTCCAGAGGTGCGCACGCCCTAGGGCGTGGCATCCCACACGCTCATGCCAAGTAAGTTAAGCCTTACCCTGCAAGAGAGACGCGCATGCCCCAGGCCGTGCTCCTCCGCACGCCCGTGCCTGATTGCACTAAGACTTCCAGAGGCTTGCACGCCCACAGCCGTGCCACGCCGCACGCCCGTGCCAGGTACGTTAAGCTTTACCCTGCAGGAGAGACGCGCATGCCCCATGCCGTGCCAACGAGCACGCCCGTGCTGGGTTGCATCAGAACTTCCAGAGGCTAGCATGCCCCGCCCCGTGCCATCCCGCACACCCGTGCGCGCTATCAACTGGACTTCCAAGAGTGAGCACGGTCCAGACCGTGCTGAACCGCACGCCCGTGCGCGCTATTCTATTTAAATAGCACGCCCTAATCTAGCGTGCACGCCCTAGCCGCCAGTTGCATTTTCTCTCCTCCTCTCTCATTTTCTCTCGTTTTTCCTCCCAAACAGGCATAAAAACTTCAATTTTTCTTCACTCTTTTTCATAATCATGCCTCCTAGGTACAAAAGAACCAGACCTGCTTCATCTGTAGCAGCTGGACGCTGCTGCTCTCGCTCTTCCACCGCATCTCCACCATCTGATAGTCCACCATTGCCTCCGTTCGAAACGAGATCTCCCAAGCAACTCGACAGGTATCACAAACTCTCCTCATGCACTATTTTGCCAAATAAATTTATCGATGAGGATGCTTTGTCAATAATAGGACTTAGGGATAATGTAATAGAGCCATTGAGGCGGGTAGGATGGGGCGATTTTATTGCAATGAAAGATCCGGTGTATGCCCCTCTGACCTTAGAATTTTTAAGTTCCTATTCTTCCATCATCAGATTTCCAATCGGATGTGTTCGAAATTTTGTTCGGTTTCGTCTGCTGGGTATCGTTTTCCGTCTGCTGGGTAGAGCTTTTTTGAACTGTCCCATAGATGAATTGAGGTCATCAATTTTTGGTTTTTCCCACTAAGCAATGCAGCTAGAATGCAGCTACACAACTACCCACAGATTCTTTTGATTCCGATAGGTGGAATGAACTGACGAGAGAATCCGGTTATAACCCTAGGATCTCTAAGGCCTCCAAACTGAAAAGTCCTACTTTAAGGTATATACACAAATTTTTGGTAAGTACCATATTTGGCCGCAGTGAAAGTGATGGAGTTTTAGGACGAAATGAGCTGTATTTTCTATGGGCCACAAAACACGGAGTCTTATTAAATGTGGGTTACTGGTTGGGTCAAAAATGGGCTCGAGTGGCACGCGCAGATAAGGGGGCCATCATGATGGGTAGTTTTGTCACTCGGATTGCTACCTACTTACGGGTGTGGAATCCGGCTCGGCCAATTTATGACAGTCTTAGTGGAAGCCAGGGTACCAGATTAGATCTCGACATGATGATATCCATATGAGGATTGTGGAGAAATTTGGAGATTCATACCGAGTAATAGGTTGCCGCAGCAGAACTACTGATGGATGATGCGCCCTGCAGCACTGACATTGAGGAAGGATCAGCCCACCTCCTACCCCTGTTTTAAGTTTTGGTGGCGGTACTTTTCCTGGAGCCTGGACCTTATTCCAGGGACTTCCCCCCCCCCCCTTGTGGGGGTTCCCCCCCCAAAATGAAAAATTGAGGTACTTGCCGATGCTCCTCATCGTATGGATGTGTTTCGACACTCGACTTACGGCAATGGAGTCATGATCACTGATCGTTTCCAGTCGCTTGAGATACGCAGGGCAGCATCGATTCTCGCTTGACACTATGGCAGGGTCAAAACTTCAGACTATTCTTCACTTGCTTCAGCCCCCTCCACTCCACCACCAGAGGCTGATATTTTTTTTTTTTCACATCTAAATTTTTGGCTAATTCTCATTTTTTCTGTGTGTCGAACATTTCACATTGCTTTTGTTTTGAATACTTTGGATTTCAGTTGGTTGCAATTCATCTTGGGCTTTAATTGCTTTTTTTGTGAATAACTCAAATTTTGAGGCTCAAAAGCCTGTTTTTCCCGGAACTGCAAACAGTTGCAGACGGAGGTTCATTTGGAAATTTACCCGGAAGTATGCCAACTGGTACTTGAAACGGTTTTGAAATATTACGAGATCGCAGAACTGGTCCCGAAATATTCTTTTCGGAGGTACGGACACTCGAAAAAAGCCTGTCGGAACAAAAAAAATAGAAAGTGGACAAGCCAGGCCGGCGGACGGTCACACCGGCAAGGCGGCGGCGGCCGACCGGCCAGGGGCGGCAGCTTGCGCTCTCCGAGGAAGCGCAGCGGCGGCCCTCCAGCCCGCGATTTTTCCTTAAATATCATGCCCCCGGGCACTCAGTTTTTACTCACTCAGTCCTATGTTTGACGGACGCTCTCTTCTCCCCTACGCTCCTTGCGGTTCTTTTCTGCTTTTCTGCATTTAGTGTTAAGGCTTTTTTATTCCTGTCTGTTCGTGATCACTTGGGCCACTTAAATTAAATTAATTCTATCAATATTCTCCCCAAACGAGGAGCTTAAATCTGGAATTTATCAACTGAAGCTAAGAAGCGGCCGCCGATTAAACTCAGGCTAATACGCAACCTGTTTATTTAATTTCAGCATTTCATGCATATTCTCTTCTAACTCCTAATTCTACAACTGCATTCACACCATCATCATCATTTTGGCAAAATAAATTGCCTTAAGTGAATAATTTTTAGGCATCAATAATCGTGGTATTCATGCAAACCCAAACATACTGGCTAAAGTATCGGTCAATTATGAACTACGGTATAATCGCCTTTATTTCGAACATTGTCCGGCTTAAGTCCAATTAATCATAATTGTGGCTAAATGCCTTAATGTAACACGTTTTTTGGCAAAAATTGCCTCTATTGCAATTCAATTGATCACTTTGGCCAACAAATTGCTATAAGTAGACTTAACATTTTTAGCGACAAATCGCTTAAAATTGAAGCTTTGCAAAACTGCCTTGAATTAATCAATCTTTTTGGCTAAAAGCTTAAATTCACTCGATTTTTTGGCGACAATCACCCAATCATACTTTTGGCAAACAAATTGCCTAAATCAACTCATTTTGGCTAAAAGGCTTTCAAATAATCCAATTTGGCGACAATCACCTAAATCCACATCAACTTTTGGCAACAATTGCCTAAATCAATCTTTTGCTAAAAAGCCTTAATCAACCTTTTGGCAACAAAACGCCTAATACAAATCAATCAATATCTTTGGCAAAACCTAAACAAAATGCACGAGAGCATACACATACTGCAATGCATTAAGCAATACATCTCAAAGCCCTTTAAAAAAGGCCTATCAGAAACTACTCGACTTTGATCTTCCATTCAAAGGAAAGTACGTAGGCCACGTTTTCGGGATTTAACCTGAGGGCCGACAAGAGTGAAATCACTTAAACACAATTCATTAGTCCAATTAAACATCATTTCTTGCAAAGCATTCCATTCATTAGTTAGTTCAATCAGCATGACATAGTCTCGGGATCCACCTCGGGTTCGTAGATTGTGGCTTAAAAACATTGGATAATTAATCAGTAATTAGGTTAATTCAAATTGGAGAGGGTTTTTTCCTAGTTTACCCTAAAATAATTAAACAAGGTGGCGACTCACACATTCACGTGCATTTCTGCCCTTAGTCATATGCATTTCTATGCTTATTTTTGGGGGGAGGGGTTCACACTTTTCACTTTCAATATTTTGATTATTTTTTTTAGTATGTTTCTTCCATCTTAGCTTGGATGAACGTCGCATTGTCTCACATCAACGATGGTACTTTTCTCCACTCCTTATCCTTATTAAAACTTTCATAAGTTTGGGGAATTGCATCTAGCTCATTGAGGACAATGTGCTCAATTAAGTTGGGGGAAGACATTTTATCTAAACTATAAAATTAATTCTAATAAAGTTTTGTTTTGTTTTAATAAAATAAGTATGGAATAATTATGATAAAAAATTTAAAATTAAATTTATCTTAAATTCATTAACCTTTGAATAAATTAATGATGTTTCCAAAGTTAATTGTTTTTAACCAAATTTATATTTTTAACATACTTCTTTGATTTAGCCATTTGTTTAGAAAATTTTGAATCCTAACTTGAATAGAAAGACAAGGGACACTAAAGCCATATTACATGTATGTTTTAAATCAATAAAGGATGAAGGTATTATGAGAGAAAAAGCAAGATTGAAGAAATAACGGAAATCCGTTCTAAACATAGTATGGAGCATAAAATGCAACTACTTATTGCTTATATTCCTATATATATATTATATATAATATATATATTATTATATATAAGTGGTATGGAGCATAAAATGCAACCAATTTTATGTGATAAAAGGTAGGTTACCTAAAAATACCTTGAGAATGAGAAAATTATTACATGTAGGCTAAATTTGGTCTAAGTACTTACTATTCTAAGAAGGAGACAAAAGTGCGTCTCTCATTTACTCAGTTTAATAAAACGAATATGTCTATTAATTTTGGCCAGAAAAATATTAAACATAAGGAAATTATAATTTATTCTATGTTAATAATTAGATATTTTATTAAAATTCTGAATAATTAACCATACTATTTCAATGGAATTTTAATTGCTTGAGGACAACAATAGTTTAGTTTGGGGAATTTGGAAGTGTTTAATTTTTTATAATGTTTTTAATTGTGAATTTTACTTACTAAGATTTCTAGCAATTTTTATTTATCTAAATTAGTTTTTATATAATATTGTTATGTTTTTATTTAAAAGCTTCCTTGAAACACAACTCACTTGATTATTGAGGAAAAGTGTAGGATTTTGCAAGAAAATGACAAAAATAAGGCAAAACATGATTAGCACGCCCCCGCCCGTGCTACGGCGCATGGCCGTGCCAAACACAAGGCAAATCAAAGTAAAGAGCCAGAAGGCGCACGCCCCAGCCCATGCTAAGGCGCACGCCCCAGCCTCAAATGCCTCGGATCCAGAGAGATGCACGCCCCAAGCCGTGCCAAAGAGCACGCCTGTGCGCACACTGGAGATAGAAACTTGGCCCGTGCAGCTGAAGCACGCCAGTGCTACACAACTTCCACACTTCCAGAAGAGTGCACACCCGTAGCCGTGCCAGTACGCACGGCCGTGCCCTGGAACTCCCCTAGACCGTGCGGAACCGCACGGCCCGTGCTGAGAGCCCCAAACCTCCAGAGCCTGGCACGCCCTAGACCATGCCAGGCAGCACGCCCGTGCCAATCAAGAAAACTAAAATTTAGTCAAAAGTTGCCAACCAACTTCCACCAAATTATGGAGCAAATCTTGGACAAATCTTGGACAACTTCCTCACATGCAAACCCAAGATCAAACTCTATGCACATGGGTGAGTCCGATGATTAAAGGAAAATGGAGACCTAAAAGAGAGCTTTACAACCTAACAAAGAAGAATTTGATCATTAAACCAAGGAATCCTATAGTCAAAGAAGTCTATTATAAGAAGAGGAGAGTTCATCTCAAAAGGATCCATCCCACCACACTTCATTCCACTCCCCACCCTCATCTACTTCTCTCTCTCATCCAGCCTTGTCACCACTAGTTTTTCCCCTCTCTTTTAGACAGCCTTAGGCCATTCAACGACGTCTGCTCAAGTGTTCAAGAAGCCATCCCAAGACAACTATCAATAGCTTCCATTTCCTAACCACTCTTAATCCCTTGCTCTCCACTTTCCTTTCATTACTCTCTTACCCCTGACATCCACTCCGAATCACCCTTCTATCACACGCTCAATATGTCCTGCAGCTTTCTATTTACAAGCTTCATCATCGTCGATCAACTAAAATTCCTCCCACTCCCACCTAGGGGGTTGACTCGTGCTTAATTACTTTCTTCCCATACTACCCTGCAATAGATTATTTTCTTCTTTATCTCAAGCTCTACAATGAACTCTTCACTCATAACCTCGACACCCTTACACCTGCTCTCCATAGCAGAACTTTTCCCCCCTAGATCTGCATTTTAATTTCATGATCCCGCTATCGGACAGCACCAGCCGCACTCCAATCTCCTTGCATTATCGCAGCAGTTAATTTAAACACCATGAGAACTCACTCCCACTGACTGCGGACACGCTATACTGGTTTGACTCCCCACCGCAGGCGGTTTCTTACGCCATTCTATTACTCTGTTGCCCTACCCATATAAATACAACATTTTCATTTTTAAATGGGACTTTTCTCATTTTTCTCTAGACTAAGGCATTTTAGACTGAGAGTAATCTACTGCGGCTAGGGTTTTCCTCAAGAACTCTAGTGAGTAACCTTGAGGAAGATCAAGCTATTAGATATACAGATTGAAAAATTAAAAATACAATAGGACATAAAAAGAGAAAAAGAGAGAAAAGGAAGAAAAGAAAGCTTTATTGCTAAAACTTGGTGCTAAAACACTTTTGGGATTGTAAAACAGTTTCAATTCCTTGATTTCTTTTAATCAATTTCTGTTTACTTGACTCTTGTTTATTTTACATCTATAAAACAATTCTCTTAATTATCGTCTAAATAATAATAATAACAGATAACATAATTTTGGGTATTTGGATTACAATCCTCGTGGGATAATTTTGGTATTTGGATTACAATCCTCGTGGGAACGATATCTTACTCATCATATATTACTTGTAGCGATTCGTACACTTGCGAAATAAGCTGTCAAAGCTTGTCACAAATTGGTTGCAGAAAGTGACCGTCGCAATTATGAAAAGCGATCGCAAATCGGTCACAAATTCTAAAAGTGATTGATTAGCAATCTGTTGCAAATTTAAATTTAATGGTTATAATTTGGTTGCAGTTCAGTCACAAAATATAATTATAGGCAAAAAAAATAATTTAATAATATTAAAAACCATAATTTTTTCCATCTGTCAAAAATCGACATATATATATATATGATAGTCACAAGCATCATTAGAAACAATAACAGTCTAAGAAGAAATTGTAAATGTAATGTACTATACTCAATATGAAAAAATCACAAAAATCTAAAATAGTCCGAAATCAAATCTACGACGTCAGTCCTCTAATTTTTCCTCTAAACATAGTGCAAGAGGGCATGGAAAAACAATATAATTGAAGCATGTCAAGCAAACATCTATACTAATACTAAGATAAATTAAAAAAAAAAAACCCAAGAATTGCAAAACAACAAACATATTTAATTAACAAAAGATAAACACTAATTTTAAACGAGGCAAAAATAAATAAAAATTTGATATTTACAAACACTAAATCAAGTAATTAAGCTGCTACTTATCTTCTCCTACTCTAAGATTGGGGTCAATTGATTTCATAATTAACCAATTCTCATCTTCTTCTTCTTCTATTGAAAGAGGTTACAGTTTGTTATTTGTGTACTCTATTCTCATCAATGTAATATGATTCATCAAATAAAAGAGGTTCTTCAAGATCAGCTTTACATTTTTCATCTATTAACATATTTGCATTTAGCATTTGATCGATTACCAGTTTTGGGTCTATTTCTTCACCATTCTTTCTAAAATCTTTGCCCTTTTCCCAAAGCACAATAACAGTGCACAGAGGATTAAACATTGCAGTAAAAATAAGTGGACCTCTTTGTGAAACGCACCATGTTTGAGCAAAGAAGGAGACTGCAGATGCTACAATTTCCTGTTCAAATCATCATAACTTAATTCAGCTTTTAGCTTCATTATAAGAAAAAAGAAAAAAGAAAAAAGGTAGCATAATCAAACAGCAAATAAGCAACAGGAAAGTTCTAAATAAGAATGAAGCTTCCATGCACTAATGTCTCTCTCCAGAAATATTGCAAGTATTGCAGATTGAATTGTTGCTAGAAAACACATCCAAGCTTATAAAGATAGTTGGTCAGGATAGCTTGTTGTAACTGGAACCTGTTAATTAACTGTGAAAATTAATTTTTAGTTAATTGATGAATAAATGTTGATATTATATATATATATATACCTGCAAAATCAACCAACAAGACCAGCGACAAGTACTTCCAACGAGATATAGACAACCAAGCAACCAATTCTGACCATAAAAAACGGATGAGTTCAGTAATTTTGGTCCCCTAACCAATACCATTACAATGGCTCCACCAACACACAATATTGTTCCTATTACTTTTGCTGCACTTCTAAGGCATCTCATGTTGATCTTCTCTAATCTGTTTGATTAAAACAGAAAGAAAAACAATTTCAGTAAAACAAATATTAATTAATTACAGGTTAATTAATTAATTACAAAAATATTTGCTGCCTTGTTAATTACCCCATAATGGCTGCCATTAAGAATGTAATTGCTGGAACTAGATTACCCATTGCACTTGCCATTGATGATGAGGCCAAATAGAAAACACAAATAAAAACGCATTGCATTAGCCTCCAACTCAAACGCATCATTCATGTGATTTTCACTCAAATAAAAACACAAATCAACATAAAGTAATTTCAAAAAAATAAATTTCAGTAATTTCAAAAAAATAAATTTCAATATACTCATTAATTTGATTACTATAAAATTTGATTCGTGTTAAATTACACTCATTAATTTTTTTTTTTACAAATTATAATTTTTTCAATACTATAACTTATTTCTTGCACCAAATACTATAACTTTTGTTATATATTAGACTCAGTAATTTTTTTTTCTTACAAATTACAATTATTTCTAATAATTGTGCATTATTTTTTACAATTCAGATTCAAGGTCATTTTTCTTTTATCCATTCATTAATACAATTTTACAATAAAAAATATTATCCGTTCATACAAAATTACAACAAACAAAAATGCTATAAAAAAAAGCAAATACATAAAGAACAAAACTTTAAAAACTTCATCAAATTTTCCAACAAATCCTATTTACTAAAAAAATATATTATCCATTAAAAATTACAACAAAAAATTCACCAACATTCACACAAAATAAAAAATAATTTACAAAAACAAAAAACAAAAAAAAAAGTCAACATAAAATAAAATAAAATTTCAATTACATTGCAACATAAAAAAAAGCAAGAAAAAAAAAACATAAAATAAAAGGGCAAGAGTACCTACCTGACCAGGCGACCGATGTGTCTTCTCTGGCGACAGTGGCGACGTCCAGTGGTAGCAGCAGCAAATGATGACCGGCGAAAATGGTGGAAAGGGAGGAACCAGCTGTTGGAAACGTAGAGAAAACGGGAGACCAAGGCGCGCTGCGCTTGTGACCAAAGTGAACCAGGGGTTATAAAGCCCTAATTTTTTGGGATTGACCAAATCATTTAAAAATCGGTCGCAATTTTTAATCTTGCGATGTCGTTTTGTAATCAAACAAATTGAGGCCGATTTGCGACCAAAACTATCCGTCGCAAAAATATGGGTCGCAAATCGGTCACTAATCCCTTGCAAACCAGAAACTAAATTTGGCGCTGAGCTGTAACGCTCAATTTTGCAATGGACTGTGAAATAGTCGCAAATCCATCACAAATTCTATCGCTAATTCGTCACAATAAGGTCGCAAAGTAGAAACCAAACTGGCAAGAGTTATTAGCGCTAGAATTAGCGACCGATGTGCATGCGGTCGCAATTCCATCGCTAAATTTGTTGCAGTTTGGTCGTAAATTTGTCGGTGAATATTAATATCTCTGTTATTTCAATATTCATTGCAATTGGTCGCAACATCATCGCAATATTGCGTCTGAACTACGCCGGTCGCAAAAATCGGTCCCAAAAGCGTTTTTTTTTTTTTTTTTTTTTGTTTTTTTTTTTTTTTTTTTCCGTAGTGTATCCTCTCCTCGTTGTGTTTTTTTGGATTGTCAAATTGTTATTTATGCCTTAAGTTCTAGATTAGATGATTTTTCTGAGTTTGGTTTAATTATTAAAGATTGTAAAGACATTTTATTAGCTAGGCCTAATATTTCTATTAGGTGGATTCGGAGACAAACTAATATAGGGGCTCATACTCTTGCTCGAGCCTCCTATATCCATGCTCGCTTCCAAGTGTGGTTGACTACATTGCTTATTTCCTTTTTACGAGAATTAATACGAGTCTTTTCTTGTGTTTCAAATATATACACATATATAACAACTATATAACACGTTTAGAAAACTAGTAAGTGTAACCATGCAGTTCCTCTGTATTATATTCCCATAATGCAAACACCGGCCTTAACTGTTTCAGTAGACTAACATTTAAAATATCTAACACATAATGTTCTTTGTCTTTAATTTCTTTTTTCTTCTACCTCGTTTTGTAGGACGGTAGGAGAGGATAAAATCTTGGAAAGTGGAATAAAAAAAAAAAAGTCGGTGTTTTATCACAGGTCCATTGTGATCTAAGCTTTGGTTAATATATTCATTTTTGTTTATGCAAACAGAAACCAAACTGTTTATGCAATGGAATTAAATTGAACCAAAACGTGTTTATTCGACTTGGTTTTCGATTTGGGCTAAATTACTTTTATTCTTAGAATTCACAGAATAAAAAATATCTCAATCAAGAAAAAAAATTGTTTTCTTTTCTTTAATTAAAATTAAAGTTGAACCATATTTATTAAAAAATGAATCAAGTAAATGAACTGATTATTTCAATAAGTTACATAATTTGTTTTGTAGTTATACTTGTGTGTAGAAGCCACATCCTACTACTTTTATATTAGAATAAAGGAATGTATAGAATAAATAACATTCCTTTTAAACTTTTTCTTCATCGTAATCCTAGAGAGTAACGAGTTGAAAACAATTTCTTTAAAAATATAATATCAATTTCTTTAGTAAGAATATTCCTAGAGGTTGGTTTTCATACACTAGTGGCGAAGTCATGTTCTCCGTCAAGACAAAGATAAAGCCCATTCAGAAAACCCGTTAAAGAAGCTACTTGGAACCATCTTATAGCTATCAATGATTTGTTCTTTGTCTTAATCAATACAAGGAATTAAATAATAAGTCATCCTAAGTACATGATAAAAAATAATTTCTGTATGGTATATCATATGGCACATTTAAGGAATTCTATTAAGGTATAGTTGAATTTTTAAAATCAGCAAATTAACAATGGAGTCTACATTAGAGAAAAAAAAAAAAAAAAGAACAAATGTTTACTTATTATAATAAGCACGTTTCTTAGGTATCACTAATTGAAAAGTTAACTTGTAGTTATATTCCTAACGAGCAACGAGTCCTCTAGACTTTTATATAAGTGATCGGTGCGTCCTACATCTAGGGTATATTAATCAATTCCAGTTATCTCCATAAATCTTTATAACCTTGGCTAACTTCAGCATTGAAGTGTTTGCAGGTACTCCTCCTCCGGGATGCTCTAGCCCGTCATTCTACTTTCTATTGGTGTTGTTATTCACTAACTGCATCCTTATCTATAAATTTATATCTCAACAAGTATCAAGTGGCACTGTCTGTGTGGCATATCCATCTTTCTAACCTATTCCCTTGAAGAACTACAGGTGATTTTTGGCATATTCATAAAGTAAGATCTAAAACCATGGTCGAAACTGGAAATAATCAAAATAAAATCATCCTAAAACTTCTAAAAAAAAAGAGAAATCACAACTAAGATAACCTTCTTTCAAACAGGAAAAATGGAGAACCATCATCTGGAAGGATTTGAGAATAATCCAACACTTGAATTAACTCAAGAGCACCTCACTGAGTCTATAAGAAACTTACAAACAAAGTTAGTGGAAGGTACAAAGGAACTCCAAATCCTCCAGGATAAAGGATCCGGAGAATTAAGCGAATTTCTATTGAAGAAGACAATCAAATTGAAGGCAACAAAATGATTGACAATAAGACTACCGAGAAACTCTCAAACAACAATCTAAAAAGGAGCTTCATGGTCTTAAATCTGAACTTTTAAAACATCACAATAGTAGCTCCATCGTAGTAGAACGGAAGCAGATAAGAGCTAGGAGACAAGTCCCCTTTGTCTCACAAAATCCTAATGAAGGATCTTCCTTCTAAGTTTAAAATATCAACTTTGAAGGAGCACGATGGTTCTAGTGAATTGGGGAGCCATCTAGCCAAATGACATGTGTTATAAAATGTGAATGACAGTAACTTTTGTCAAGTTTTTCCTTTTACTCTTACATGCCCGGCTCAGTAGTGGTACCAAAGCCTAGAAACAGAATCTATTAACAACATTAAAGAATTAGATGAAGTTTTCAAGATAAATTTTTAACCTCCATCACTCCTAAGAAATTATCCTCTAACGTTTAGAAGATAAAACAAAACAACAATGAGACACTGAGATAATATATCTCACAATTCAATAATGAAGCAAATCATGTTGAAAATCTGAACTATGAAACTCCATGTGATGCTTTAAGGAGAGGAATAAGGAACCACAAATTTGTTGAATCATTGGTCAATATACTTTAACTAACAACTCATTGAGCCTGGTTCGTCCGGTAAAACCATTAATAGCAGTTCTCAAACCAAAGCCTGGTCTATTCGGTACCCTAACCCGGTCCGTCTGGCACTCTAAGCCCGATCCGTCCGGCACCATATAAGCCCACTCCACGAGTGGCACCCTCAAACCCTACCATCCTAATCGATGTTAGAACTTCATGCGCCTTGATCCTTATACAAAGAATGTACGAAGGCATACCTACAGATTTTAGCCTAGGTAGCGGGCCCCCGATCGAATTGACTGGTCAAAAATTAGAAAAATGTGTCGCACGACCTAGAATCCTCGATGAACGAGGCTAGAGTTGCACTCCCTCTGATTGCAAAAAAATGGCAATTAGCGACCGACAAAACGGTCGCTAATATTGCCAAAATCGGTTGCTAATAGAGATCCACGAGCGATTTGCGAGAACCGCAAATCAGTCGCAAGATAGCTGGTAGCTAATTTCTTCAAGACCAATGACTAGTTACGGTCACTAATTATCGACCGCCATGATCGATCGCAAATTAAGGTTGCTATTGGGTCTTCCAATGGTCTTGTGACAGACGGTCGCAAATCGCTTGCAATTAGTCAACAGTCACAAAACGGTTGCTGAACTCCGCAGGTAATCAGTCGCTAATGTAGTCGCGAAATGCATTATTAATATTTTTAGTTCGGTCGCAAAATTGTATGAGAGGCAAAAAAAAATTTGAAATTACAAAAAACTAAATGCGAAACACCTGTTAATAGAGCACACACATATATATACATATGAAATCATACACAGGTAGCCAAAATTTATCGAATAATGGTATATGACTCAATACATAAAGAAAAAGTCATAAACAATTGTATATATAAGAGAATAAGTCTAAAACGGTCCAAAATCAAATATATGTCGTTGAGTGGCCAATGTGTCTGTATTAGGGGAAACAGTGTCGACAGGAGGGTCACTAGGATCCTAACTCGTGTTTGGAGTAGGCGCTGCAATTGAGTCATGCGCTGGAACTATAACTGACCTCCTATCCAAAATAACAATGAACTCCTCATTCAATGTGTCAAATTATTCTCAAAGTTCCTATGAAATAAAGACAAAGTACAGACCATAGAAGTCTAAATTTATCATTAGGTGTCTTCAAGATCATCCTTGAGCTCAGTGCACCCTACAACTCAGCTATCCATGTCTCTACCTTAGCTGGACACCACGATCAGAACAAGCCTCTCAACCCTAAAATGGCAACATATACGAGCTTACTGCATTAGCTTTTGCATTAACTTTACATATCATGCATACATACCATGCATAGTTTTCTGGTATTTTTGTTATTGTCCATTACATCAACCAAATGTAAAATTTGTTATTCAAATAATATAAACAAAGCAGCATGAAAATAAAAAGATTTATACAAGGGTATAAAATTTGTTGTTCAAATAATATTGATTATTGTTTCTAAATCTGCATGAAAATTGAAATAAATTTCTATTGTTTTAAAAATAGATAGGCTATGATTAGAAGGGAGCAATTTGGAACTCAGTTAATTATCAAACTTGTTGTTTGAAAAAAATTATTGTGTATTACTTTGACCAAATAAAATGAAATAAATTATTTATCTTGTAGTAATTCACATCTTGCCGACGTTAGTTTAATATAAAAAATTTACTTACCGAATATATGATTCCATAAATAAATGATAAGTTATTATGTCAAACCAAATTCTACAATTTATTATTTTCATATAAATAAAATAAAGTATGAACTGAATGATTTCAAATTTATTGAATATATATGTATAGCTGTTATTTAATATTTTCATTTATCAAATATGAAAAAATTAGAACTGAATGATTTCAAATTTATTGAATAATATAACCTGGTATAGCTGTTTATTTAATATTTTTCAATTTTAATCAAAATATGAAAAAATTTATTTGAGGTGAATGATGGTGGTGGGGCATGGTGGTTCTGTGGTGGTGTAGAAGGTGATAGATTGTGGTATTTTTTTTTTTTTGTGGTGGTGGTGGTAGAGTGGTGAAGGTATTTTGGTGGCGGTAGTGTTTTAAAATTATATTACATTACATAATTGCTATATAAGTAAACATAAACAATGAAATGATGATTACATTCTAATACAATTTTCTCAATTACATTAACCGAAATATAATAATAGGAAATCTTAAATTACATTACCATTCCATTACATTTTTTCACATTTTTCATTGCATTATATCTTTGATTACATTGTATTGCGTTATATCCAAGCAAACAAGAGCAATGATAATCATCATTAACCATCAAAATACAAATACTAATACACACATGCAACAACTAAAAATAAAATCACAATAAATCACCAAGTAGATAGAATCTACTTTGGCTAACTCAAAAATTGTATCATATATGCTCCAAATCTCACCAAACTTGACACATAGCCTAATCAACTCATGTATTCAAAGATTATAAGCTTAATAACTGAAAACCAATATAAATGAAAGAGGGACAACAACGAACTTTTAACAAAAATAGTATAAAAATCATATAACTTCACAATAATGCAAAAATAAGGAAGCTTAAGCATGGATCTAAACATACATGGCATAAAAATAAGAACCTGAACCATATTTCACAGAAATCAAACATTTATAACCCAAAAATCTCTAAAGCGTTGAAAATGCACAAACCTTAACAAATCAAGCCTCCAAAACTTCCTTTCCTTTACTTTTTGGAGGATTCAACTCTTATAATCCAAAAAAAAAAGGAGATGTTTACCAACTAAAACAAGAACATGAATTTTATTATGAAACATAGTGAATATGACATATTATGCATGATTAGATTTAAAAATAAAAAAAATAAAAGAAAGAGGAAAGAGAAAGTGGTAGAGAGTCAAGTGAGGGTTTCACCTTGATTTGCTTGGAATCTTACAACAAAATTTACATCGACTTAAAGATCTTCTTGAGGATAATAACAAACCCAAATTTCATGAGAAGATAACAAGTGTAGATGGGTGAAAATGGGAGAGAATGGTTGGGCCAAGGTGTTTGTTTTGAGAGAAAGTTGAGAGAAAATAAGAGAGATGAGAGGAGAGAGGAGGTAGTGTTTGGGTTGTTTGTTTTGAGAGAAAGTTGAGAGAAAATAAGAGAGATGAGAGGAGAGAGGAGGTAGTGTTTGGGTACAAGTTTGATGGTGTGTAGAAATATTTTCTTAGGGATTTTTGCCTTATCACATGCCAAGTTTTAGGAGATTTTACAATCTGAAATTATTTTTCACATGCTTGGAGCATGTGTGTGCAAGAGGTGTAATCCCATGCATTTAGGTGTAGAGTTGTAGTGTGCAACCTTTGAATTAGGATGCTTGTACATAGGATAAAGGGAGGTACACTTTTAGTAGTCTGAGATTACGTAAGGATAAGGTGTGAAACTGTATTTTTGTCTTATAGTGGCATGTGACTTTTGTTTGTCTTTTTTTCTCATTAAAAAATGGTTGAGATTTAATTGGTCTTTTTTAATCTAAAGGCTATAATTTAACATTACACATGTACATGATATAATATATGACTGTCTAACATAAAATACAATATATTACCAAAACACAGTCTAATAACATGACAAGTTATAAAAATGCCCTTATGGCATTATTATTTACCTAAATGATCATAAATCATCCATAATTTATAATAAATCATGCTAAGGGGTAATTAGACTCTGAAAATACTGAAATGCATGAAAATAACATGTTATGAAAATCAGGATGTTACATGGGAGGTCGTCTCTATGCTGAGAATTGCACAATTGTTTTTAAGGAATCTGGAGGGGGATGTTGACATGGGAGGTCGTCATCTATGCCTGGAGAATTGCATCAATTGTTTGTTTAAGGAAGCCTCTGTCGCAGTACATGGAGAATCAGAATAATGTTTCGCAAAGCTCAAGGGATTTTTTTTTATTTTTTCATATTTGAACCCAACCACCAACCATGTTTGCCTGAACAGGCGTTGTGTTTTATTTTTGCTACCTGGATAGGTCTAACGCCATAATGCTTTTTCTCCCTAAAGTTAAAAAACATTATGACTGCTGACAGTTTTAGAGGCCCACCACCATTTGCCTAAAAGGGTTGTGTTTTTATTTTTGAACACCTGGATATCTAACCCATAATGCTTTTTCTCCCTAGTTAAAACATTCCATGCTGCTCAGTTTAGAGGCTTGTCACCATCAAGGCCTTTACCCATAAAAATCTTCTCTACAAATATTCCAGTTTATGGGTACATTTTGTGAGGCTCTAAATACATAGATAAAATGGAGAGGTAAAAAAGATAAAATAAATATAAATAAAGTTATTTTTCCACCCATCGAAAATATTTAGCTTTTTAGTGGGAAAGTTTTGCTTCAACCTTTTCAATTATAAGAAACTAAGTAAATATATTCTTTGGGTTGGCACCAATAGTTATGGCAAACAACCAAAGTGTCTGATTAGCCTTTTAAAGGCAATTTGGTTCAATTCCTATGTTTTAAGTTGAGTTTCGGTTCAATTCATAGAAGTCTCTAGATCATCGATTATTTTTGTCTGATTTGATGAGAATTAAGGTGGTTTCTCTTGAATTTTCTTTTATTTATTCTAATAAAATTTATAGTCATAGGAATAGTTTTTTTTTATGTAAACCACCGATATTCAAATCCTATTACTAGAGATCATCAAATCGGACTTGGAATTTAATTATAGTTAAAGCTCTTCGGCCCCTGCAGGCACTACAAGAAAATACCGAATAGCTATGGATTTTTAGAAACGGATTTATCTGTTTCCAAATAGAAACGGATAACAATCGGACAATGGACTCCAATTTCTGATTAACTTCAGGAGCGAACTGGAGCAGGTTTGAAAACAGATTAGAAACGGATTATTTAGAAACGAGAAGTTAGAAATGGAAAGTTGGCGAGAATTTAGAGCACGTAACCTAGGAACGGATAAGAACGAAGTTAGAAACGGATAGCAAATCCATTGCTCAAATCATTGTGAAAAGTATCCTGCTTCTCAGCCACAGATTAGGAACGGAGTAGAAACGAAAAATAGAAACCCATTTTATATCCGTTGCTAATATTTTCCACATATTTTGTTATATCTGTGTTTAAATTTATTATTATTTATTTAAAAATAATATATTATGAATTAAGAAAAAATTTGAAAATAATAGTTGGAGTAAAAATATAAATATTTTAACCCTATATTGCATTGAAAAATTTGGAATTATTTTCAAGTTCAAGTTATTTTAATTTTATTTTTAATTTTTAAATATTTTTTAACTCTTGTTGGTATTTATACGAAGGAAAAGTAATCAAAAAATTTGCTCATCTTAATTTAATTTTTAAAATAACATAAAAACTTAAAAAATCTTAATTGAAATGAAAATTTTTATTTTTGTTGATATTTGTATGAAGGAAAAAAGTAATCAAAACCTTAATTATTTTGATGAAAATTTTTATTTTTGTTGATATTTGTATGAAGGAAAAAAGTAATCAAAACCTTAATTATTTTGATTAAAATAAAAAAAAATAAAAAAGGAACTTAAAACTGCGTCATTTAGCCTATCTACGCGCTAAACCTCCCCTTACCTTTTACAAATCCCTAGTGCTCTCTCGTCCTCTCCTTCTACCTCGTTCTTCTTATCGATTGATGTCAGGTGACTTCCCATCTTTGTTCAGAAGTAATAGGAATGTGAATTCCCTCAAGTAAGAGACCCCGCTTGCTTATCAATCACAGAGCTCCATCCATCTTAAGCAGCAAACCATCTTAAGCAGCAAATCGCCATTTTTTTTACTGGTAAGCTTACTTTCCCTTTTTTTCCCCTTTTCCTCTTTGTTTAGTAAACGCCTTGAAAATCTGTGTTTCAAAATATTCCTTTTTCTCTTTAGTAGAGGTCTCTTTACATGCAGAGCCTCTTTTCTTTTATTTGTTTATAATCTATGTTCTTTGCATTTTCTCATAATTTGAAAATTTGTGTTTGTTTGTAATTAGCAAACATGCTGTGTTTGTTTGTAATTAGCAAACATGCAATGATATTAGCAAGAGTTTATGAGAATGGAATGATATTAGCAAGAGTTTATTAAATCTGTGTTGGTTTCTACGAAGGAATTGAGGATGCTGGATTGTATGGTTGGCCTCCATCTCCATAGACTCTATTTCTATCTTCTGTTCGGTTTTCTATTTCCAGCTTTAAATGCATCTACTAGTACTTCCTTTATTCTCTGTATGAACCTATATGTTTCAATAGAAATGAATTTGTATGCTTTGTGTCACTATTGGTTCAGAAGAGCAGAAAAATAAGAAAGAGAAGGAAAAATCTGCAGATTTTATAAGTGTGGAGAAACAAATATTCACATCTCATTAATTCCATTACAGCATAAATTACATTGGCATAATGGAAAAATTATAACTAAACTTATTCTAAAGTTTGTCACGCAACCTTCCATAAAGTCACAGGAAGTTGTTCACCAAACCTAACTAAAAGCAAGGTGGTTCAACTACTTCTAGACTTTTCACAAAGTACAAAAAAAAATCTTAAATGACTTTAACAAAATTTCTCACAAAAAACTGTCAACAGTAGATTAACACCTTGCGCATCAAAATAGATGTAAGCTGTAACGTTTAACACTCCTCCTTGAATGCAAGAGTTGAGACAAACACCAAAGTCTATTCTAATTCAAATCTTGGTTTTTTGCAATGCCTTGGTGAAATATCATCTACTGTTATGGTCTCAGAAACGTGCAAATGAACAATTCAGAACTGCAATGAACAATCTGAATTTCATTTTCCTTTTCAGCTTCACGAATTGCATGATACTTGATTTTTATATGCTTGGTTTTTCCATGGAAGATTTGGATTTTTAACCATAGCAACAGCTGATTTGTTGTCACAAAGTATTTTAGTTGGATTTTCTTGCTGAAAATTCAGATCAACTAACACCTTTCTCAACCATATAGCTTGGTTTACAGCAGCAGATGTTGCAACATACTCTGCTTCTGCAGTTGATTGAGCAACTGAAGCTTGCTTTCTTGTTCCCCAGCAAATGACAGCAGAACCAAGTGAAAAAACAGCAAACCAAAGTGAAAACCCAAAAACCAAAGTAAGTGCTCTTCATATCATGCCAATGACCCAGCCCAATGATGTCTGAGAACCCCAAACAACTCACACCATTTAAATCTTCTATAACAACAACATATATTCAGCAGTC
>NW_023590972.1:73607-94315 GCF_014843425.1 Jatropha curcas
GAGGTTGTTTGATTTTCGTTGCTTTTCAAATGCTTGAATCAAATCCCCTATATTCCCTGGTGGGGATATAGGACTTCTCAATTAGTAACGCCACCGGAGCAAACCCCGTATTCTTTGGTATCGGCATGGAAGCAGTGTTCCTTTGAGCTGGAAGTCAGTCGGCAAGGGATTATCCTCAGGAAAGCACGATCATCCGAAGCAGACTGGGCTAAGAATTTCACTTGGCCCAACTCTTGAGTATGACGAAAAAGCCGACTGCAAGCAATCAACCAACTCAAGTCTACAGTAGAAGAATGAACAGCATTTATAGAAGGTCAAAGGACGCGATAACTGGACAGAGGTTGTTTAGGTCCTGAAGGATGATTAGTACAGTGCTCAATAAGGACCCACGTTGGGAAGTTTTCGTTCCTCATTGGGCGGAACCCTAACGTGTTTAAGAATATTGTCCGGCGTAGCTTGTCATCTTGACTTTTGTTGGATGGTTTGAATTTCACGAATCGTGTAATTTAGATCATAAAGAATATTTTGTGTCAATAAGCATTGCATATGTAAAAATGAACTACATTAGAGCCCGATTCTCTTGGAAAAAGGAAATTTGTGTTATCGGAGATATGTAAGGCAACCCCCTCATTGGGTACGGTCTAACATTTAATGAAAATCATTCATAATTCTTTCTTCCTTGCCAACAATAATAAAAAAAAAGGATAAAAATTATAATATATATATATATATATATATATATACTTATAATATAGTATATATATATATATATCTATATATAATAAATAATAAATTATAATAAAAAAAAAACAAAGAAAAACCCGCCCTAGTCGAAAACCGAAAGGCGACTTGGCAAAAAAGTCGGGGCCGCTAAGTCGAAACCGAAAGCCGGCTTAGGCAAAAATGGGTAGCTCGCTAAGTGAAAAACCCGAAGCGCAGCTTAGGCAAAAATTAGAGCTAAAGAATAAAGTTGGAACGTGCTTGGAAAGCTTAAAGTTCAACAACAACTCCATTAAAAAAAAAAATAAAGCAACAGTTACAGAGCAAAAAGCAAAAAAAAAAAATAAATAAATCCATGAAAACAAAAATACATCTCAAAACAAAGAATTAAAAGCCCTATTCAGAGTCTAGGTGGCCCGTCGCCTCCGTGGGCAACGTCCTCGAGTCATCCCTATCTGCTGAACTCTCTCCAGCCTCGCCCTGTCCAAGGAGTCACACCAATCTTCCTCATTCAATCCTACCCCTCACAGTGTCAGCCTGATTCCACCCTCAAGTGCACTAGACAGTGCGTTCCTCCTCAGCTTTTCAACCGGACCAGACAGCATTTCCACGACCTAGGCCCGATTTACTCAGGAGAAGTCTGAATAACAGCAGGATTAGGTAATGTCCTAACATCTGATGATCTCTAACCCAAGCTCTAGGGACAGCTCGGGTAACTCCCGGATGATGTGAATCAGATAAAGAGTCATCCATGATCGTACAGTACTGATCTATTCCCCATTTGGTCATAACGCGTGCTGAAGCGCAGTACCAAGTATCAATGGGTAAGTGCCTAAAAGGTAAAACGCTGAGAAATATGGTGAGAACTGACTTGAATAAAAGCGCGGTAATCCGTACCAAGTAAACACACATTTCGTTGACCCGATTTCAATCAGCATGAAGTCCATGCACTTCTTAGCAGTTGGTATTGTGATCAGGAATCCTCCACATACGATACCTGAGATAGGGTTGTAAGGCAACGGGTTAGGAGCAGCTAACCACCGTTTGAAGCGTGAGTCCTTTTCAACCAGAGACCTGAGTAATGGATCACTTTCTATTACAAAGGGATGATACCAAAAAAAAAAAAAAAAAAAAAAAAAAAAAGATGATGAGGAAATAACCTGGAGTATAATCGGGGGAACTGTACCAGTCTCGAAGCCTTAGAGCAGCTCTGTCAAGGCTCCTGATGGTTTTCTGCAGCACAATGCACCAATTGACCATGTCCTCCATCTGCCAAAACCATAGGACAGAGTCGCAAGTCCCGAAGCCTTGTGGTCCTTATTAACAAGAAACAGCTGATAGAGCAAAAACCAAGGCCCGCATCCTCAGCCTCATCCGGTTGCGTCATCTGAACGGACCCTTTGAAACTCATCAATCAGGGGCAACAAAATTGCTTTCTGATTCACAACATTCATGGCCCTAGCTTTTGTGGTGCGCTGAAAACTGAAACAGGTTTTAAAACGACCGGAACATACCGATCTTTGACTCATAGCCTGACCAAAGGGGCTTTGCGGTCGCACCCTATGATAGCACAGAACTTCCTCCAAAAAGAGGACACATCTCCTCCTCATGGCTCCGAACGGAAAACATGGGCGTCAGGATCCAAAGTTGATGCAGGCCCATTAAAAGTTTCCCAGTCGATCACCAACCCCCCTGAGCGTAACGATAGGAAGGAGAGACCGTACCCTCCCAAGTGATCTTTTCGACTTGGAGAGACTCCTAATCAGCTGTGCATGCTGTGAGTAAAAAAAGGATTCATTCTTGAAGATTATAGAATGAAAGAGAGAAAAGAGGATGATGAAAAAACCAAACAGAACTTGTTTTTTATTAGAAGAATGCGCGAATGATGCGGCAGCCTGCCGCAAATTGCCACCGATACGAGTGGCTGGCTAGCAGCGCAAACGTCAGCGGGCCGCAGCCGCAGACGGCGGGGGCACACAAAAAAAAATAAAAGTTACATCCGAAAATGTGAAACCCATCTTCATTTCAAACATGCATACATATTTTCAATACTAACAAGTGCAGGTACGAATAAAATTTCAATACAAAAGTAACAATGCAGAAGCACCATCAAAGAGGGAAGTTTTGAAGGGTAATCACGGAAAGGATCAGCAAAAGGTACGCAGACTTTCAAACATACCGAGGCAAAGCGATTTCAAGGGTTTAGGGCCAGAATGATTTTCTCCGAAAACCCGAAATGAGATGTCCGACAGAGCAGGTGTCTGAATTTCTGAGCTTTAAAGCGACAGAATAGAAGTTATTGCTCTCGGGTCTGCACAGTCACGATGGCGTATCCTACACTACTCAATATCTTATTAGAATCAAGTTAGCTCGACATTCTTTATGAGAGGCTGTTCTAAAAAAAAAAAGGAAAATGGCTTCAAAAGGAACCTCTGCACAAGAAGAAAATCAAAGGACAAAAAGCTAGCAGAATTCAAGTTGTCCAACGGGTCAGAAACTGATCAAGAGCTCTCCGTTTAATTCAAACCTTCAAGGCGTAGATGGACAATCAGTCTCAGCCATAAGGACAAGACCCAGCGGCTGCTAACATTTGAAAAGCAAGTTAAAAAGAAGCAGTCACTTCCACAAATTGGATTGACACAAAACAACTTGAAAATGAAGCCGCCTAGCATGGTACTAGTAACAAGTGTCCTTATAAACAAGTATTCATATTCTCAAAACAAAGCAAAGAAGAGTCTCCTCAAAATTCCTTTGGAAGGAGAACCATTGAGAAATAAGTTTCCAAATTCTAGAGAGAAGATAAAGTTCAGAAAAGATCAATTACCTCAAGAATTCAAACATGGTGTAAGCCCAAAAGCATAAAAGGCTTCTTCAACACTCAGCCACTTCAAGTTACCACCACAATTGTGGGTATTCAAAACTTCTTTGTGATGAATACAAGTACATATTTTTCAAGTCAACAGTGAGTTCGGTAAAAACCACTTTACAACAACAAAGTCAGATTCAGGACCTCAAGTTCATCACTATCATACGGAACTCGAGTCAATGAAGTTGAATTCAACATTCAAATCGGGAAGGATTCCCGCATTAGACATCCAGTGGGGAAGGAATTCCAGCGAAGAAATCAAGCCAGAAATGAATTCGTTGCATCAACAACCCAGTCGGAAGGAATCCCACAGAAATCAAGCCAGAAATGAATTCTGCATCAAACATTCAAACATCTGAGGAAGGAATTCCCCGCCATAGACAATCCAGTCGGGAAGGAATTCCGCGAGAAATCAGCCAGAATGAATTCTGCCCATCAACATCTAAATCAGGGAAAGAATCCCGCATAGACATCCAGTCGGGAAGAAATCGCAAAGACATCAAGCCGGGAATAAATCCGCAAAAGACATACAAGCGGAAAGAATCCCCGCAAAAGACATCAAGCCGGGAAGCAATCCGCGGGAAGAATCAAGTCGGAAGAATCCCGAAGAGAAATCAAATGGAAATTGAATTTCCACAATCAGCATTAAGTGGCTTGAGTTTGCCTCAACAAGGGCAAGTCGGAAAATAAATTTCGCCACCAAGACGGAAAGGAATTCCGCATAACAGGTGCAAGCCGGCAGATGATTCCGCATCAGGCGCACGAAGTTTCGCCATCCTGGATAGGAACTACGAAGACCTGATTCTCCCCATCCCCCGAAGAGCTCTGGAAGATACGTAGTGGCACAAAGGCCGGTCACAAACCATTAAGTTTGCATTCATAAACTAACATTTCTCTTTATGCCATCATAAATCCATCAGTTGATCATTTCATTTTTAAAATAAAAAAAAAAAAAAAAAAAAAAAAAAAAAAAAAAAGAAAAAAACAACGGCGCGGTTTTCCTCCTCTTGCCCATCCCTCAAAATTTGCGTTTCGGACACAACCGACTCCATAAATCATTTTTTATGGTCGACGGTGGGGGCAACTGTGAATTACTTCAAATTTTGAGGCTCAAAAGACCTGTTGGTTGACTTTGCTACAGTAAATTTGACTGATGCTACAATGAATTTTTGCTACAGCAAATTTATTGTTTTAGCATACAGTGCATTCTGCTACAGCAACTTTGACTCCACAGGCTCAAAGAGCCAATTTTCCCCGACGACTGCAACAGCTCCGGCCCGAACGGAGGCCATTCGGGAGTTCACCGGAAATATAGATCAATAGTACTTGAAACGGTCCGGAATTTTACCGAGGATCGCGGAACATGTCCCGGAATTATTTTTCGGAAGTCTTGAACTCCCAAAAAGGCTCCGAAGCGAGGGCACACGTTGGCCACACCTCCTACTGGCGGGCGTCACAGCCCACGTCAAAGCCGGGGCGGGGCCTGGGCGCCAGCGCCGGGCGAGGCTCTCGCCCCGGCTGCGGGGCGAGCCCTCCCGCGCCTGCGCGCGGCGAGCGACCTCTTCGGCCCCGCGGGGCGAGACGCCCTCGCCGCCGCGCGCGGCGAGGCTCTACGCCCTAGCGCGGCCGAGGCCCCTGTCGCCCCCACCGACGGGCTGGTAAGGTACGCCCGAGTAGAATTCACTGGCGCAGCTACTTTCTCAGATTTTTGAGCGGTGGCTACCACATTGAGCCTAGGCGCAAGCTTACCGCCCGGTTACCGAAAATGACCTGATTAAATAGGCCATTTCAGGCTGTTTTTGGCACCTTGTGGCGTTTTGACGGAACGAATCTCCTCTCACGCTCTTTGCGTTTCTTAACGCTTTTGCATTTAATTTAATTTTTTTATTGCATTTTTATTGTGATATTTGGACATTAAATGTAAACAAATTAAAATTAATTAAATTTCCTTAAGCGAGGAGCTTAATCGGGAGTTAAGAAGCAGTCGTCGGATTAAATCGTATGTAAACAAAACTCTGCCTATTAATTTTTAGCACTCCAATGCATATTTCTCTTCTACTCTTATAAATATTCTACATTGCATAAAGGCATTCCACGTCATTATCTTTTTGGTAAATAAACTGCTTTTAATTAAAACAAAATCATGATTAAGCTTTAACGCCCGATATTTATAATTGTGGTAGTTTAAGCTTAAATCCGACAATATGGCAAAGTAGCCTAGTTAATTCAATAACCTACGGGCTTCAATCGCCCTTATTTCGATAATCTGGCTTAAGGTTTCCAATTAATCAATAATTTGTGGCTAAAAGCTTTTATATCAATCATGTTTTAAACAGTAAAGTGTGATTAATTTGAATGCCGATTAATCGCATTAATCGTGCGGCACAAAGCCCTAATCGCCACAATTTTGGCCAAACTAATTGCCTAAAACAAAACACATTTTTTCGGCTCAAAGCATAAATCGACATTTTGGCAAAAATGCCTTTAAAATGAACCAATTTTTCGTCAAAGGCCTAATAATCAACCATTTAGCGAGCAATCGCTTATAAATCGACTATTTTTGGCAAAATGCCTCAAAATCCAATCTATTTTCGGTTTAAAAACCGTAAATCACCATATAGCGACAAATCGCTTAAATCGTACATTTTTGGCAAAATGCCTCAAAATCAATCATTTTTCGGTTTTAAAACCGTAAATCAACCCATTAGCGACAAATCGCCTTAAAATCAATATTTTTGCAAAAATGCTTAAAATCAATCTTTTAAGCGACAATCGTTTAGATTGAACCATTTTGGCACAATGTGCCTAACTCAATTCAATTTTTTGGCAAAATGCCTAAACAGAAATGCACAAAGCATACACAAATCATGCACAAAGCATACACAAAATCATGCACAAGCATTACACACTCATGCATAAAGCATCCATTCAAGCCCTTCCAAAGAAGCCTATCGAACTACGTTGTACGTGGTGACTTTTTCAACGGAAGTACGTGTAGGCTATCGGATTTACACGCCCGGGTGGCAAGTCGAATCATCAAAAATCACTCAAACATTTCATTAATCCATTATTTTACCTTGCCAAAGCAATTTTCATTTCGTTAGTTTCAGCTATGACATAGTCTCGGGATCCATCTCGGGTTGGCATGCCATGCTTAATCATTGGATTAATTAATCTAGTAACTAGCGTAATTAAAATGGAGTCACTGAGGGTTTTTACCTTGTATTACCTTAAATAATTATAAAAACAATGTGGCGAACTCACACACATTACGTTGTATTTCTTATCTCATTCATTATATTGCCATCCCAATCCTATATGACAATTTGGGGAAGGGGTTCACAATCGGCACCAAGTAATGGCCTAAAATTCATCAAAAAGACTTAACTATAGATATGGGATACCCCCATCAATATAGTAATACGATAATGCATAGTTCTCAAGTCCAAGTGGAAGTAAAGGCATTGTTTAGAAAAGGTATGGAATTGGAGCATCATAAGTCTTCAGTATCGACCACAGCAATAGGGCAGTTGGAAGTCGCAACAATTAAGAACATCAGAAAAATTATGAGAATATAGGTAGAAAAAAAAAATAAAAAAAAAAAATTAAATCACTAATAAAGTAATGAAAAAAAAAAAAAGAAATAAAAAAAAGGTATAAAAAAAAAAAAAAGAAATATCTATAATAATAAAATAAAAAATTATAAATATAAAAATTAAATAAATCAAGAAAACAAATTATCAAAATAAGTAAAAGAAAAAAAAGAAAAAAAAGAAAGTGAAAAAATAAAAAAATAAAAAAAAAAATATTACAAAAAAAAATGGCCAGTAAATCATCGAGATTGGGAAGTGATCATTCACTAGTATTTGCTTTTATGGGCTATAGGACCATTGTCCAAATTCTGCCAAATGGGCAACTCCTTGATTCCGCTAGTCTACAAAATTGGGAAGTCGTGCTACCACAAAAATAAAAGTGCAGTCCTTACGCATTAATGATGGAATCCAATATTACAGAATGTCAATGGATAGAGAAATCCATTTCAGTGTTAGCATCCCTCGATGGAAAAAGGCCTCAAATGCTTGATTCATGGATCAATGATAATAGGAGAATTAGCCTAGCACTTCAACAGAGAATTCATCGAAGCTACTCAGGAGTAGCGAGATTTGGCTTCCTGGAACAGATGAAGCCAATATTTTTCATGACCTAAGTGGAAGGTTCATAGCCTACCTTGGAAGGTCCATTTTCGATCAAGAAATGTTTTCATAAAGGTGCAGTGAAAGCTATCAGAATAGAGCGCCTTCAATTTGGATAGACTAGAAATTTTATGTATTAAATCAATACGTTATGGCTACAAGCCCAATTAAATAATTCACCTTTTGTGTTCTATTAAACCTTTCAAGCTTGTTATGTTAAGTTTTTGTTAATGTGGCAAATGATGTGAATCTGTCATTTGTGACATAGAATAGCTCGGAAATATCAGCATTTTCAAGCAAAAGATTTCATTCGATAATAAGTGCATACATTCTTTAGTGCACTATCAATAACTGTCTAGTACATTGATTAAAAAGCAAGAGTAGAAGCAATCTACATGCCTAGGTCCACATAGAAATCTTAGTCAGTCAATTATACCACGACTCAAAATTAGCACGGTGACTTCAGAATACGCCAGCAGCCGACGAGCGGTACACAAGTCTTGAATAAAGAGTATCGGCCAACATCAGAAATGAGTACAAGGTCGCTACGATACGCTAAGGGAAGTGATAGAAGACAGAATCACTGAGTAATAAAAATTCCACCCTCGAATCGAGTGTAATCTGAGATAGCCTGATTGGCGACCGTAATGTCTCGCTACGCGGCTGGATATAAGCCATTGCCATCTCAGTCCGCATAGGGCACGCAGAGCATTGTAAGACAAAAACTGTGACTCGCTCAATGTACACCAAGGCAAGTTTGATAGGTTGGTTATTTTATAGTATTTTAATATATAGTGATTAGGATTTTTTTAGTATTTTAATTACTTAATTAGTTTTTATTTAGTTTCAATTATGATTTATTTAAAGTTATTTTTGAATCATATTTCACTTGATCTGGTTGAAGATTTTTATAGCGATTTTTATAGGAATCAGCCAAAATGCAGACGATGGTCATTGTCAAGACTATCCAGCAAGTAGCAACTTGGGCTGAAATTTTCATTTTAAGCTCGTGCGTACCCATATGAAGAAATTGTGGGCACGGTACCTTATTTAAGCTGAAGTCGATTTAGACGCTGCGAGATCCTTATTGGAGATAATACAAAGCCTAAATCAGTTTTCTGTCTCCAAAGATTTCTTACTCATAGAGATTCACTTTTCCTAACGAACCACAAAGATTATTCCAGAAGTCTATTAAGAGAGAGGCTAGCCATGAATTCGCAGGGTCGAATCCATCATTGTTATATTCCCATCTCTAGTTCTATTGGTTTCTAACATAAATTTCTCTCTCTTTACAAGACTTCAAGCAATTCAAGGTTGGAGATCAAGATTCAAAGGAAGGCATACAAGCCATTTGTGGACTAATTTTTTTTTCTAAACTCTCTTTTGGTTTATTATTCTTGTTATGGGGATTATTTACAAATTTATTAGTTTTATTTAATTACTATGTCGAAAACTAAACTCTCATTACTAGGGATTGATGTTAGCTTATATTTCTATTTCAATTTATAATATTTAGATTTACTTTTCTTATTGGCTTCAAGTATAATTTATTATTTATATTTAATGCTTCCAGGATTAGCTCTTCTGCCCTGGGGATTTTCATTAATTCTTATCGAAGAAAGGTTTCTTGATTATGTAAAAGGTAATAAATTAGCATGAAGATAATAACCTTGATGCTGTAAGCTATATGGTTTGGACTCATGGGGAGGGTTTTCACAAGTTAACGACCATAGTTTTTATGATCTCATAACAACCATAAAACTTAATTATTTTATTAATGTTGATTGCGCTATTGGAGATAAGTGTTAATTAGACCGGGTTTAAAGTGGCTAACCAAATTACATCGAGAGAGCTTCTTGTGATTTTTAACCATTATTTGCAACAATATAAAATTTGATTATCCAACTAATAGAATAAATTTATAAAGTTTAAGTAATAGTTTCAAAATCCTCTCATAGCTGTTAATCTTTATCTCTTCTTTTCATTAAATATTCTTTTTGATTTTTATTCATTGTTTTTTATTTCAGTCTATTTTCTTTATTTCATTTGAATAATATAGGTTAACATATAAGTTTTGGTACTTAATATACCAATCTCATTGGTTCGATACTCTAACTCACTTCCTTTATACTTATTTGCTCGTTTTGTGCACTGCCGAAAAAATGCCTATCACGTTCATATCTGACACGCTCAACAGTGAGATCTTGATAAGGTACTCCAGTCAATCTCAGCGCTTTGTTTTTTTACCAGTCAAACGGCAATGGCGTTTTGACATAGACTGCGCTATGATCTATAACGTTGATGGGTCCGTAGTGGGTTTATCACCTGAAGTCTCTCAAAGCCCATAAACGTACATAGGCAAGGAAAAAAGAAAATAAAAAAAAGAAAGAAGCTCGTTAAGTCGAAAAAACCATGCAGGGGGACTTAAGTTAAAAGTTAGAGCAAATATATAAAAATAAAAAGAAGCTCGTAACTGAAACCCGCAAAGGGGTGGCCTAAGCAAAAGAGCAATATAATAATAATATTATTGAAGATGGATTGAAAATTGCAGTTTACCTACAGTAGAGTGGGCTCCCCATCAGACCAATGTATCGAGCGGCGATCTTCCAGCAAAGTGAGTGTTCTCAGCAAGAATAAGTGGAAAACTGGCATGTTTCGCCCTAGCCATCTGCTCGACTAATGCGGCACTAGCCAAAGGCTACCATAGCCGTCAATACCGCCTGAGCTAATTAGTATGGCTCAGAATGCAAAAAATAGGTGAGTTGGAAGCCAGTTAGTGGGCTAGTGTGGTCCAATCACCCAATAACACAGTCTATAAGTGGTCACAAGGCACGACATGAGCTCCGAAGTAATAAGTTGAAATCTCATAAGCGCAGAACCAAAATATAGGCAGAATCATCAAGGCCGGGCTTCAAAGTCTGTGTTGGGGTCATCACAAGGAACCTCGCATTCGGGTTACGTGGTATCCTCCATAAAATGATGGTTTGAACTCCTCAAATATGGACAAATTTCGAGTCGTTGTCATGAAAAACAGTTGTCGAAGGGTCGAAATGGTAATCAAACCCATTGCAATAGTCCAGTGGACTTTGATGTTTCGTAGTAACTACCTGTTAACTTCAAAAGGAGAAGCAAATTCCCAGTCTTGTGGCTGAAACTGGCGGGAAAAATGCTTGAAATCGCAGGTGCAAGTATCGATCCATGAGAATTTGGTAAGAAATAAAAGAGTCTTGGGGAAGTTTATTTGAGTTGAAGCTTCATTTGGAAAATAGAAGAATAGACTTTTGAGGCATGTATGGGTGTTATGGGTTTTTATAGCAGAATAAAAAGGACAAGTTTGATAGCTGGCCGCCATTTATAGCCTAGTTGAGCACATGCTGTGCTGCATTTGGTGCAAAGCACATGGCACAGTGGCACGAGTCACTAGTTGCAAATAGTTGGATGTTCACTGCTTTTATTTATACTTTCGAACTTTCAGATTTGACAAGAGTGCATAACACTAGTTAGAAAAGCCAAAAAAAGACACCATGTTAACTCAGAAACTTGTAAGAAATTGGCTTTGCTTTATATTAAATATCCAGACTTTACAAAAGACTATTCCCCAATTGAGGTACCTAAATACAGAAAAGTGATAAAAGAGAGAAAAGTGAATTGCCGGGCAGCCAACTACAGATAACATATGATGTCGTGGCTGCCTTGAGTCATGATGCTTAGACTCCTCAGTCTCTTCAATGATAACTGGCTGTGCATCTAGCTCTGCGACCAGGCACGACGCACCGCGCAGTAGAAATCCCCAAGCTCAGCGCGATGGAGGTGCAATTGCTAGCTCTCTGCATTACATTTATTAAACGTTGGAATTGCATATTCATGGCATTACATGGCATATGCATTGTATATTGTTATCTTTGTGTTGTTATTAATAATTATGTACAAATATGTAGCTGCTCGGAGAGGCATCGCCATGTAACTTGAGGCGACCACTGCTTCATATAGGCTGGCACAGCTTTATTATAATCGGACATAGCACCTACAACATCAGCAAAAGGCAGCCAATAAGCACACAAAATATAAATTATTAACTTAAATAGAGAAAAATAAGGCTTACCATGGATGCCAGCCTGCAAAAATTCATCCAGTAAGAGGTTCACGAGAGATAGGGTCTCCAGATACCCCTATGCTACTTGTCACTATCAGGCTATTCCCCTGTTATGCGTGGTTCGAGGGCAGCCTTGTTACCTAGCGATTTCTATCACGTTCATATCAGTTGGCCTAACCATACAACTATAGCTATTTTTTATATGCAGAATCATTTCTTCCTCAGACTTGTACCACTTTCGGCTACAAGCTTATTCCGGAGTCGGTGCTGATTCAGGTCACTTATCTGTTGATAGCCATATGATTTATGATAGGACGTGGATGTAGATGCTTCTATCTACTTTAATGAAAATGTGTGGACAATTATTAAACATGCAATTATGATTTATGCACTTATTACGAATGGAAATGTCTTTTTTTTGCTTAAAAATGATTATATAGTTTTTGCTTTCTATTACATCAATAAACCGTGCTACATTTACATATTCAATACATGAAATGAACATAAACACGCCTTTAAAAGTGAATAAGAATAGTAGTAAGCTGAAATTATTAATGCCGACTTTGCCATAGGACATTTCAAGCTATACTATAAAATTCTTGAGCCTATGACAGGGGCTTTTTCTGCAAGTGTACGTAAATACGCAACAAGTAATAAAGAATGAGTAGAGTATCGTTGCCCACAAGGGATTGCATTACCAGTACCAAATTTTATGTTAACCTACTATTATTTAAACGACAATAAAAGAGAATAATTTCTACAATAAAAGAAATAAAATATAGAATTGAAAAGAGCTCGAGCAAGTAATTGTGAAAAGAAATCAAGGATTAAAAAAGTACTCGGGATATAACTTCACTTAATTCATCCAATTTATTTTATTTTAGTTTATAAATCAATTTTAATTTTATTGTTTAATTAGGAGAACACCTAAATCACTAGATAAGCTCTTCGATGTAATTGTTAAACTTATTTTGTAAACCCGGACTAATTACCTATTCTTCCTTATAGCGTGCAATCAACTGAATTAAATCATTAAGGTTTTTATGGTTTGTTTATGAATTCATAATCTAAGGGTCGTTAACTTATGGTGTTGACGCGTAATTTTATGCCTCCACCTGACCCGATGATGATATGGAGACAAAGGATGAGGCTCACAATTAACCAGAGGTGTTGCAATCAAAAATCGAACCAAACAGCTGTCCAAGGAGCCTGACCCATTGTTAGGCTGCGGATCACGCAGCTATCACCTAGCGTTGACGCCACTTTTAGCTGCGTCACGCAGCTTCTAACGGGTTGACCACCATATAGGCGGAGCGCTCGTGCAGTGGGCCTGCACTGTTTGTTATGGATACGCGGAACTGAGTATGAAAAAAGTAGTTCACGTCACGGCAGGCTGACGGGTCTTGCGTCACGCAGCTGACCTACCTGCGTGACGCGACTGCCCTGTACGCCTAACCATTAAATACTGACAGTTAACCACAGTGCAAAAACGGACTTTTTTAGGAGACTGCAACTCTTCTTATTTTCTCTCAAAAAAGACCTTAAGGCATTAGACAAAAAAAGAAAACGGACTGTGGCTTAGGGTTTTCCTCAAAAGACTCCAGGTGCGTACCTTGAGAAGGATCAAGCTATTAGGCACATAGATGTTGAAAAATTAAAAAGAGGACATAAGAAGAGTTAAGAAGAGAGAAGAAAAGAAAATGTTTTTATTGTGAAGATTGGACGTTGATTCTTATCGGGGAATCGTGAAGCTTAATCCTTAGATCGACCATATCGTATGCCAATCCGCCAAATCTGAGGGTGTAGGTAATCATCTAACCCTTTTTGTTTGCACTTTTCTATTAAACTAGTTATTTATTGTGAAATCCCATTTTCTTAGTATTTTTTAGTTAGTTTGGTTTTTGATTAAACCACATTCGCCCATATTTGAGTATTTCTGAATCATATAATCTCTGCTTAACAAAGAAAAGAAAACGTAAAAAGGACAGTTTGTGAAATGGTAGTTGCCAGACCAGAAGCAGCGCGTCACGCAGCCTATACTACCTGCGTGACGCGACTAGTTCATGTCGCCAAGAGAGTCATTTATATGTGATTGGACCACTCTGAGACGCAAGCTATTCGCAAACGCCAAGGGACTTTGTATTTAATGTGATAATTGAGGATGAGTAATCAATAAAACTGAGATATTTAGATAAAGTCGCGAGGAGTTCTGTCACGCAGCTAGGTAGTTTCGTGACGCGACTATTTTCATAGACAGCCGACGTGACGCAACTGTTCCAATTTCCAGTAGCATACAATAAGAGTTGCGCCACGCGAGTGTTCTTCATAGATTACCCGCGTGACGCGACTGTTCTAACAGTTCCAGGTGGAATGAAGGAGTCGCGTCCACGCGCACTGTTCCTTATGGACACCTGCGTGACGCAACTATCTCATGATTGTCAGGTGCTATTTACTTTTCCAATCGTAATGTTCATACAATTAAACAGAGTTTTAATTTTTAACTCAGAAATGGATCAAAATGGGCAATTAAAATTAATCAAATCAATCAAACTAGTTATTATGATTTGAGTTTTAGCGATTTACTCTTTTACTTATTGCTTATCATGTATCAAATCGGTTGTGGCCGCTTTAACCACTTAGGCAGAGCGGGTCTTCTCTTTTATTTTAGTACGTGTGTGGATAAGGTGGCATGATATATCTTATTTGTATGAATGAAATGGATAAATAATTGGGACGGTTTAATTTCTTTTCACATAGGAACTCGGTTCGATTCATTCGGGTTGGGTTCAAATAAATTGGCTTCTCTAAAATAAAATCTTTTAGAAATCGTAGGTTAAAGAGCTGGTTTTTTTTCCGGGGCGTCGGCTTCCACGGCCGACGAACCAATTTCCTTACCTGAACCTCATAAGTTCGCCTGACCAGTTTCTTAAAAAAGGCCTTGAATAAATGGCGTTTGAATGGATTCAACTTTTGTTAAAATAAAAATATCAAAATCGTCCCATTGCAGAAATAATTGGGTGGCGAATAAAAAACAATTTATAGACGATTCATCGCATCGCACATCCAAAGGGTTTTATCACTTTTTTTTAAATAAGTATTCAAAGTACACAAATAAGAAAAATCCACGATCTTTTACCGGGGGAGAAAACAGAGTTTTGCGACTTCTGCTGGGGCAATTTTGCACCCACTATCCCCCTGTTGTTTATTTAATAAACAATATAGTAGTTGCTAATTAGAATTTCTCTAAAAGCCTTTTACTATTTCTAATTAAAATTGGTTAGAAAAAGCCGATGGAAAATTATTAACTGTCGTATGTGTTTAACATGCTTTCCTTTTTCCTTTTCTATGGAATTTTGCATTCATTCCGCATTCCTTGCTTCTCACCTCTATTCTACCATTATCTACCCTTCAGTACTGGTGTAAGTTTGACGGTGGATCTAGCCTAAACCATGGCGGTTTTAGGTTGCAATCCATTCGAATTAATCATTTAACTACCAACCGCAAGCCTAGTACCATTAAGGTCGTCAAATGCAACAAAGCCCGAATCTTGATATCGCAGGGACCCAGACTTTGTTAAAAGGCCATAAGACTTAAGCAATGCATATAGTTGACAGCTTTAGATACTTCCCTAGGTGCAACCAATTCTGTTTGCCTGTAACTATGCCGCCATTACATTTCGAGATTGATATCGATAGAAATATACAAAAATCCCCTGTTGGTGTCGAGATTAGACAATTCCTAGGAAACAGTGTTGGAATTTATACAAACGGAATCGGCGTGGAGAGAAAAATAAGGTTGGAAGGCATGCATTTCCCAACTCCCGTTCCCCTGTATGATATAAATTGTTCATATGTTGTGACATTCATGCACCATGTAACACTTTCTTTTTCAGCCATGCATTAATAAGAGCTAATGTTCGGTATGGAAATTTGACTTTGATTTTGAGACCGGATCTCGAATTCGTTATGAATAATGTAATGCAATCACTTATAGTAAACTAATACCCAAAAGAAAAGGGAGTTATAAGGGGGTTGCAGTTTCTTTGTATTTCAATATTTCTCGCATTATCTGAAAATTAGTGAGAGATTATAAAATTCTGTAACAAAATAACAGAAAATCCTGCTTGGGACCATATGTTCCAAGGCAAAAATTAAGGAGTAAGGATACAAAAATAATAAACAACGAAAGTAAAATCCCGCTAGGAAATTCTTTCATTCCGAGGCAAAAGTTAGGGACTCGAGAGAAAATAGTTGATCGTAAATCCAAAAGGAATGATTGACAACAGATAATGCTTGAAATGTTCAAATACAAAATAAGTTATTGATGCATTATTCACATCGAATTTTTGATCCGGTCGTTGAAATCGTTGATGACCGGTCGTTGAAATCGAGGATCTTATTCCCATATGCGGTTTTAAGCGCAATTAGAAATACATTTCCATCCTATGTTGCTCTCATTTTCGCAATGGCAACATGCAGGAACCCACCTGTAAACTCAGGAATTTTGCATTGTCCAGAATTGATCCTTCCCGGGAAGCCAGCTTTGGAGAGATTGGAATCGCATCTCCGTCAGCGTTTAATCAGAACATCCCCAATACCCCGAATTCGCTCCAGTCACTTCCGTGAATCGTCCAGTTCCTCAGATTAGATCCGATTCAGAACTCGATTCAGATCCAGCAGAAATGGCGGATAACACAGAAAATGAGACCGGATTTTCTGAAGCTCAGATAAGGACCATTGCTCAGATTGTAGCTGCGGCTCTTGCGGCCCAAAACCAGAATACTCCTCCCGGATCAAGCAGACAGCCTGTGGTGGAAGAGAGGCAAGATCCGGAACCTGTATCGGATAATCAAACTTCTGTGGGAAAAGCCACATCTGTTGAAAATGATATGCTCAAGCAACTCGCAGACTTGAAAGAAAGATTTGACAAGATGGCTGCAATGAAAGAGAAAGACCCTGTCACTAATTTTCACATCACTGAGTATGTCTTGCACCCGACCAGCTCGGCTTCTTTCAAAACCTTCAAGCATTCCATATTTGAAGGAGATAATGATCCTCGTTCTCACTAATGATCCCTCCGTTCCTCAATTTGTCCGGAATTTTCTCCGAGTATCCCAAATGACCGGTATAACGAGGAAGATGGTTTTGCAAGCATTCCCCAGCAAACACTGCCATAAGGATTATCGGAGGTGGTATGGAGGTGGTATGACGGTTTAGACGAGGAGGTTCAGAAGAATTGGATCAAACTGCAGACAGCTTTTCTCAAACACTTCAAGACTGAAGAGAGTGATGAGTTTAGTCTACGTGATTTGGTGAGTTTGAGAGTTTGAGACAAGGGAAGGATGAAAGCTTTTCTGATTACTACAGAAGGTGGAGAACTAAGCTGTATAGAGTTCAGACAAGGCCAAAGGACAAAGAGCTAATCAGGATCTTTAGCAGGAGCTTATTGCCCTTCTTCAAGGAAAGAATGTTGACTCAGCCTCTCACCGATTTCTCCTTGGTTCAAAGTGCCGGTTTAAACATCGAAGAATTATACAAGGAAGAAAAGAAGAGGAACAGAGGGTTCGGTAACTACCGGACTTCATATGGTGATAGAGTTGCCGGAAGCAGTAATCAGAATCAGTCAGGGGCCAATAATGCCGTAATAGGTGCAGTTAATGAGAGAACTAGGAGAGAGTTCACAGACTTAGGAAGACCTTTGAGTACAGTACTGAGATCTTGTATCAAGAAGAACGGGGTGTTGTCAAAAGCGCGCCCAGTCACGATCGAACTAAGCCGTGCGAGGGAGGTATATGGACGCGAAATTGTGATTACCATCAGTGCAAAGGGCATTCAAACTGATGAATGTTTCAAATTAAGGCACGATATTCAAGACCCTGATCGGACAGTGGAAAAATACCAAGTCCTTTCGGAAAAGAACAAGCAAGCACTAGAACAATCCGCTTTCCCCAATATCAGTTACAATTATCCGCATCGTAAAGTCTCAGTCGGGTGGATGCGTCAATGCGATCGGAGGCGGATTTACCAGAAGAAGTGGTATTAAGCCCCGAACGGAACTGGGAAGAGCGATGTGCGCCATGTTGAACATATGGAAAACGACTGAAGCAGTGATGGAGGAAGAGAAAGGTGCCAATTCTGAAGATCGAAATTGAGAAAGTATATCACTGTGAAGGTAGGCGTACGTGCTGAAGATGAAGAATGAAGCAACTCCACTGCCATTTCAAAAGTTTGGCGATCACAACAATGGTATTACAGTAGTGAGGAAGAAGTGAATGAGGTAGGTGTGCAGAGCTTGACCCGCAGCGGGCGAGTGTACAATCCTGAGAGCAGTATGCAGACCAAGGGAAAAGAGATTGTTATTGATGGAACAAAGAAGAAAATGACGAAGAAAGGCGTGGAGAATCCTAAGGAGAAAAAGAATGAAGAAGAGGTAGCTAAAGGATAGAAGAAGGCTGTCGAAGTGGGAGAAACCAGTCAAAATAAGACACTTAATGGGGTCACTGCCAATTCGGTGCTGAGTCAATTACAGAGAACCAGGGCAGACATTTCTATATGGGATTTGCTGATAGCATCTAAAGAGCACAGAGAAGCTTTACATAAGAGAAGCTTACTTAATAGCTATGAGCAGGCGACTGCAGCCGCTGTCGCTGGCGGCGATAGCGGCTCCACCCCCTTTAAAGGCGGCCGCCACCGCCGCGGCCGGGAAAACTGGCTTTTTGAGCCTCAAAATTTGAGTATTCACAGAGGGAAGAAACCACTGTAAGCCACTCTACATTCAAATTGGTGTCAATGGACGAGATACTAGGAATGTGATGGTGGATAAAGGGTCTGCACTGTGTGTTTGTCCGTTGAAAATGCTATCCAAGTTCAAAATTGAAGAATCAGACCTTGAGCCATCAAACATGGTGGTGAAAGCTTATGATAACACTATGCGGAATGCAAAAGGGACCTTCAAAGCAAAGATATCCACAGGGGCAGTTGAAAGTTGGGTAGACGTGATTGTGCTGGAATCTAGCCAACTAATGCTCTTTTTGTTAGGAAGGCCTGCTTCATCCACAGGCGGCGGTTTCCCATCCACTCTAGCATAGAAAAGTAAAAAAACCCGTGGGGTAACTGACAGTCAATGCGCAAGAGGATCTGAGTGTGGCAACAGTGGAAGGTTTAGAACTGGCGGTACCGTTATCGGGTTTTCAGGTGGCAGTAATTAATGCGTCCACCACCAAGAGCAAGAATGCAGTGAATAGAATGAGTCCTTTCTCAAGGAGGATGATGAAGAAGATGAATTGGCAGTACGGCAAAGGCTTGGGTTGGGAGCTGCAAGGAAGGTTTGAACCACTCTCATCGGCATTGGGACAACAAGACAAGCGCGGATTGGGGTATACTGAAAATAGAAAGAAAGAAAAATATGAGGTTCAGTCTCCAATCAGAGGGTCGAATTTGAATCATATCTTCTTTGTTCCACAAGCCGAAGGTAGATTTCTTGTTCCACAAGCTGTAAGGGAATTTCAGAGCAGTAGGAAAGACCTATCCGCGGTTTGGAGATATTTATTGAACGGATTATGAGGAAGAAACGTCAAGTCGCCCGAACCTTCTTGAACAGCTGGTGGATGGACCTGTCATGGTATGCATGACAGAAGCAAGTACTGAATCTGATTGGTCGGAGAAGATATCCGAGTTTGAAGACTTCTTGGGGATTGGGGATGAAGCTTCCAAGACAGTGCAAGAGCAGAAGGCCAAGGCACAGATCCTCCAGTCTGTTCTAGCTGCTGAAGATGCCGAAGAGGCAGAGAGAAAGGCAAAGAAGACGATAGAGCATGGAGTGGCCAAGAGAGAAGCTATTCCGGCGGAGGAAGAAGAAGGCACAGATGCCGACGAAGTGATCCAGGCAATAAAAGATACTTGTAATGAATGTGTTGAACAGGCAGTTGAACAGGCAGTTAATCCTGTATTTTGTTTTTCTGATGCTTGTTTGAGAAACACTACTGGATGTTTTTCTCCTTTATTCAATCCAATGGAAGTGAACTTTGACTATTTGTTTTCTTGTTTTTCCCTGATTGCATGTTATATGGCATTGATTATAACCCCCCATATTTGACATAAATGGATTGGCAATAATTTCGCATTTAATTTAAGCACTGCCAGAGAGATCCTAAAATATTGAAATCGATCAGACTTATAAAACTTGATGCTCAGACAAAGATCTTTCAAGAATGTATCAAAGAAACTCGCAGGAGATATTTGCCTGAGAGCCTACGGCAGACATGTCGCAGGGATCGACAGATCAATTAGCAGAGCACACTGATCCGAGTGTTAAGCCAGTAAAGCAGAAAAGGAGAAGGGTCAGACCAGAGTGGCAGGAGAAGATCAAAGCCGAAGTCCAGAAGCAGTTGGATGCGAGATTCTTAGAAGTAGTTCACTATCCGGAATGGTTGGCAAATATAGTCCCGGTGCTGGCAAATATAGTCCCAGTGCTGAAGAAAGATGGCAGGATAAGGGTCTGTGTCGACTACAGGGATTTGAACAAAGCCTCGCCTAAGGATGACTTTTCACTCCCACACATAGATGTTTTGATAGACAGTGCTGCCGAAATGGGATGTTATTCTATCATGGATGGGTTTTCCGGATATAATCAGATATTGATGGTCTTGGTGGATAAGCATAAGACCGCTTTCACCACTGACTTTGGAACATTTTGCTACAGAGTGATGCCGTTTGGACTAAAGAATGCCGGGGCAACGTATCAGAGGATGGCTACTATAAAGGGTTAGAAGTATACGTAGATGACATGGTGATCATGACAAAAACACAGGAAGAAAGTAAATGATATGGGATCATGA
>NW_023590972.1:94815-127333 GCF_014843425.1 Jatropha curcas
TAGGACCTTTTTGTTTTTTGGCTTCTAAATGCACGCCCGTGCCCAAAAAAAGAACTCAAGCGTTGCTTGCTAGCACGGCCCCCATGATGGCTAAATGGCACGCCCGTGCCCAAAAGAAACTCAAGGCGTGCTTGCCTAGCACGCCCATGATGAAATCCATCTTCGAAGGACAGAGCCAAGCACGCCTTACCTGTGCTAAATGGCACGCCCGTGCCACAAGGACTCCTCTGAGCGTGTTGCATAGCATGGCCTGTGCTCAACCATTCATAGTTCCAGACTCTAGCATGCCCAAGTTGTGCTATATGGCACGCCCGTGCTATGAAGGCAGAGTTGTCTTAAGCTAAAAATGCGAGCCAATCTTTTTCTCACATGGGCCCGCCTCGGATATTTTCTTAAACGTGCTAAACAAGATCTAAACCTATTTAGGAAGAGAAAAGAGTCCTAACTAAGAAGAAATCCAAAGCTTAAACAGTCATGATCTCCTAAAGAAGATTTTGTACTTAATTAGGATTCTGTTTCCTAAACAAAGTCAGATTTCTCTCCAGAAGGTCTATATAAAGAGGAGAGCTTCTCATTATGAGGCATCTCGAATTTCAATAATTTTCTACATAATTCTCTTTCTCTAAAAGACCTCAAGCATCCAAGATTTGTGCAAAGATTCAAGGAAGTCATCTACATAGTTGTTGCCTAGTTTTTATCTCTAAACTCTTAATCTTGTTTTTATTTTCATTGTTCATTACTGATTATGAAGATTTGTTCATTGTTCCATTAACTGATTATTTGAAGATTTATTTCAAGTATTATTGAGGTTTTATTTATTATGAAGATTTATTCAAGTATTATTGAGTTTTATTTAATTACTATGTCTAGCTAAACTCCTAAGCTAGGGATTTGATGTAATTTAATTCGATTCCAAATTATATTATTAGATTTGCTTTTCCTTATTCTTGCTATACTTTATTATTGAACGTAAAGCTTCCAGGCAGAGTTTATTCCCCTGGATTGAATTATTTTATTAATCACTATCGGAAGAAGGGTTTTTGATACAAAAAAGATAATAAATTACATGAGAACAATAACTTGATGCGGAAGCTATACGGTTTGACTCATGGGGGGTTTTCACAAGTTAATGACCTTAGGTTGTGAAGCGTTAATGACCTTAGGTTGTGAATTCACATAAACAAACCACTAAAACTTACCATTGATTTTAATTCATGTTTGATTTGTGCTACTTGAAAGCATAGGGTAATTAGACGGATAGAATACCTAACATACATC
This sequence comes from Jatropha curcas, assembly GCF_014843425.1. The sequence continues at coordinate 96,094 of NW_023590972.1, forward strand.
GAAGAAGAGCTGTTAGTGATCTCCTAGGGTTGTTTCCCCTACTTGAAAACCAATTAAAATGATTAACAGACTAATAAAATAAAATTGCGATAGAATAAGTGAAACCCAAAATTCCCTAGTAGTTTTAAATCCTTTGATTCCTTTTTCAATTCTAAATTTTGGTTGCTTGATATTTTCTGTTAAATTTTCAAATTTACTTTCCTTATAACAACATCTCTCTATATGTTCCGTTTAAATAAAATTAAGTATTGTCGTTTAAATAATAATAGGTTAACAAAATTTTGGTACTTGATACACAATCCCTATGGATACGATACTCTTTCACTCTATATCACTTGTTGTGATTTGTACACTTGCAAAAATCACTGTCACTTGCTATTTGCGGATGATTCTTTTTTCTTTTTTGAGGGTTCTTTATAGGAAGCAGAGGAGGTCAATGATATTTTGAAGAAATATGAGAGAGCATCGAGTCAGGCCATTAATTTGAACAAATTGGGTATCTTTTTCAGCTCGAATATGAGTAGAGAGTTGATGACTAATATCTCTACTATTTTGAATGTTGCTGGTTCAATTGGTGGGGGTACTTATCTTGGTCTTCCATCTCTCATTGGCAAATCGAAAAAACAGGTGCTCATGTTGGCAAAAATCAGAAAAAACAGGTGTTTGGCTTCCTTCAGGACAGGACTTGAAAAAAACAAGGGATTGGCAATTGGGTTTCTAACAGATTCCTTCTCTAGAGTCGTGAAAGGAGGTATTTAATTAAGTCGCATTGTGGCAAGCGTGTTTCCCTATTATTGTATGGAGTGTGATTTAAAAACTACCCTCCTTTCCTACATGTGAAAGCGATGCAAAAAAAAGGCCCATGAAACAAGTGATGGTGGGGGGCGGAGAAGAAAGTGAGGAGGCAGGTAGAGGGATTTCATTGGTTTAGCGAGGGTATAGAGGATGTGTTGTAGCAAAAGGGCGAATGTGGTATGCCGGTTTCAGGGAATCTTTCATTGTTTTAATATTGGCCCATGCTAGTGAAGCGAAGCGGTGCATCTTATGGAGCGGAGGGGCCCATGCTCTTTTTCTAAACTTTTCAAAGCCAAAAATATTTCCCATAATAGGGATTTTTGGATGCTTCCTCTTTTGGTAGCGCGGTTTCCTACCGTTATGTGTGGAGGAGTATTCATGTTTGCTATTGGGTATTAAAAACAGGGGGTACGATGTGGAGGAGTAGGGGGTATTAAAACAGGGGGTACGGTGGAGAGTAGGGAATGGGGAAACTATCGGTGTATTATCACATCCGTGGATGCCTCTGGATCATAGTTTTTGGATGGAGGACACTAGGGACTTTGTTGATCCTAATATGAAAGTGAGGGAGCTTTTTGTGGAGGGGGAAGGGAGATGGGATGTGGGGAAGGTGATGACTCTTTTTAGCTTGAGAGAGTTTAGAGCTATATTAGGGATTTCTATTAGTATTAACGCTAATAGGGACCAAATTATGTGGCATTGGGATAAAAAAGACATTTATAGCGTTAGGTCGGGGTACTACGTGGCAAGGGGAGGTTGACGTGGCAAGGAGGTTGTTGAGGGGGAGGGTGCATGAGGTGGAAGGTGGATGGTGGATGGTGGGGTAAGATGTGGGGTTTAGATGCTTCCCCTAAAGACAAAGATTTTATGTGGAGGGCTCTAAGGAATGTGTTGCCTACGAAGGAGAGATTGAGAAGGAGAGGGGTGGAGGTTGATATTGGATGTCCTTGGTGTGGGGAGGAAGAGGATATTAATCATGCAATAGTGTTATGTAGTAAGGCTAAGGGAGTTTGGAGGCAAGGGGGTATGAAGTAGGTGATATAAATATTTCTTTTACTAACTTCTTCTTGCAGGTACTTGCTAATGGTGATAAACTAAAATCCCAAAAGTTTTTGGTGTATGCTAGATATATTTGGATGGCAAGAAATAATGCTCTTTGGAATAATATAAGAGACACGTGCTACACTACATTCTAATATAAGAGACACGTGCTACACTACATTCTTGAAGGTAAAAGAATACATGATTAGTTGGGAACATACAAAGTTGATGCAAAGGAGCATGGCTAGTGCATCCTCAAATACAAGTCGGCAAAGGCTTGCAATATTTCAACCCGGACATCTTAGCAACAATGGAGACCAGTCATGGCAAGCTTTTGTGGATGGTTCTATTTTTGAGCAAGAAGGCATGCAAGGCTTTGGAGTGGTGATGGAGACAGAGGAAGGCATTTTTATTCGAGCAGTTTATCGTGTAGCAGGTTTCTAGGCCAACTTTACAGGTGGTAACGGACCCTTTAATTGCAGAAGCTCGCTCTTCGTAGCTTTTTTTATTTATTTCTCAAGCAAAAATTAACTGTTGAGCCGCTGGAGGTTAACTATTTTGCATGGACTCGGCAGGTTTCATTTGCTTTTGAGCTCTCTATTTATTTAGACTCGGATCGTGGGGAGTATTGATTTTCTGATTGTAAGAACTTATCTTTTAGGAAACTCCCTTTGGTGTTTGTGTAAGATGGAATTCGTAGGCAAGCGAACTTAAAAGCTCAATTACCCTAGCTCGAGGCTTCTATTTGCTTTGCGCATCATCGGATGTGGGGAGTATTATTTCTGATTGTAAGAACTTATTTTTAGAACTCCCTTTGGTTTTGTGTAGATGGATTCGTAGGCAAGCGAACTTAAAAGCTCATACCCTAGCTCGAGCTTCTATTTGCTTTGCGCATCTACGTATCTGGAATTATATTCCTCATTGTTTGTCCGAGATTAATGATAATGAATGAAAGGCTATGAGTTTTACTCTATCAAAAGAAAAAAAAAAAAAGAGTTCCAAGAAATATTGTAAAACGAACTGTTATTTCTCTAGATAAAAAAAGGAAGAAGAGAGTTAGAACTTTTATGTTTTGAAGTAAAAATTCATGTTTCAATTTGTTGTGATATTTGGAATGATTATTGGCAAATGCGTTCTTATATAAGTATTACATGTCATTGGATTGATGACGATTGAAAAATACAAAAAAGAATTATTGTATGTCATATTTTTGATGATAAACATACCACAAATAATATATATATAAAATGATTGTTTCAATTTTAGATGAATATAAATTACCCAAAAAAAAATTTTCAATTTTATTTGATAATTCCTTTGCCAACACTAAATCAATTACTGAGCTTAAAGCAATTTATGAACCAAATGTTGGTGAAAAATTTTTTCATTTTAGATATGCATATCATGTTTTAAATTTATGTGTACAAGATGGTTTACAAGTTTTTGAATCATTTATTTCTCCAATTAGAAAATCTATTTCATATTTATCAAGACATTCCAAGTAATGAAAAGTTGGAATAAATTTTATAAGGAAAATAAGAGAAGACCAAAACGTTTTGCAAAAGATGTCCAACAATATATAAATTATTAAACGAGTCTTTTTCATATAGAGAATTATTTTGCACATTTTTTACTAACAATGTTGGATAAATTAAGTTATATCTATAAAATTGAGAGATTTGTGCAAAAATTTTGGATATTTTGAAAATTTTAATGATGTAACATACGCTTTTAGTGAGGTTTATAATCTCACAGCTCATTTATTTTTGCCTATATGCATTAATATTATTAGTGCATTTCCAGAATTTGAAAATGATATTTTATTAAAAAATTGTGTTTTATTAATAAAACAAAAATGATTAGTTTATTTTAAAAATATACCATTCCTTTTTCTTATTGCTTGTGTATTTGATCGTAGATGTAAATTTAAAATTTTATCTGATTATTTGACTTTTTATTATGAAATATTAAATCTTGATATAGAAGATAGTGTTAATGTAAATGTAGTATTAAATGAAGTTAAAAAAATATTATAGATTTATATACTGAATTTATTCAATATTCTGGTTCATCTACTTCTTCTGATTGTTCTCAAGTTCATAATCAATCATTGGCAACCAAAAAATATATGTTGCTGAACATCTATTATTACAAAGACAAAAAAGACATAGGGGATCCAGTTCTCGTTCTATTCCTAAACTTGAGAGTTATCTTATCATTGTTCTTGATTTGGTAATAGTTACTCGCAGGTAACAACTTTCCGATTTTAGATTGTTGGAGTTGTCATGCCAATATATTTCCAACCTTTGCACTAATTGCAAAATAAGTTTTAGCAGCACTAGTCTCGATTGTTGCGGTTGAACAAGATTTTAGTCAATGAGAAAACAAACTTGATGAAATTCGATTTAGGATAATACTTGATTCAGTAGAAGTGTAATCATGCGTGGATGATTGGACCACAGTCAAACTAAGAGCACAAGAGATTATCAAAGAAAATGAAGACTTATACAATTTTTATGATGGGTTCTCAATGGAAACATCAACCGGTGAAAATAATGACTAAGATAAAAGGGTGATATTGGTACAAGGTAAGTAAGAACTACGTCAGCTTTGATTCTTCTAAACCCTAAGAGGATACATAGACAACTTAATTTTTTTTTTAAAAAAAAAAAAAATTAAGTTGAGGCTTTTTTAAAAAAAAAATTAAATTAAATTCAAGCCTTTTTGAATTTTTTCTTAAATTTTTTTAAAAAGTATTTCATAAATATTTAAGTTTTAAATTTCGAATAAAAAAATATTCCTTAATTTTTGATTTTATAATTATGTGATTCGCAGGAAAACTGATCGAACTGGCTGGAATCATCGATTTTGAAACCGTTAAAGAACCGGAGCCGTAACCGTTCAATTTCAAATCGTAACTGAAATCACCAGTTCTGATTCGGTTTCAAACTGTAACTGAAACCCTCAGTTTCCGGTTCAGTTTTGGAACTGGAACCGTGGTGGCCACCCCTACTTCGATAGCTGAAGGCTGCAGAAGATATTTTTCTTCTTAGCTTTCTCACGCAGACGGTTAAAAATATATTTCTAAAAAGCCATTTTCCACATCTAATTTCAGATTTAACCAAATATACAAAAGTTCGTAAAATATATATTTTTAATCAAAATGTTAGCGAGGGAAGAGACGGTAGAAGATAATTAAATACCGCAATAAATGCAATCACCCTTCTCTCAGATGTGAATTAACCATCGAAGAAACAAAATTTAATATTTCATGACTTTGACATATAAGAAACATTAATTAAGTTTAATGTGTCCAGCTGGAAAACATGTATAGGCTTGCATTTTGTTTTCTACTTCCTTTTCCGAACAGGAATTCAACCACGCTACAGATATGATGACCAAGATCATGTTTGGTAAGAGACATATATTATGGGTTTTGAGTTATGATATGAGAATTCTGTTTGTCTTAAATATGGTATTGATCATCTCAGGGTCTTCTGCAGGGCCATCTGTTATAACAAAGAAGGGTATTAACGTCAACCTTACGTATTGCTTCTTCTAAAAATTAGTCAAATTATTATTATTATTATTATTATTTTATTTTAGCTCGATAAATTGACTCTCTAGGATTATTTTGATATCCATTTCCCAGTTGGAACTCGTACTTTGCATAGATTTTCAAATTTTGGTTGTTTCTATACACGTTGCTATTTATTTTATCTTGAATTTTTCTCTTTTTATGAAAAAAAAAAAAAAGATTTCGAGTTCTAGTAGAAAACAATTTTTTTTTTTTTTTAAAAAAAAAAAAATTTTTTCACAATTTTTGGGCTGATTTTCTATACAACGTTGCCTATTTATTTTAAATCTTGAAATTTTTCTCTTTTTATGAAAAAAAAACAAATAAAAAAGATTTTCGGAGTTCTAGTAGAAAACAATTTTTTTTTTTTTTTTTTAAAAAAAAAACAAAAAAATTTCCAAATCCCACTACAGTAAAACCTACATAATAACAAATAATTGTATTCTAGCTAATTAATTTTTTTTTTTTAAAAAAAAAAAACAAAATTTCCAATCCCACTACATAAAACCTACATAATAACAAATAATTGTTATTCTGCTAATTAATTTTAATTACTATTTGTTGATTAGCAGGTTGATTCAAGAAAATTAACATCAACAGCTTATAATTCAATTATACAAATCCAATTTAAATATACAAATACAAATACAAGTTACAAATACAAGCTACTTGAAGCCTACAATTCAATTATAAGTTTCTTAGAATTTCTTCTTTTAAGGTATTGCTCTAATTAATTGATGGTTCAATTCTAGGAATTCACCTTAAGTATATTTGATGATCTTACAATTTTAATTTGAAAAATCATTTGAGTCGATCACCATTTTAAAATTGACAATTTATTTTCAAATAAAATTTCAGCTTTGGACAAACACATTTTAAAAATATTGCATTTGGGTGGAAAAATATTTTTGAAAACGAATATTTTTAAATAGTTTTGCCATAAAAATTCATGTTTTCGAATAATTGGTTGAATATGATTTCCATCGGATCAAACGGATTTGAAAACAGAATTTTATAACAAAAGTTATTGATTTTTTTTCTTTTTTTTTTTTTTTTCATTTTTAGGCTTCCTAAAATTCAATTTAGGCAGCATGGTTGCAACTAAGAGATTTATAGTTCGAGGACTTTAGGCTGTCTAATGTTGAGTTTAGACTTCCTAAAGTCGTAAATTTATTTCCTGAACTTGGAGTAATGTTCAGGTTGCCTAAAAATTAACTTTTTATATAATTTGCTCCTGAATTTGCACCAAAAGGATAAAAAGCCCAATTTTTCATAAAAAAAATATTTAGAATGTTCTAAATTATTTAAATTTGAAAAAAATTTACAAATAAATAGGGTGGTAATTAATCTTTAATCTTATAATGTTTACTTTAATATGCATGGATTTGTGGCGCAATGGTAGCACGTTTGACTCTAGATTAGAGGGCTGCATGTTTGATTAACGTTGGGTTCAATTCTCATTTTATGCATTTTTATACACGTGCCTCAATTATATACTATGTTAGTGAGCTGATATTTTCAAAATTTCATATTAATTATTTTATGCCTTCTATTCTAAAAAAATAATTAAATAATGTTTTTATTTTGTAGCTATTTAAATAAATAGTTCTTCAATTAAATTTTTCCATTTAGTTGTAATAAAATGTCCAGTTTACCTTTAATAAAGCTTGAAATTTTCTTTTATGTATTAGGGCCAAATCAAGTTATGGTTTTTTTCTTTTTCATATTTGTCTTGCATGTGAGGGTGTCTTACTTTGTGCATGAGTTTTTTTATCTATGGCGTCTAAAGTCATGGTGCTGCTTATGGTGAGCATGAAACGATAGCTAGTCTTGTGCCATCAGATGATGAGGAAGCTAAGATGCAGTTGCAATACAGAAGCCAATTGACTGAACAACCCAATTATGACCTCTGTCTGGTTGGGAGGCCATTGACGAATCAAAAGGTTAATTATGAAGCTATGAAGGATTCTATGGCAAATCTTTGGAGACCTGGCAAGGGTATTCATGTTAGTGAGGTTGCCTATCGAGTTTTTCTTTTCCAGTTTTTTCACATTGTTGGTCTAAATAGGGTTTGGAATGGGGGGCCCTAGTCTTTTAATAATCATCTTTTGGTGCTGGATCTGGAGGTTTACACGTTTGAGAATTCTTTTTTTGTATTCTGTATTGTATGATAGGTACAATATATAGCAATTTACATGTATATCTTTTAGTGACAGTTACAAATACAGCTAATATTAAATACAAATAAATTGTAAATATTATCTTAACTTTTTTAGTGACAGTTACACAATACAGGCTAATATTAAATACAAATAAATGTAAATATATCTTAAACTTAGTTACTCTATCAGGTCCCACCCTCCAATTCAAGGGGAGCTTGCGGAATGAAAGCTTCGAAATTGTTCAAAACTTGTGCATTAGGGGGCATATTGTCGAATCTCGAGCGGTAGAGGTTTTCGGTCAGAATTGTTCTGCTAGTGAATTCTTCTTCGAACAAATAATTGTACTGTAATTCTCGGCTTACTGAACTTTGTCACGGGACAAAATGGAGAACGAAATCCACTCTAAATGCTTAGTACGGCATGAACCATACAGGATTGCTTAACAAAAATAACGTGGCAAACCCCAAATGTTTGCCAACACCATAAATTCGGCACCACTGCTTCGTCCGATATGTGACTGTTTGAAACTATAAACCACATATCTCGGACGATCAAAGCTTGGACCATGGACAATTCAGTAACCCGGGCAAGTGCCATAAGCCCTATATTCAGCTCTTGTTGATAGATTTTTTGCCACAGTTTGTTCTGTTTCTTGGAGTTCCACTGAAAAAATTGCAGGATTAAGAAACCCCACTAAAAGATAGCATATACCCTTGTGTTTAGGACTCTGGCCAGACTCATCCCCTAAAGCCTTGACTCGGCCCCAATCCCAGCGTCAGCAACATAAAACTTCACAGTTTGGCTGGTCAGAGGATTGGTGAAAAACTAAACCACCACGTGTGCCCGCAGTATCGTTGCAGCAGTACCCCTTAAAAAATTCGCTTGACGGAGAGGGACCAGGTTAGCCTCTGGTTCAAGTACCTTAAAATTCGCTTGACGGAAGACCAGTTAGCCTCGGTCGGTGCTTGAAGAAATTGTGACACTTTATGAACTGAATAACATACGTCAGGTCGTGTCAGATTTAGATACTGCAGGCCACCAACTATACTTCGATAGAGTGTAGGATCGGAAAAGGGAGTTTGTTGTGCATCCGTAGTCGATTCTTTTGTAGTGGCTGGTGTGGAAAGGCCCTTACAATTAGTCATACCAGCCTTAACAAGTAAGTCCTGTATGTACTTATTTTGAGTGAGTAAAAGGCCATTATTCGTCCAACTCGCCTCCATCCCTTGTTTGAGAGCCTGTTGAATAAACCGTAGCAAGCTTATCCCACGCCTCCTTGGCAGAAGTACAACACACAATCTGATTTAAGAGGGATTCAGAAACGGAACAATTGATCCAGCTTCTGACTATTTGATCTTGACAAAACCAATCATTATACGCTGAGTTGGGTTCACCATTGTCAAGCGACTGAGAAGGTGCAGCCGACTGAAAAAGGTTGCAGGCTTAGATCCGATCGATAAACCAGCACAGGTCCGGATACCCATACAAAAAGGGGAAGAAATTTTATGGGATTTTCCCACAGCAAAAATTAGCTGAGGTCATTTTCACAGAGCATGAACTGATGTAATATTGGGAAGCTTGCGACAGAAGAAGAGAAGAAGCAGGTGCGCAGAAACAGTAGCAGGTGAGAAGCTGGCTCTGTCCCAATACTTTTTTTTTTTTTTTTTTTGCTGGAATAATAGATGAAGAAGGGAATACAAAGATCTACAGAAAAGGATAAACGATGAGAAGGCGATGCCCGCTGTAGGCCTTTAGAGCTCGTGATACCAATCTGCGAGGTATTAACGGTTTGAGAATTTCCTTTTTTTTTTGTCATTCTGATAGTTGTACTGGAGGTTTACACGTTTGAGAATTCTTTTTTTGTATTCTGTATTGTATGATAGGTACAATATATAGCAATTTACATGTATATCTTTTAGTGACAGTTACAAATACAGCTAATATTAAATACAAATAAATTGTAAATATTATCTTAACTTATTACTCTATCACTGGAGAAGGTTTGTGAGGGGACGATCCAAAGAGTCTCCCATTTTTCTTCACTCCCTTTTGGGTTCAAGTCTATGATTTGCCAATGGGGGTTATGCCTGAGGATGTAGGCAAACAGTTTGGTGATTTCATCAGAACTTTCTTAGAGTACGATCTAAACAACTATAGGTCATGGCGATCATACATGTGTATTCGGGTTCGTTTGAACACAGGAAGCCGTTGAAGAGGTGGAAGAAGGTGAGACATGGTGATGGCTCAATGAAAACTATTAATTTTAAGTATGAGAGGTTGCCGATTTTCTATTTTTTGTGTGGATGCCTGGGCCACAATGAAGCCTACTGTGAAAAGCTATTTTCCTTGCCGGAAGGAGTGATTGACAGGGCTTGGGGACAGTGGCTGCGAGCACTGTCACAGTAAGCGTTAGCTCAGATGGATGATCTTCGTTGGTTTCGGGATGTTGCAAGTAATCAGTTGTGTGATAGTGTCGGTTTCAACACTTGAGAAACCTTAGCTTCCGAATTGGTTCCATCTACCAGTTCATCGGTGAACTGCATATTCAATCTGATAATGAGGTAAGACTGAAATAATTCATTCATGGGTTTGCTGCACTGGTCACTTTGACTCTCCCTCTCTTCCTTGTCTCCCCACCCATTCCTCTCATTTCAATTTGTTGTTGACATACACTGGTATTGTGTTTTGTTTCAGATAATTCTGCAGGCACGTGTGGGTAGAAATGTTGATGGCATTGACCTCAGCCTTTATAATCAATCGCTACAACTATTGCGTCAGTTTCAAGCTGACCACATAAAAAGTCATCATCAAATCAATTGAATCACACACCTGGCAGCCATGTAAGAGCAGCAATAATTAAATCAGTTGTTTAACCTAACCAGTGAGAAAAGAGTAGTAGAGAAAGAAAGCAACAATGACCTTGTGCAGTGAAGAGATGACTTGATGGAGATAACCAGTGAGAAAAGAGTAGTATAGAGAAAGAAAGCAACAAGACCTGTGCAGTTTGAAGAGGATGACTTGATGGAGATAAAAGCCAAGGGTGTCCTGCTCGTGTTGCTACAGCAGTGATGCTCTGTTCCACTGACGAACATATAAATATATGAGCGATTTTAAAGGGAAAAAGCAAGATTAATTTTAAATATATGAGCATTTAAAGGAAAGCAAATTAATATGATGGAGAGATTGTAGATAAATGATCAAGAGTAAATCAAAATGAAATAGCGACAAGAAAAGACGGCCTTGTTGTCGTGAATGGTTGGGATAGCCACTGGTTTTGGTAAGATCGTTATGATATGAAGATAGTGAGTGGCAGGGGAAGTTTGGACAAAGAGGGAGATGATGTTCTGAGAAGGTAAGTTCCAGAATTGCTGGCATTGATTCTCATTGTTGGTGATGGTATTCATTCTCTCTGCCATTGCAATGCTCATGTGGCAATTATGTCTCGCTATGGATGGTGATATTCGATGCATGATCTTTTATTCGTAACTGTAACTCTCAGGTTAACGAAACAACGACGGGACGTATATTGGTCAAACGCTTTGTGGTTGGCGTAGAAACCACAGGACTCTGTGTCATACTTGCTTGTTCTTTTATAACTAGTCGGAGGGCTACTGATTGTATAATATGATTATCATATGTGTAACTGTATGGAGTGAGAGGGTTATCTAACCTTATTCATTGAGTTTGGCGTTCACCCCTGCCTTTTATTTTTTTAGGTAACTGAAGGAAAGAAGAACTCTACGGATCCTAATGAGTTGATAGGCAAATAAAAGAAAATTTTAATGGTTGTGTTAAGCATGTAAATGTAAAAGATTGTAGATTATAGAGTTCTGCAATTGTAGTTGTAATTGAATGATGTGGATATATGTATTAATTATATAATTTTGTATTTTCAATACGTTTGTGCATAATCAAATCGAGCCTTGATTATAAGAATATGGTTTTTGGCCTCAAGCGATAACAGTGAAAAGATTGAGCTTAACTGATTTAGGCTTACTACGGGCCTAGGAGGCCGGCCTAGGGGCCTTAACCGACCACGGCCCTAGTAATTTGTCCTGCCCACGGTTGAACATAACAATATCTCTTTTCTGTCACATGCCTTTGTATGCTTGCACTTCCTTTTTCGCTTGCACTTCCTTTTCTCTTTTCTTCCTTCCTTTTATTTTATATTTTATTAATAAAATTTTAAATTTTATTTGGATTGTAAGATTAATATTTATAAAGATAATATCTTTTATTCTTTATTTTTTTTAGTTTCAAGTATTTCAATGGAAGTAAAATAGCCGTGGAAATTTCAATGGTCCAATTATAATATAATAAATCATAATTTTTTTATATGTATAGGAATTCCAAAATATCTATACATAAAAGTGCGAAAGAGGGGGAACATTGGATTTCTACAACTCCCTTGTAGACTTTTAATTTTCTTGGTAGATTGAAGAATAATTTAGTCTTATTATAATAAACTCTTAATTTTATTGGTATTCTATTAGTTGAATTAATTAAAATATGATCATTTAAATAAATTTAGTCATTTTCTAATTAGGAATACTTTTGGATTTTCTATACATATAAAAATTACTATGATATTAATATCTTATAATTTAAATATATTAATATATTATAATATAAGATATTTAAATTTATTAATCCCTTATTGGTAGATCTTTTTTATTAATAATATAAATTTAATCTCATTCTAATTAATAGGGATGACAAAATCAACCCGACCCGATGGGTATGCACCCAACCGAACCAAGTCAAAAACCCGAATTTTAGGGTTTTGACTTGTTTTGGATAGGATATAGTTAAAATCCAATAGTTTTATTTTGGATACAAGTAGGGTATGGATATTGCTATTATAAACCCGAACCCGATCCTACACTCGAAATTCAAACCCTAGAGATTTAAAATTTTAATATTTTTTTTAAAATTATAGTATGAAGGTTTTAATAAATTGGGTTACTTGTAATAAATTATCTATATAAATTATAATTTTACTTTTGATTTAATGTCGTCTAGTGTAAAATAATTTCACTATATTTTTTTTTTAAATTATAGTATGAAAGTTTTAATAAATCGGGTTACTTGTAATAAATTATCTATATAAATTATAATTTTACTTTTGATTTAATGTCGTCTAGTGTAAAATAATTTCACTCTAGTTTTCATATATGAATTTGAATTGATCAAATTTTTAAAATTTTAGGTTTTGAAATTTAAAATTTAATTTCTAATATTTAATTTAAACTTCAATTTTAAATAATGGATAAAAATCATAATGACAATAATGATTTAGAGTGTGTTTTTTTTTTTTTTTTTTTTTTTTTTTTTTTTTTTGAAAGGTGATTTAGAGTGTTCATATAATAATATTTTACGTTTAATAATTTTGTTATATGATATTTTTAGTTATTCTATTAATTGATTTTTATTATAATTACACTTGAAGAGTATGCTACTATTACATTTGAGTGAAGTATTATGACAAGAAGAACAACTTTGGAATTAAAATTTTAATTTACAATTATGAGAACATTCATGTATATATTAATTTATTTTCACATTTTTTATGTATTATATAAACCATCTAAATAAACACTTTAATTTTTTTAATTCAATATACTTTAATTTTTACAAAATATGAGTTTGTAGATAAATGGGTATCTGTGGATAAATAGGTATCTGTGGATAATGGATACGCATGGGCACCCACGGATAATGGATACTTGTGGATATATCCAAACCTATTGGATTTTGGAATGGGTATAGCATTCAATCCTACCCAATAGGGTATGAGGATTGAGGATGAGATTGAGTTTGGGCATGGGTATTGCACTACTCGACTTGAACCCCACTTGTTGCCATCCCTACTAATTAGGAATTTAACTTTAATTCTATTCTAATTATGATATCAATTTATTACTTTTATTATATTAATATTATAAATTTAATCCCTCATTTTACCTTATATTACTATTCTATTCTAATTATGATATCAATTTATTACTTTTATTATATTAATATTATAAATTTAATCCAACTCTAATTAGGAATTTGAACTTTAATACTATTTTAATTAGGATTTTATCCTATCATACCACTGTATACGTTTGGTTTTTATTGCTTTTGAGTTTTGACCATCAAGAATTTGTTACTCTTGACTATAATGAATTTATTGCTTTTGACTATCAAGTTATTTTATCAAGTTTTGCTAATTTGGAATTATTGAATTTACAATCATTTTTTATTCTTGCGATAAGTATAATTATAACTTCCTCTATATATATGTTTTATTAATATTAAATCAAATATATATTAGAAAAGGTAACTGAAAATTTCTATCCAATCTTAATTAGGAATAAAAATCTTATTATAGAAGTTTTGATTGAATCCAATATTAAATCAATAATATTTATAGTTTTATTAGAAAATGACTTAAGTATTTTATATAAAAATCTAAAAATAATCAAATTTATAAATTATATTTATAATTATTTAAATTGAAATTATTTCTTTTCTTCAGTATTTCATTTTTGTTTTACCTTTGTTAATATTATTAGCTACTTTTAGCCTTGATTATTCTCTTTGAATGGTTATTAAATTATTTTATTCCGTAATCTAAATTTTCTTTTATCAATTTTAAATTTAGGATAATTTATTAAATTTTTTTATAAAAATTGATTAAACATTGATCTGTAATTTTTTTAATATTTAACACTTCTTTTTTTTTTTTTAATTTTCCATTTTTTTAATTTAGACATTTTTTTTTTAAGTTGTTCCATATTTTTAATTTAAAAATTTATTATACTTTGATTTAATATTACATCTATTATTATGATAATAAAGGATAAAGGTTTAAATTATAACTCAATTGAAAATTTAATTTATCAAATAACTATATTTTCTTTGGCTACTATTAAAGATTTTTTACTTTTATTATCAATAATTCATTAAAGACTCTCTACTATTATAAGTTTCTTTGCTATTGCTATATTGAAAGCTTCTGACTGTATTGTTATTAATGGCTAAGGTCCTAATTTTAACTTTTTATTTTTTTTTTTTGGTATGCTATCGCAAAAAAAATTTTAAATTTGATTACTAATAATTTATATATGTATTTATTTTTATGTATGACAAAATCTTGGATCAAATGGTTATTTATTTTCAACTTTGTTACTATTCCATTTTGTCAAAAAATCTATTATAAACAATTATTAAAATTTTTCATCAAATAATTATAACTATGTATGATAGTGGTTTGCATATATATTTTTATACATATAATAATTGTAACAACTAAACACAAATATTGAATTTTTTATATGTGGTCTTATAAAAAAATTAATAAAAATATATAAAAAAAATTAAATTATAAATAATCATTTTACGGGTATTGTTCAATGAGTAAAAACGTGTATCACACGTTCTTGAAACACTAGTAACTTTAAGATATAATAATAACTTAATAATATAATAATAATAATTAATAAAAATGATTATTTTACCATCAAAAACGACGAATATCGATCGTCCGTAATCTTTTGCATGTAGGAGGTGTAAATAGAATCCCAGAACCAAAAATTCACGTCGTTTTTTAAGCCCTAGGGTTGCGAAATTTACTCATACAAAGGGAAAGTTCTCTCAAAACTCATAACTCAAGCCGAACGTATTTTCTCCTCCCTCCCTTCCCTGCGCCGCTCTCGTTTCATGCAACTTATACTGCCAGATACCTTCCGTTGCTTTCGTTCCTGGCCATCGACCTCCGCAGGCCAGCTCGTGCTCTTCAAGCGTACAAGTGCTTTTCAGCCACAGGTTCGTTCTTGATTTTTTTTTGATTTCATTCTCATTTTTTTTTTTTTTTTCCGTTTTGCTTCCTCCCTCTTCCTTTCGTTCTCAGTTGAACGAATGCTTAGAATTGCTTTTGATATATGGGTAAACTTCAATTGCAAATTAACAACTTTCTTTTCAGTGTTATTGTGTCTATTTCAGTTGATTATTTTACTCACTTGTTGATGTCGAATTATTTGATTTAAATGTTTGCCAATTCCTTAGGGTTTGTTGTTTCAACTATATTTGATATGGATACTATATTTGCATTGATGGATTCTTAAGGAGTGGGACAGGCCATAATTTAGTTTTATGTCGATTTATGTAATTTGATGCTTAATGTATTGCAGTAGTGCTTTATCGTCCGATTTCCTGTCGCGTTTTGTCGCGTTAAATTTTGCTGACGTATGCTTTTCGAAATGGTATTAATTTGAGGTTTGTTGCGAGGTTTCCTTACCATTGTTGTCTCCTGAAGTAAATGATGAAGTTTTTTTCGTCTTTCTACAATGTATAAACTCGTAGTTTTGAGATTGTTGGTTCAATTTTGTAGTTTCTTTTGTTCATTGTATTCCTGTAAGCTTTGCAGGTAGGGAATTCAGTGCCTTTGGGGTGTAGTAGTGTTGGTTTAATGGCACTTCCTGCAATTAAACATGGGGAATTGGTGATGTTGAAAGATTTGCAACCATCATCACCTTTCTTTAAGCAAGGAGCATCACTTAGAATCACTGGAAAGTAAGGTCTTAAGCCCTTCTAATGTTCGTATCAGTTTATTATTATTATTATTATTATTACTATTATTATTATTATTTAACTATTATATACCCACTTTGTTACATTCCTTCCCCAATTGCATTGTACTGTGATTTTTGATATTTGTGTTCTTGTAGGATTTTTGTAATGCTTGTAGTAGATCTAGTCTAACATAGAAGTTGGACAGTTTTCCCTTGTTGGAAGAAAGTGTAATTAATTTGAGAATCTGTATTGGTGGTTTTGTTTGTTGGAGAGAAAACATGTGAGATTGAAATGAAAATGGTGGTTTAAAATAATGATGGAAGTTTGTGTGTTGGGTAATGATATTGATAATAATGTGGTTTTATTTTTGTTGGATATGTTTGGAGAGGAACCTGAAGGAAGGGCTTTTTGAGGTGATATGGTGATAACTAAAGTCTAAAAGTTATTTGTTGGTGGTAGTCTCAAGGTTCAGATGAGGTATAGGACATGGTCATAAAGATGAGACATGGGGGCAAATGCACTTGCTATATAGGTTTAGATTATGATAATAAATTTATAATTGGAAGAGCCAAATTGCAGTCGTGATCTTATGGGATATGGTGGCATGGTATAGGTGGTAGTAATTCTATGGGAAAAGGGAGCAATGTCGCAGCAAGGGGAATAAGCGATGGCATCGGTCGTTGCAGCAGAGTGTTGGACAGAATTGATTTGAAGGGTATGCCTAACCCATATTCTGAGGTATTGAAGTTGTTTGTCCGATTTGAAGGGTATGCCTAACACATATTCTGAGGTATTGAAGTTGTTTGTCCAAGGAACATTACACATCAAATCAGCACCTACATCAAAAAATCCTTGTCTTCCTTCACATGACTTAGGAACCGACTACATGCCAGAAATATTAGTATTAGGTTAGAGAAATCTAATGATGGCTGATAAATGATTAGTAATATAAGCACTTGTTTTATTACCATGTGCCTAGAAAGCTTAGGAAATTTCAATATTGGGGTCACATTTGATATTACCTCTCAACAGATTTTATGGTCTGAAAAATTATTAACCTCTTTCATTTAAATGTGGCTGAGTTTATGAGCACCCATTGGATAAACTCTTGCAATTATTTTGATTTTAAATGCTGAGACAGATTAAATTATTTGAAACAAATGGCGACTTCCATTCATTGTGAGTTTCATCTATGGGATGTTTGTCCTATTAGGAGAGTCTAGCAGTTCAACCATGTGTAATTTATGCTTTTATATTGTTAGTTCATTATCTTATGTTGCAACATGTTAGAAAATCTTTTGTTTCTCCTGCAGGTTACAAGAATATTCTGTGGAAACTGCCATAGCTATAATTGTTGATGGAAATGCTATTCTGAAGATTGACACCCAACACTTGAGAAACCTTAGCTTCCGAATTGGTTCCATCTACCAGTTCATCGGTGAACTGCATATTCAATCTGATAATGAGGTAAGACTGAAATAATTCATTCATGGGTTTGCTGCACTGGTCACTGCATATTCAATCTGATAATGAGGTAAGACTGAAATAATTCATTCATGGGTTTGCTGCACTGGTCACTTTGACTCTCCCTCTCTTCCTTGTCTCCCCACCCATTCCTCTCATTTCAATTTGTTGTTAACATACACTGGTATTGTGTTTTGTTTCAGATGATTCTGCAGGCACGTGTGGGTAGAAATGTTGATGGCATTGACCTCAGCCTTTATAATCAATCGCTACAACTATTGCGTCAGTTTCAAGCTGACCACATAAAAAGTCATCATCAAATCAATTGAATCACACACCTGGCAGCCATGTAAGAGCAGCAATAATTAAATCAGTTGTTTAACCTAACCAGTGAGAAAAGAGTAGTAGAGAAAGAAAGCAACAATGACCTTGTGCAGTGAAGGGATGACTTGATGGAGATAAAAGCCAAGGGTTGTCCTGCTATTTGTTACAGCAGTGAGCTCTGTCCACTGACGAAGATAAATATATGAGCATTTAAAGGAAAGCAAATTAATATGATCGAGAGATTGTAGATAAATGATCAAGAGTAAATCAAAATGAAATAGCGACAAGAAAAGACGGCCTTGTTGTCGTGAATGGTTGGGATAGCCACTGGTTTTGGAAAGATCGTTATGATATGAAGATAGCGAGTGGCAGGGGAAGTTTGGACAAAGAGGGAGATGATGTTCTGAGAAGGTAAGAAGGTAAGATCCAGAATTGGCTGGGCATTGATTCTCACTTGTTCCAGAATTGCTGGCATTGATTCTCATTGTGGGTGGTGGTATTCATTCTCTCTGCCGTTGCAATGCTCATGTGGCAATTATGTCTCGCTATGGATGGTGATATTCGATGCATGATCTTTTATTCGTAACTGTAATTCTCAGGTTAACGAAACAACGACGTGACGTATATTGGTCAAACGCTTTGTGGTTGGCATAGAAACCACAGGACTCTCTGTCATGCAGTATTTACTCATTTCTTAACATCTCCGATCTGCTACCACAGCCACTTCTCTGTCATTACTAACATGATTGCATTTGATAAATCACCGCATGCTATGCCAAATATACTAATTTTGTAACTTCCTATTATATGATTCTGACTTACAAAGTAACATTACTAACATGCAATAACCGTATATAAAATTTCTACAAAAAACCTATAAGAATTTCCCCTATAATCTTAACATTTCTAATTTATAAACTTGCTTAGAAAATGCTAACATAATATCAAATCTTAAACCTCAAATAACTATTTTCAAATAATCAACTCATATAACTATTTTCAAATAATCAACTCATACTTCTCGTGTAACACTTTTATTCGGATTATAGATAAACCATCGGGTCGATAAATAGTCCAAATAAGAGATGCCACGTATTGTGCTAAGAGCACTAAATCTATAATCAATAACTCATATCTCAAACTTAACCATTATTATCCTAAAACATGTATATTTTTATATTTCTTAACTTATATTTTAACGGAAAAAATGCAAGAGTTTTCTTTAAAATCCTAACATCCTCGAGATTTTTAACTTGTTAATAAAACACTTCTAAAACTTCCCACTTTTAACTCCACATAACTACATTCAATCGATCAGCTTAAACTTCACAAATCACTTTCAAAAAATCGTCCATATATAATCTATTAAAGGTTTTTCCAATATGTAAGCTCATACAAAATTTTTCTTTATAAATTTTTCCAATATGTAAGCTCATACAAAATTTTTCTTTATAAATCTCTTATATATGTAATAAACATTTGTACATTCCAAATATAAGTTTGTCCTACTCTATTATAAGAAATAAGATCTTCTACCCAAAAAGAAAAGTAACTCTAATATCGATGTAGATCACGATCCTCTTCTGAGGCTCTAGCTACTCTTTACTACCTATGTGTGAGAAAATCTCCATGCACTAACTATAGGCTTTGCGGTACACAAACTTCCAAAAAAGCATGTAGAAAACAAAAGTAACATTCGATGCCATTTTTTTCAAATACAAAACAAGAGATTTATCCGGTATTGCAATAACCTTATATACTTGTGACTATCAACCCATTTAAGTGAAAAAAATTGTGAGTATTTGGGTGGCAATTAGAAAGTACCATGAAACAGCTGAAGACGATGAAGTAAGAAAGAAAAGACAAGAAGAGAATATTCAAAGGAGAATAAAAGGCTTTAAGAGGAAGTTATTTCATTCCATAGTGACTCTGATAAACGAACCAAAATAGGCAATTTGAGAAATTTTTGGAGATGCTAAAATTCCATAGTGACTCTGATAAACGAACCAAAATAGGCAATTTGAGAAATTTTTGGAGATGCTAAAATAATTATATGTTAACATTCCATTTTAATACATCATGACCCAGATGCAGTGGCGGAGCTAGAAATGATTTTCAGTTGGGCCATTTATTTAATTTCATTTGTAGTGGGGTCAATTAGATTAAAAGCTCTACAATTTTTCACTTAATATATACTTTTCATTTTTTTTATCAATTAAGTCCTATTTATAAATTGTTTTTAAAAGTTGAGTGGGTCAATTGACCCCACTTCACTGGCTTTGGCACCGCCTCAGCTCAGATGTCGACATAGCTAAATTTTTGAAAGAAATTTTGACGAAGAAATGGAAAATAAAAGAATTGGAAATAGTGGCACTTTCTGAGAATTGTAATGCAATGATCCAAAATAAGCTGCCACCAAAAATGAAAGATTAACGAAGTTTTTCCTTCTTGTGTGAAGTCGGAGCAGTGAAGATTGATAAAGCTTTTATGTGCATTTTAGGAAGCTGATATAAGCTGTGATGCACTATCCCATCTTCAAACAGCTCAACTGTATATCTCAGTTAGCATTTATTGATAGTGTGAAGTACCAGAGCGGGAAACTATAGGAAATTAGTTTCTATTTATATTCTATTTTTCCTTTTCATTTATTTTTTATTTTTTATTTTTTTAATGTTTTAATTTAATTTCTTTTAAGCGTTTATTTTGGAAGTTTCGAATGAATATGGATTCTACCATTTTTAATGATATTGTCTCAATTGTTTTTAAGAAAATTTAATTTAATATCATTAATATTCTTTTAAATAATAAAAATGTTTAAGTGCTTTTTGAATAATAAATAATGAAATTAATAATTATCATTCTAATATGATTTCTCAAATTATTAAAATAAAATAAGTACATTTAATTAATATTTTATTTTCTTCAAATAAATATTAATATTTTTTCAAATAATAAACAAAAAAAATAAAATATTTCGCTCGACAGCAGGGGCGCGGTACTTATTAACTAGTTGTTATAATAGTTTTAGGAAATTGTTGATATTTTACCTCTATTGATTGTCGTGATATAGGCAACCAACCTCTATGATTGTCGTGATATAGGCAACCACTCACAAATAATTATTATTGCTAAGTTATGAAAATGGGTGAAATAGAGTCATGAAGGGATCAATCACTCACTCTATTCACCAATCAATTACACTAGTTATAATACACTCATAAATACATTAAATAAAATCTTAAAGATAAGGATATGGTGGACTCATTATCCATTATCTCTTGGTCCAAATCAATTTCTTAAGTGGAGCAATTTCGAATGCAGCCAATAAGTCAATGTCAAAAAACCACCACTTTACTATTTAGAGCTCTCTTCCCAGCTGTATTTTCATATGAAATAAACACCGACACTAGAAAATAGTACCACCGACACTAGAAAATAGTACTAAAAAAAAAGGCAGAATGAGGAGTCTTTCTCTAGCGGTGGTGGTGATTTTGATTCTGATGAGCAGAAGCAGTTGTCTGGGAGCTGTTAGTACTCCGCAGGAAATGATTAGCAACAACTCCTTTTCCTTTTCCATGGCAGATACCAACATGGAATTAGAGTTGATGATGGACTCCGAGACTAACAGAATGCTTACAGCTAGCACCAATAGCGCAACTGGCGGCGTGGGAAATCCTAACCGTCCTGCTCTTGATTGCCGTCCGGGGAACCGCTACTGCCTTCCTGTATCAAATCCTGGTACTCGAAAAGCATGCCCCCGATACAAACGTGACTGCCTAAGATGAATTGTCAAATATTGGATTTTAAGGGGAACAAAGGATCACACCAAATGGTATTTTGAGATCGAATTCTCCTAATTTATATTACATTACTTCATCTTCTTTAAAGTTGTTTTATGTGTACTGTATTGCTTTAATGAATAAATTTATGTATTGATATGAAAGTTTCCAATTTTTAGTCAATACCATCATGATGTATGGATTTATTGGGAATTTACTCTATTGAATAAAATACTCTAACCCTAGTCTAAACGATGAATGAAACTTTTATTTATGTTCATCGGTGGGGTATCTATCTTTTAATTTTTAACTAAAAGTTACTAAAAACAATTATAATGTGTCAAATAAAAATTTTATTCAAATTTTAATTTTATAAAAAATAAATTTATTTTAAGCTTCTTGCTAATTTTTTAAAAATATTCAACAAACAGAAAAACTTTTTTCTATTGAGTATTGATTAATTCTCGCTTCCATTCTATTTATATAGAAGAAAAGTCCAAAAATTATCTTATGGATTAAGGACGTGGTCTTTAATAGATTTCTTCCTAAAATTTATCCCTGAAAAAAAGATATTAAAGGATCATCAGTTTCAAATAAAAGTGTGAATAAATTATGAGAAAAACGATCTGTTGGCTTTAATTAAGATATTTTTATTTTTTTAGACTTTCAATAACAAAAAAAACGTGGGCTGTTTTAATTGCAATTGCGCAACTAAAATTTTAAAGTATCAAAATTTTGATTAAAAAAAATTGAACGTGAAAGTTGAAGAAAGTTTGTAGCTAAAATTTTTCAACTCAAAGTTCTTTATTTTGCTTCTCTAAAATTTAACCGCAAATATAAAAAGAAATTTTGAGGCCAAATTTTTCAAGCTGAATTTATCTGAAACAGATATGAGTTCAGCAACTCTAAAATTTAATTCAACAAACGTCAATGAACACCATTCCTTTTCCTTTTGATTTGAAAATAACAGTCTCTCAAAACTTGCTTGTAATTTAGAAGAATGTGCCCATACCAAACAATCACACTTAGATGATCTCCCTTACAATAAACTGAACAACCGCCTCTGTAGAATCTGAAATCTACCACTACCACCAATTAACGTTCCAAAAGAAGCCCATCGAAAGAGCAATTAAAAGGAAAAACATCCACTGAAGATGGTCAAAAGTACAAGTTTGTATGTTTTACTATATTCTGAAATCAGAAAGGGATGAAATCAGATGCTCGCAGTAATTCATAAAGTTGCAAGACGGTGTACTCCATATCTGCTTACAACAATTTATAAGAATTTGACATGATGCAGAAAAATGCGCACACAGTTTTTTTAAAGCAATGAATTGGGTTTTAAGTTTGTATCTCTTTCTCTTTAGCCATTTAAGGAGTTCATACAGAGTAAATCAATAAAATGGTATAACTTTATTTTATTTCAGTACAGTCAATTTGAGATGGAAAATTTTTTCCTCCATGCAGGATTTTATTATAGTTATGAGTAAATTCATGAATATGCACACTTAAAAGTTAAGCCATAAGCTTTGGTGAAATTTAATTTGTGCACAAATAATAGACTGTTGAACTCTCAACATTTTCCTTAATTGGCATGTTTAGGTCAATTTGAAACAATTAAATGTCAACACAACAATAATGTTGCCAACTTTTTTGAAATACCTTCTCCAAAGTCGAATATTTAAGTCTATAGCAAAAACTAAGGCATATTCCGACTTTTTGCTTTGGTATTAGTCCCCACAAGTAAACATATTTTAGAAATTTTTTCTATAATAAATAGAATGGGAAGGAGTATTTTTTTCCTTTCCTATTTTCCTTTTAGTTTTCTATTATTATGTTTAAATGCTTCATCAATTACTAATTACATTACATGTTTTTTGTGTCATAAAAATATTGAAAACCCCAAAAGAGAGTTAATTGTAACGATCTGTTCAAGGATCCCGGATGGTACTAAAACCTGGGGTGGACATAAGAAGGCCTCCAAGGCCATAGTAGCCTGGACCTAAATGGATTTTATGGCATTTGTCAAATCAAACTAGGCCTTAGCCCAATCATTAATAATCTCAAAAACAAAAGTTGTTAGGTCATTTCAACCCATTTCAATAATATCAGTTCAGAAGCTTTAGTAGACTTAATCCAGTGAATTTTAACAGACCATTTCATAAAAATAATTTATATAATTATGCAATATTATCTTTTTTAACAGCACCCATGACAGGCTCTTCGGACACCATCTGCTTTAATTCCTGTCGAAGGCATCCCTGGCATTGGTAATGACCAGTGGCCATGACAATTTTCCTTTGAGCAGATTGGTCAGAGTGGCCCGTTATGGCTGAAATACCCCCTTTATGAAGCAGCGGATAGTAGTTTACCAGGCCTAAAAAGGATCTTAGCTCCAGGGAACGTTTGATGAGGTTGCCATTCTTGAATGGCCTTTCTGCCTTAGCTGGACTATCATTCAGCCTTGCCTTCCTTAATCTTATGCCCAAAGGAACTCCACTTCTTATTGAGACAAAACAAAACACTTTCCCACCTTCATAAAAGTTCATGTTCTCAGAGGAACTTGGAAGACTTGCTTGAGGTGTTGCACAATGCCTCTTCGAGAAGAAGTGCTATCACTACAATGTCGTCCAATGTAGACCGACCACGAATTTGTCGAGGCAATGGGTGGAAATAGTTTTTGGGGGGGGGTTCATGAAGTGTAGACTGTTGGTTTGGGGCATTAGTCAGACCGGAAAGCATCAACTAGAAAACTCATATGCAAGCCAATACCGAGTTCACAAGTCCGTCTTTGGACTCATTCTCCTACGCATCCGCACTTGATAGTAACCCGACCGTAAGTCCAGCTTTGAAGAACCATCGGTGCATTCCCCCTACCTGAATCAAAGAGATTAAGCTATCAAGGTATCAGGTATTGTTCTTGATAAGTGATCTTTGTTCATGGCCCCGATTAGTCTAATGCACTCCGTAAGAGCCATCCTTCTTCTTTTAGGAAGAGGACTGGTGGCCATAAAGAGCCTTGGAGGTTGAAATTTACCCCTGAATCAATAACGTCTGGGAGTTGCTTTCCTTAGTTCTTACAACTCCGAGGAAGACAATGCGATAAGGGGCCATGGCTGGTGGCTTGGCACCGGCTATAGCTCAATTTGGTGATCAATCTCGCCTTCTAAGAGGGAGCTTTTTCGGGCAACTAAGGGAGGCATGACAATCCTTGTAACTCCATCCAAAAACCACTTGCCACACATTCAGGCAAAGACTGTTTAGATTTGTTACTTCTTCACCCTCAATTTAGTTCCCTTTATTGATGCCTATGAAGTTTTCCGACTTTGCTTTAAGCCCCGTTTAAATTTTCAATAAGCAGAGATGTAGATGTGCGGATTGCTCTATGCACTTCAATGGGACCAATGCCACACGGCTTCTCGTCCTTCAAGTACAATTAGGGAACTTTGTGTAAAGGGAAAGGAGTGCGCATATCCTTGCGGATAGAAATGTTAGTACCCAACAATTATGTTAAAAATCGTCACATGGGACGACGATGAAGTCTAGCTTACCGCACCATGAGCCAATTTTAATAGGTACAATTAGCCTTTGCCAATCCCGGCATATTGGCTTCACTTTTGGACATTTACAGTCTTGATTGTGTGTTTGACGCGTTCTCTATGCCCCCGCCTAACCTGAAGAGGATAAAAGGACGGCGGAATGAGGATTCATGGTTATCCAGAAGTCTTTTAAACCAAGATTTGATTTAAAGTCAAATAAAGAAGTGCTGAGTTAATAGTAAGAGCTGCGGTCAATGCAGCTATAAGGTGCGTGACGGCACTGATTAGTTGCGTCACGCAACTCCAATTAAGGGTGACGTCACCCTGGAAAGCGACAAAATAAACGGTTTTAACATTCTGTGTTGGATACGTTGGCAATGGTCCAGAAAGTAAGCCTGCCGTCAGAGCTCTCGGGATTCACGTCACGCAAAAACTATAGCTGCGTGATGTAAGCCCATTCTCTTGTTTGCCGCTACCCATATAAATACTGCGTTTTTATCTTAAGAGAGGCCAGAATTTTGGAGAGGAGAATTCTAGGAAGAGGAATTTTAAGAAAATACATTTGACGACTGAGGTATTTCCTGGCAAGAACTCTTCATGAGTTTTCCTTGAAGAAAACAGTCCCCTTAAGAAATTAATTAAGGTTTGAAAACAAAAATCACACAAAGAAGAAAAAGAGAAGAAAAAAACAATAAAGAAAAAAGGATTTTTTGTTTATAAAACCTTGTGAACAAAAGACTCTGGGATCCCTCGAACCTCTCCTAAGATGTTCCAGATTGTTCACCAAACCCTCATCTGAGGGTTAGGTGAATTAATCTAAACTTTTCTTGCTATTTTTAGTTATTAATCTCGTTAGTATTCCATTTTGTTGGTGTTTGAGTAGCTTTGATATTGGTTAAGACGATATCTGGCCTATTATTGAACGTCTCTGTAGTTATGATTAAAACAAGTTTTTGGTAAAAAGAAAACGTGAAAAGGGTAGTTTGAAGGTAAGTTACGGACTAAAGCAGCAGTTGCGTCACGTAGCTACAAGCTGCGTGACGGAAACTGTTCATGTCAAACATGTTGACATTACCCCGACTAAGTTGCGTTGCGGAACTGTTCGTGTTTATGAATTTTATTTTGCTTTTATGTTTTTTCTATTTTAATTATGTATTCCAAATGAAATGACTGATAATCTGAAAAGTTTTTCCAAAGTCACGAACAGCTGCGTTAAATACAAGAGTTTTTACCAAAAGTTTTTTCAACCGGGCCCGACGTACCCCAATTCGCCTTACCGCAGCAATCGCACTTGGTGGCCTGGAGCCAGTTCTCTAAATTGGCCTTAAACAAAGTTGGGTTTAAATGAAGTCACTTTTTTAATTGGAAACGGTCCCATTGCCGAAAAAATGGGGTGGCGACTCAAAAATGTTTTATAAAGAACCGATTATCAGACTCGTATCCAAAGGTTTTGTCAACCCATTTATTAAAAACAAAGATCCCCTTTTCCAAATCAAATAAATCGAGCGTTTTTTGGGTCGCTCGGGGGTGGTTGCCGAAAACAGATGGCGACTTCACTGGGACTGCATCCACTAATCCCTAAGTTATTTTTTAACTAAGATGGTTGCCAAATTAGGAAATTGAACTCTAAAACCTACATTTTTCTAAAAATTGATTAGAAAGCCGTTGGAAAATTCTTTAATCGTCCGTAGTGTTTTATATGCTTTCCTTTATTTCCTAGGATCTGCAATTCATACCGCATTTCTCTTCTCATCCCTTTCCTACCCATAATTACCTTCGGTATTTTTGTTAAATTTCAAAGGTAGATCCAGCCTATAACCTCGCGTTTTTAGGTACATCTACCAAGAATTAGCAAATGTACCAACCCGCAAGCCTAAGTACTTTTAAAGGTGCGTCAAAGGTATAGGCCCGTAAAAAGCTCCCCGAATCCTGTTTTTGGAACCCAAGACTTTGGTAAGCCCTTAAAGGACTAAAGCCCATCAATTATCAAAAAACCTTAGTCACGTTCCCCTAAGGAATTACCTTTCTGTTTGCTGTTATTTTTGGCCAGCAATTCCCATTTCCGAGAGTTTTTGTTTCGTCCACATCTCAAACCCCACTGTTGGTGTCGAGATAGACCAAATCCTAAGGAAACAGATGTCGAAATTTTAATTACCAAACGGAATCCGTGTGTGGGAGAAAATAAGGTTGGAAGGCAATGCATTTCCCCAGACTCCCGTTCCCCTGTATGTTATAAACTGGTACATATGTTATGACATTCATGCACACTAATATTTTCTTTTCAACCATGCATATTAAGAGCTAAATTTCCCGGTATGGACGTTTGAACCTTGAATTTTTGAGACTGGACCTCAGATTCGTTGTGAATAACAAAATGCAATCATTTATAGCGAATTTTATACCCGAAAGAAAAGGAGTTTATAAGGAGGTGCAATTCCTTTGTATGTTCCATATTTCTTGCATTATCTGAAAATAAGTGAGAGATTACAAATTATAATAAACAAATAATGAAATCCTGCTTGGGACCATTGTTTCCAAGGTAAAAAAGTAAGATACAAAAGAATAATAAAAAAAGTGTTCGCGCTTGGAAATTCTTCATTCCAATGCAAAAGTAAGGGACTTGAGAAGATAAAATAGGTCCAACCGTAAATTCCAAAAAGGGACGGTCGATGACAGATAATGCCAGAAAATGTTTGAATACAAATAAGTTTTGGCCATGTTATTCGACCGAATTTTGGGTCCATCAGTCGTTGAAATCCAAGATCTTGATTTCCAATACGCGATCATTAACACATTAGAACTGGCATTCCATCATCCTATGTGCTACTATTTTCTCATGCATACATGCAGACCTACTTTAACTCAGGTATTTCTTAATCTGTTAGTCAGAATTGATCCTTCCTGGGAAATCTTTTCGAGGCTTGGCACCCGACCACCTGCCTGGTCAACGTTTGGTCAGAGGTGGTCCCCAAATCTCCGAGCCTACTCCAGTTAGTCCTGTGAATCGTTCAAGTTGCGTCGGATTCAGTTTTCTAATTCAGGTTTTGGTAAGAAAATGGTTGACACATTGTGAATGAGACCGGATTCTCTCCAGCCAATAAGGACATCACTGGAGATAATAGCTATGCTTGGCCACAAGAGAGGTCACAAAAACCAAGGGTTCCTCCTGCTTTAAGCAATCAGCCTAATGGTTGAGAAAAGGGAAATCCAGAAAACCACTGTCGGATATCAGCCTCCGGCTGGCAATGCTGTTCCCAGTTGAGGAAATGATCTAACAACGCAGTCTTGCTGAGCTGAAAATTAAAGTGGAGAAAATGTCCTGTTGCAAAGGAGAAAGGACCCGGTCACTAAATTTCCCGTGGCTGAATATGTCCTTGCATCCTTCAAGTTCACCTTCATTCAAGACTTTCAAGCATACCAAATCGAAGGAGAACAATGACCCCCCGCGTCCCCATCTTCTGAGTTCCTTCAGGTTCCAAATCGAACCGATAATAACGAGGAAGATGTCTTTAAGACGGCATTGTCCCTCAGACAAACGCACAGAGTTACCTGGAAGATGGTAAAATGATGGCTTGACAAGAGAAGGACACAAAAGAAAATGGGTCAAGCTACAGACTGCTTTTTCTGAAGCACTTCAAAACAAAGAATTAAAACAGTGGGATGAAAGTTCGGGCTTGCGTGACTTGTGAAGAGCTTGAGGGCAAGGAAAGGATGAAAGTTTCTCCGGATTATTACAAGGAGGGGAGGGACAAAAAACTGTTCATGCGGTCACCAGACAAGGCCAAAAAGGACCAAGAGCTAAATTAGAATTTTCAGTGAAGTCTCCTACCTTCCTTCAAGGAGAAGGATGCTGCCGCAACCTCTCACTGATTTTTGCTCTAGTTCAAAGGCCTGGTTATCATATCGAAGAGTTATACAAAGGATGAAAAGAAGAAAGGAGTCCGAAGGGTTTGGTAACTACCGGTCCTCCTCTCACTATAGAAATGCTGGAAATAGTGCCCCGACCAAGTCATGGGAGTGCAACACGGTGAGAGCTGTTTTAACGAAAAGTTAAAAAGGGAGTTCACTGACTGGGCAGACCTTTAAGCACGGTCAATGAGTCTTGTATAAACAATGGGCGTGCCTGTCCAAGATGCGCTATTAATCTAGCTAAACCTGGTTCGGCATACGGTTCATGGATTCGGACTGTGAGTATCACCTGTAAGGGTCTGCTACTGATGACTGCTTCAGTTAAGGCATGACATACCAAGATCTGATAGACAGTGGGAAGATTACCAAACCTTCTGAAAGGAATAAGCCGAGCATAAAGAATAATCCATTGCCACAATACCAGTATAGAAACTATCCACTCCCAGTCTCCAAGCGGGTGGATCGGTTAATGCAATTGGGAAGTGTCTAACCGGAAGAGCTAGTGTTGGCACAAGCCGATGGAGGAAAGGATGTGTGCCATGCTGAACATCTGGATGATTGTAGCAGTGAGGAGGAGAAAGAGCAAGAGGCCTGTAAAGAAAAAAAAAAAAATTGGGGGGTTTTTTTGAAATTGAGAAAAGCATCACAGTTAAGGTGGGTGGAAGTAACCCAGAAAGTGAAGAAATGAGCAAGATTCAACTTTTGCGATTCAGAAAGTTTGGCTTGAGTCAGGAAGATCAATGGTACTTATAAGCAGTGATGAGGATGTTAAAATGAGTTGGCCATCCAGAGCTTTTAACAGAAGTGTCGTGTGTATAATCCAGATAGCAATGCTCAAAAAAAAAAAGTTCCCCCTAAAAAAGGGGGGGGGGAAAAAAAAAAAAGGAAGTTTGCCACAAACCGAATGGGATGGAAAGAAAAAGCATCCAAATAAGGGTGAAGAACAGCCCAAGAAAAGAAAGAAAAGAAGATGAAGTGGGAAAAAGGTACAAAGGAAGGCTACTGAAGTAAGGTGAGAGGTAAGTCAAAACAAAATACAACGGCGTAACAGCAAATTCAGTAATTTGAGGCCAAGGTTTAACAGAGGACCAAGGCGAATATCTCACTGTGGATTTACTGAATTAGCCTCCAAGGAGCACAGAAATCTTTGTTAGAGGCTATGGACATTTGTTAGGAGTGCCTGCCAGAATTCCAGAAGCGTGGGATATGATCAATGTGTTTACAAACGCCGCAGGATTGGTGAGATCACTTTCCTTTGACTCCTATCTCCTCCGGAAGGAAGGAATCATTTCAAGCTATGTACATTCCAGGTTTGCTGTAATGGCGTGAAAACCTGCAATTGATTGGTGGGATAACGGGTTCCGGCCTTGGGTGTGTGCCCGTTGAAAAGCGTCCAAAAATTCAAGAATTGGAGGAGTCAGAGCTTGAGCGTCTAACATGGTAAGTTAAAAGCATATGACAAACACCATGCGCAATGGCTAGGGGAACTTTCCAGGGCGGAAGATTTTGACGGGAACTATAGAAAGCTGGGGTAGATATAGTTGTCCGTGATATTTTTGGCCTCCAATTAAATTCTTCTACTGGTTGGAAAGGCCATGGCTTTTCATCCCCTAGGTTGCAATCCCCTTACCACAATTGCACAAGAAAGTTAAGGTTTTCCCTTGGGCCACCGATGTGGTACCATCAATGTAATACAGAAGATTGAAATGTGGCGGTTGTAGAAAGTTTAGAAGCATCTGTCCCTTATCTGGTTTTCAGGTAGCTTGTGATTGATGAAGTATTATTGAAAACAAAAGTGCAGTCAACAGGATGAGCCCTTTTATCTCGAAAATGATGAAAAAAATGCAATGCAATATGGCCAAGGGACTAACCGAGAGTTACAAGGAAGGTTTGAACCTGTGTATCATCACATGTACAGCAAGGTCGACGTGGGCTGGGGGTATTTCGGAGGTAGAAAGAAGAGAAATATAAGTCCAGTCTCCTCGGTAAAGAGAGCCAGTCCCTGAATAGATTTTTCTTTGTTCCAGAGGCTTCAGGGGAATTTCCAGAGTAGAGGAAAGACCAAATCCTGGCCTCGAGAATCTTTAATGG
>NW_023590972.1:127833-219726 GCF_014843425.1 Jatropha curcas
AAAGTCCAAAATAAACATTAAGAGAAAAAAACTACTAAAGATATAATAGTCAAAGTAAAATCAAAAGAAAAATTCAACACAAAACAATCAATGTATGGGAATAAAATCAAAACAGGAAGAACAAATAAAGAGTCAAAATCCATCAAGGCTCCGGTGGTGGAGGTGGATGCGGTTGTAAGAGCTGGATAACAGTCTGGAGTTGGCCTTGCAATGTATCCATACGAGACTCGAGGCTCCCATGCATAATCTCGATGGATTGGAAACGGTCTACAATCATAAATTCCATCCCGTTAAGGCATGTGTCAAATATGTTCATTCGAGACATCATCCTCGCAAGGACTTCATCGTTGGACATGCTTGACGCTCCTTGAAAGGATGGACCAGCACCGAAAGTACCTGCACCAAAAGAAGAACCAAAAGGCGGCGGATTATCCTCCTCCACATCAGCACCACCTGCTGCCTCGGCTTCCTCATCGTCAGAACTGTCCTCTCAAGCACCTACTACCCGATAAGCATCTCCAACCTTTTCGATCAATTTCATGTGGATCATGACATCCAAATCTAATCTGGTAACCTTCCCCCCTCCAACACTATCATAGATTGGTCTAGCCGGGTTCCAGACTCGTAAATACGCAGCAATGCGGGTCACAAAACACCCTATCATGATAGCCCCTTTATCTGCTCTAGCCCTAATCTGGTACCTTTCCCCCTCCAACACTATCATAGATTGGTCTAGTCGGGTTCCAGACTCGTAAGTACGCAGCCATGCGGGTCACAAAACACCCCATCACAAAACTCCATCACTTTCACTCCTTCCAAAAATAGTGTTAGACAAGAATTTGTGAATGTACCTTAGGGTAGGACTTCTTAGTTTGGATGCCTTTGAATACCTAGGGTTGTAATTAATTTCACCGGTCAAGTCTTGCCTTGTATTATGGTCATGAAAATCCTTAGATATTTGGATTTGAGCGTTTTCCGTGGGGAATCCAAAAATATGGCTAACTTCATTCATAGATAAATCAAAAGTTCTACCAAGAAGGTTCTACCAAAGCAAGCCTAAAGTGGATAAAATTTTTGCTTTGGGGAGAAGTGTAAAGGCAAAAATCCGAATGAAAGAAGGAATAAGATACTCAAAAATTCCCTAAAGTTAAAGGTGCATAAACTAGATCCTTCATCTCAATAAACTATCCCCATCCTATAGTCCTAAATGGTTCTAATCACAGCATCTTCGAAGACCGATTGCGCTAAGGCATTTTTCATCAATGAATCTATCAATGAATCTATTGGGTAAAATAGAGCGAAGGGATAGTTTATTGTACCTCTCTTGTTGCTCAGGTGAAGCGATCTCAAATGGAGGAGGAGTAGGCGTCGAAGGAGGTGGAATCGGTAGAGGAGTAGTGGAGGGTCAAGCGATTGGCCGTTGTCTAGCGGCAACCGAGGAAGCGGGTCTGCTACGCTTGTATCGAGGAGGCATGGTGAAGGAGATTGGTGTGAAAATTTGGTGTGTGTGTGTTTGATTTGAGAGAAAAGGGAGAAAAAAAGAGAAAATTGGGAGAGGAGAGGTTGACGGCTAGGGCGTGCGAGAGGGAAGTGAAAGTGAGGGTTGGTTAGGGCATGCGCTTTAAATAGAGGCGCCATTTAATGCGCACGTCTGGTCGTGGCACGGGTGTGCTCCTTGGTACGGGCGTGCTCCTTGGCACGGCCAGACCGTGCGCGCTAATCTTGTTTGGAGGCGGTTAGGGCACGGGCATGCTAGAGGACACGCTTGGGGCTGGAGGACACGCTTGAGGCGTGCTTGCTTTTGTCCTGCAACAGAAAAAAAATGAAGCATACCTGGCACGGTTAGGGCATGCTCGCCTCTAACTCTCAAAGCAAAATTTCCCTTCGGATCGCACGGGCGTGCTACTGGACACGCCTGGGGCGTGCTTGCCTCTGACTCTCAAAGTGGTTTTTCTCCATTCATGAGGCACGGGCGTGCTGTGGTGCACGGTCAGGGTGTGCCCGCCTCTGACTCTCTAAGCAAAATTGGTTTTTATGGCACACGGGCGTGTCCTGGGACACAGTCTGGGCATGCTTAGCTATCATATCATGGCACAGGCGTGCCATTTAGCACGTCCAGGGCGTGCTGACCTGTGGATTTTAACTTGATCCTGAAAAATTCTGACTAAAGCAAAAGAACAATTATGGCGAAAATTTGGGAAATTTTATAATAGAAATAATAGAAATAAAATGGAAACAATAATTGGAAAAAGAAAGAAAACAACATGGGTTGTCTACCACAAGCGCTTTTGTTTTAACGTCGTTTAAGCTCGATGTACTCAACCTAGTTTAGGTCAGACGAGACTGATGGTATTCTTGATAGGATCAAAGTTGTCATTTTGATAAACTTTTAAACGTTGAGCATTAACTTTGAAACTTCGATTAGACTTACCATCCACTATTTTGATGCCTCATGTGGAAAAATCTCTTTAATTGTGAATGGACCAGACCATCTGAAGTGCAATTTACAAGGAAAAAGGTGGAGTCTGGAGTTATAGAGCAATACCTGTTGGCCTACTTTTAGATTCCTCATGATAATGTGCTTATCGTGCCATTGTTTGGTGAAATCCTTATATATTTTGGTGCTCTCATAAGCATGGAGGTGCATTTTATCCATCATATTCAATTGTAGCAACCGTTTTTGACCAGCCTCTTTTGCATTGAAGTTAAGAAATTGAATTGCCCAAAATGCCTTATGCTCTAATTCAACAGGAAGATGACAAGTCTTACCGTAAACCATGCAATATGGAGACATACCGATTGGTGTCTTGAATGCAGTTCTGTAAGCCCATAGAGCATCATCTAGCTTCTTGGACCAGTCCTTCCTTGATTGTTTGAATGCAGTTCTGTAAGCCCATAGATGCATCATCTTAGCTTCGTTGGACCAGTCCTTCCTTGATTGTCCAAACAGTATGTCTCCAGGATCTTTCTTGATTTCTCTGGTTGGTAACTCTCTACTTGTCCACTTGTTTGAAGGATGAATATGGAGTGCCTACACGATGAGTAACATCATTATTTTGCAAGAAGGGGAACCTAAAATTATGTTGCAAAAGTGCTTACCTCCGTCCGTGATTAATTGCCTCTAGGAGTGCCATGACGTGTAAAAATATACTTCTTGATAAGACTTATTACACTCTTGCATCATTGTTTGGAAGAGCAACAGCTTCTGCCCCACTTTGATACATAGTCCATTCGCAAGTATTGGTTGGAGTATGATGATGGAAAAGGCCCCATGAAGTCCATACCCCAAACATCGAAGATTTCGACTTCAAGGATGCTATTTAAGGGCATCTCATGTCTCTTCGAAATGTTACCTAGTCTTTGACAGCGATCACAAAGGCGAACAAAGTTAAAGGCATCTTTAAACAGGTTACGCCAATACAAACCGCTTTCTAATATACGTGCTACTGTCTTGTTTGCTCCAAAGTGTCCTCCACATTCCATTGAATGGCAAAATTTAAGAACACTTTCCATCTCTGTTTACGGTATGCATCACCGGAATAGCTGATCACTATAATATTTGAACAGAAAGGGCTCCTCCCAATAGTAGTATTTGATATCATGGAAGAATTTTTTCTTTTGTTGATAGGAAAAGTTCTTTTGTTGATAGGAAAAAGTTGGAGAGGGGGAATTTTTTTGCAAACAAGGTAGTTGACTATTCAGCATTACCAGGGGTTTGTGTATTTGCCACAGTAGAAGTTGCTATGGGAAGGTTCCTCATTGATTATGTTAACTCTGTTGTAATCTCTTCCCCCCAATGTCCAGCCTGGAAAAGGTGGTCAGCCACAAAGATTTTTTGCTTCCCTTTTTGTTTCGAGAATTTCAGATTCAACATTTCCTTGCAATCAAGGCACCCACACGAATTTAGTCTCGCGTTTTGCATTTCTTTTTTTCTCAGCAAATATTGATGTTTGTACGTGATCGGTGTAAACTATTGTTTTTGGCTCCAATTAATAGGCCCTAAATTTGTTCAAAAGCCAAAAACAATAGCTAACAATTCTTTTTCTGTAGTGGCATAATTTTAATTGCGCATCATAATCAATGTGAACGACTTGGATAATAAATGACATGCAACCTTCTTCTCCTTTCTTTGCCAAGAACAGCTCCAATAGCATGATCACTAGATCACACATAAGCTCAAAGGAAGAGTCCAATTCTGGTTGTAGTAATGATAGGTTGCTAGATCAAACTCCTTCTTTAACCTATTTAAAAGCATTCAAACACTCTACTCTTTGTCAAAATTAAAAGGAACATCTTTAATTAATAAATTACAAAGAGGTTTTGTGATTTTTGAGAAGTCTTTGATGAATCTCTTGTAGAATCCTACATGACCAAAAAAAATTTCTTATTCCCTTCACTGAGTTAGGGGGAGGTAGTTTTTTAATTACCTCGATTTTTGCTTTGTCTACTTCAATCCCCTTTTGAGAGATCTTATGTCCTAGGACAATACCTTCACTAACCATAAAGTGACACTTTTCCCAATTCAAAACAAGGTTAGTGTCCTCGCATCATCGCATTACTAAGGATAAGTTATGAAGACATGCATGCATCGAAGAAGAACAAATACAGAGAAGTATCCATGAATATTTCAATAAATTTCTCTACCATATTAGAAAAATATGGACATCATGCAGCTTTGAAAAGCTTGCAGGAGCATTGCATAGTTCAAAATGCATTCTCTATAGGCAAACGTTGTGCCATAAGGACAAGTTTGAAAGTAGTCTTCTCTTGATCTTTCAAAGAGCAATAGAGTATTTGAAAGTATCCTGAATAACCATCCCAAGAAACAATAAAAGGGGTAACCTGGAAAGTCTTTCAAGCATTTGACAATAGATAGGGAAATGGTCCTTGCGTGTGCCTGTTTCATTTCTATAATCTATGCACACACGCCAACCTGTTGACTGTTCTAGTGGGAAATAGTTCATTGTTTTCATTAGAGATTAACAGTGAGATAACAGTCATACCTCCCTTCTTTGGAACAACTTGGACAGGACTCACCCAACTACTATCGAAAATTGGATAGATAATGCCGGCATCCAGAAGCTTTATAATTTCAGCCTTGACTACCTCCTTCATATTTGGATTCAATCGCCTTTGATGCTCGATTGCAGGCTTGCAGTCTTCTTCCATCAGGATCTTATGCATGCATATACTCGGGCTTATCCCTTGTAGGTCTGAAATTGACCACCCTAGTGCTTTCTTGTGCTTTCGAAAAACCTGCAACAACCTTTCCTCTTGATCAAGCGTTAAGTGAGAAGAAATAATAACAGGAAAAGAATGATTCTCACTTAAGAATGCATGTTTTAAATGGAAGTTGTTTCAGTTCTTGTTTTGGAGGTTCACTCTCTTTCTCATTCATGATGTTTGATTCATTAATGTCATCTTTAGTATGCAAAGTGGTTTCCACACATTCATCAACAACATCAATTTGAAAACAATCCAATCCTAAAACAGTGTCCATAGGAAGTTTACACGATTTAAGTACATCAAAGACAATTTCTTCCTGTCCAACTCTTAAGGTCAACTTACCCTCATAAACATCAATTAATGCTCTAGCAGTTGCAAGAAAAGGCCTTCCCAAAATTAGAGATCCTTCCCTGTCCTCATCAATGTCAAGAATAACAAAATCAATAGGAAAGATGAATATACCTACCTTTACAAGTACGTCTTCGACAATCCCTATAGGATATTTAATTGAACGATCTACTAGTTGCAAAGACATCCTTGTTGGTTTGAGCTCTCCCATACCAAGCATCTTAAAAACTTCATAGGACATAAGATTGATGCTAGCACCTAAATCTGCCAAAGCTTTTTCAAAGTCAAGATTACCAATGTTACAAGGGAAAGTCAAGATTACCAATATTGCAAGGGATAGAAAAACTTCCTGGGTCATTCAACTTTGGAGGCAGTTTATTTTGGATAATCACACTGCATTCCTAAGTTAACATTACCGTTCCTTGATCATCGATTTTTCATTTCTTGCTTAGGATATCTTTTAGGAATTTCGCATAGTTAGGCATTAGAGCAAGAGCTTCAGCAAAAGGAATGTTGATTTGAAGCTTTTTGAATACATCCATAAACTTTAGGAAGCTCTTGTCATCTTGTGCTTTCTTTATCTTGTGCTTCTTTAACTGTTGTGGGAAGGGAACAGGTGGAACATAAGGTTTTACCCCTTCTTGCTTTTCCAGATCAATGACAGGAACTTTTTTCTGCTCCTCTACTTTCTTTTCTTTCTTTGGTGGTTGTTCTAACTGTTTGCCACTTCTTAAGGTGATAGCCTATACCTGTTCTTTAGGATTCTTTTCAGTATTGCTAGGTAATGTACCTTGAGGTCGGGATGCCATCATGTTTATGAATTGTCCTAGCTGAATCTCCAAATTTCTTATTGCAGCCTGTTGGATTTTGTGGCTTTCTCTAGTTTCATTCATGAAATCCATGTGCGATTTAGAAAGGGCAGTAAGGAGATCATCATGAGATTTCTTCTCTTGAGGAATAAAGCCTAGTGGTGCGTTCAAAGCAAGGATTTCCATAGGATAGATTAGGACGGTTCCTCAATCTATTATCGTATGAATTGGAGTATGGGTAATTTTTTCTTCCTTGATTCATCACATATCCTTGATCAATCACATAGTTTACTTACTCCAAGGTTTGGTGGATTCAAAGAGTCTATCATGCTTTCTCCAATCCCATATTGGTCCAGCACCTATCACCAAGAACTTGCATAATAGAATTTTACAGATTGTAGTTAACAAGGTCCAGTTTTTCTTAACCATGTTATCTACCTTGGCATTAAGTGCTGTTGATTAGCATTCTATTTTCATATACTCCTGCCCAGTTCTCCTTCCTTGAAATTGTTTTGTAATTGCCTTTGTTGCTTCCAATCTCCTCTATTCAATTCATATGCCTCATCAATTTCCCTTTCTTCTTCAAAGGATCCTCCTGCAGCTACCATCTAAAGTGATTTGATATTTAGGAGATAATGCATTATAGAAAGTTTGTACTGTAGTTTGTACCTGTAACCACTTAGGCAAACTATGATGTGGGCACTTTCTTAACAAGTCCTTGAATCTTTCCCAAGCTTCATACAAGCTCTCTTGATCATGGTGACCAAATGTCATTATCTCATTGCGCAGTTTTGTGGTTTTTGAATATGGGAAGAATTTTGCTAAGAACCTTTGGGCTAATTCTTCCCATGTTGTGAAACTTCCAGCGGGGCATGATTGTAACCAAGACCGCGCCTTGTCCCTAATAGTGAAAGGAAAAAGTCTTAATTTAATTGCATCTTCGGAAACACTATTCTATTTGAAAGTATCACAAATTTCCAGGAAATTTGTGATATGAGCATTTGGATCTTCACTAGGCAAACCCCCATATTGGATTGAGGTGGATAACATTTGGATAATTGCGGGTTTAATTTCAAAATTATTAGCTTCCACCCTAGATCTTATAATACTCGAGGTTGTCCCATTAAGATTAGGTGTTGTGTAGTCTCGCAAGGTGCGAATTGGATGTTGAGGTGGAGGTCCATTCATGTTCTCGTTTTTGTTCTCGTTGACCATGTCTACTTGTTGTTCGGGTTTTATTTCACGTGCTCTTCTTGCAGCATTGTTCCTATGATAAGTTCTTTCAATTTTTGGATCAAAGACTAGAGGTTCAGTCCTTCTTGATCTTCTTTGCATAAACACCTGAAAATAATTCTTAGAAGAAAAGATAAATTTAAAACAAAAGAATGTCTAAATTAACAATAGGGTAATTAGTATTGATATTGACAACGGCAATCCCCGGCAATGGCGCCAAGAACTTGAAAGTAATTTTCGCAAGTGTACAAATCGCAACAAGTGATATAGAGTGAAAGAGTATCGTATCCACAGGGATTGTGTATCAAGTACCAAAATTTTGTTAACCTATTATTATTTAAACGACAATTTTGTTTAACTATTATTATTTAAACGACAATAAGAGAGATTGTTATTAAGAAAGTAAATTTCGGAAAATTAAACAGGAAAACATCAAGCCAACAAAATTTTAGATGAAAGGGAATCAAAGGATTTAAACTACTAGGGAATTTGATTTCACTTAATTTCTTATCCACTTTATTTTATTAGTCTTGTTAAATCAATTTTTAATTGTTCAAGTAGGGGAAACAACAACCTTAGAATCAGCTAACAAGCTCTCTCGATGCTATTGTTAGCTATTCTAATCCGGTCTAATTACCTATTCTTTCAATAGCGCAATCAAACTCAATAGCGCAATCAAACATGAATTAAATCATTAAGTTTTATGGTTTGTTTTGTGAATTCACAACCTAAGGTCATTAACTTGTGAAAATCCCCCATGAGTCAAACCGTATAGCTTCCGCATCAAGTTATTGTTCTCATATAATTTATTATCTTTTTCGTATCAAAAACCCTTCTCCCGATAGTGATTAATAAAATAATTCAACCCAGGGGAATAACTCTGCCTGGAATCTTTAAGTTCAATAATAAATTATAGCAAGAACAAGGAAAAGCAAATCTAATATTATAAATTGGAATCGAATTAAATTACGTCAAATCCCTAGCTTAGGAGTTTAGCTAGACATAGTAATTAAATAAAACTCAATAATAATAATTGAATAAATCTTCATAATCAGTAATGAACAATGAAAATAAAAACAAGATTAACAGTTTAGAGAGAAAAACTAGGCAACAACTATGTAGATGACTTCCTTGAATCTTGGTACAAATCTTGGATGCTTAAGGTATTTTAGAGAGAGAGAATTATGTAGAAAATTATTGAAATTCGAGATGCCTCACAATGAGAAGCTCTCCTCTTTATATAGACCTTCTGGAGAGAAATCAGACTCTGTTTAGGAAACAAAATCCTAGTTAAGTACAAAATCTTCTTTAGGAGATCATGACTGTTTAGGCTTTGGATTTCTACTTAGTTAGGACTCTTTTCTCTTCCTAAATAGGTTTAGATCTTGTTTAGCACGTTTAGGTAGATCTTGTTTAGCACGTTTAGGAAAATATCTGAGGCGGGCCCATGTGAGAAAAAGATTGGCTCGCGTTTTTAGCTCAAGTCAGCTCTGCCTTCATAGCAAGGGCGTGCCATATAGCACGGCTTGGGCGTGCTAGAGTCTAGAACTATGAATGGTTGAGCACAGGTCGTGCTATGCAACACACTCAGAGGAGTCCTTGTGGCACGGGCGTGCCATTTAGCATGGGTAAGGCGTGCTTGGCTCTGTCCTTCGAAGATGGATTTCATCATGGGCGTGCTAGGCAAGCACGCCCTGAGTTTCTTTTGGGCACGGGCGTGCCATCGCGTCTACCGTTGCTATCCCCTGACTTTCCACTGATTTTCTTTAGCTTTAGCATGGGATGGGCATGCTTCAAGCCTGATATTTTACTTTGTAACTCTCTGTGCCAAAACCCTACAAAATTTCTTTCAGATCAAGTGGATTTATGATCAAGGAAGCTTTCAACAAAATTATAATAAAAACGAAAGTAAAAATAAACTTAAAGGTGATAAATTTTACTTTAAAATTCTAAATAAAAAACTATACCACAATAAATACTATAATTGTGACACCCTATCAGAAAAACAAGTGTGTTTGATGCTCGGATTAATTCCTTTCCCACCTCACACCTTGCAATCTACCTTCTCCTTTTAGCATCCGAAATAATAAAGACAAACCCTTCCGCACAGGAATAAAAACAAGGAGGCGACAAAGGATCGCCCTGTCTCAAAACCCTCTACCAGGCGAATAGGCCCACTCCTTACCATTCAATAACACAGAGTACTTCACATCCAGCTTACACATAACAATTCAAATCCAACTTCACCCACTTCTCACAAAAAACCCCAATTTCTCAGCCATCCATACCCCTCAAAAAACTCCCAATTAACCTTCGTATGGCTTTTGAAATTATCAATTTTTTAAAGCACAAGCACCCCCTTGATTCTTCTTACTTTTGATGTTATGAATTAATTCAAAAGCCACCACCACATTATCAGAAATTAACCTCCCAGGAACGAATGCGGATTGACATTCATCAATAATTAAAGGAAGAATTTTTTTTCAACCTATTCGCTAAAGATTTTGCTAAAATTTTATACAAAACATTACAAAGCGAAATAGGTCTATATTCTTTTAACGACATAGGATTATCACAGGAAGCAACACAATATGGGTATCTGTCAAAGTCTTTGGGAAGGTACCAGTGTCAAGCCATTGTTTGCAGTCCTTCCAAATATCATCTCCAATCACATGCCAAAATTTTTGAAAGAACGTCGAATTTATGCCATCTGGTCCAGGTGATTTGTCAGGTTGTATATCAAATGCAGCTTCTCTGATCTCATCCGGTTGTATAATCAACTATGAGCGAAATAGGTCTATACTCTTTTAACGACTTAGGATTATCACATTTAGGAAGCAACACAATATGGGTATCTGTCAAAGTCTTTGGGAAGGTACCAGTGTCAAGCCATTGTTTGCAGTCCTTCCAAATATCATCTCCAATCACATGCCAAAATTTTTGAAAGAACGTCGAATTTATGCCATCTGGTCCAGGTGATTTGTCAGGTTGTATATCAAATGCAGCTTCTCTGATCTCATCCAACGTAAATGGAGCCGTAAGAATATTGTTCTGGATAGCTGTCACCTTTGGTTGAACAAAATTAAAAATTTCAATGCAAACTGATTCTTCTGCACTATAAACAGTGGAAAAATAATTCAATGTAAGTTGTTCCAAACTATCATTATCTGTAACTATCTCGCCATCCTCATTTTCCAACTTCATAATTTTAGCTCTCCTTTTTCTAGTCTTTATTGAAGCATGGAAATATTTGGTGTTTTGGTCCCCACAAGAAAGCCATCTCTGTTTCCCTATTTGTCTCATTCGGCACTCTTCTTTGAATAGAATAATATTCCATTCATTTTTTAGTCGTTGAACATTGACATCATCAAACCCATCTCTTGCCTCTTCTATACGTTGCTTTAATACCCTTTTTAAAACTTTTAGTAGAATGATTTAAAACTTTTTGACAATATTGATTAAACTCATTTT
This sequence comes from Jatropha curcas, assembly GCF_014843425.1. The sequence continues at coordinate 138,921 of NW_023590972.1, forward strand.
TTCACCAAAACTAAAAGATATATATTCCATAGAAATCATTTTAGCTAATTCTTTTTTTTAAATTTTTTTTTAGAATATTGAAATAAGGAAACGTTAGAAGATTTGTATCCGAAAATTTGTGTTTGAGCTCGATCAACTCATATTTTGTCAGATGTTTTGCCTCCAAATGCTTCCAAAATGATCCACAACCACCCGCTTGTTTATGTTTGTAAGATGCTCCACAATAATCAAATTACATAAAAAATTTATCGCTTTTAAATTTCTTCGTGAAATGAATAGCTAATATGTTGAAACTTTGTCTTGGTCGTCGAACAACTTATGTACCTTGACTTCTTCTTGTCGTAAGTTGCCTTCATCATTAAATTCGGTTATAGAGTAATATAGAGTAGAGAGTAGTAGAGTGTAGAGAGATAATTTTGTGTAAAGTGATTATAAATTAAAAAGGGGTATTTATAGTAAATCCAAAAAATCAACTTTTCAAAAATACCCTTAAAACTAGTCATTATATAGCCATCTATAGTTGTTAGGAGGGTAAATTTGGGGATTTCACAAAAATATTTGAAAAAATTAAAAAAAGCTTTACACTTAAATATTCAAATTTTTTTGGAACTGCTAGATCGAATAGTCGATTCTAACCAGATGGAAAAATCGCCGGTTCCGACCAGTTCACAGTTCCTCATAAATTGGAATTAGAATCGGACCGCAGACCCTCGATTTTGGTTCCTCACGTTTCGATTTTGGTTCCCACTGATTCCAAACCGGCGGTTTTGATTTTGAAAACCTTGAAATGGCTACCCCTATATTGAACTGAAGGCCAATAAAGAATAGGCTCTCCAATACTAGAAATTCATCCAACCTTAAAACTTACGATTTTGTTTAGTAATTCTAAATGAAGTACAATGTAATATCATTAAAATTAGAGAGACTAGTGACTAATGTGTCTCTCCAAATGTATGATGGCCTCAGTTTTAGGTATGGTTTGATTAGAGACTCAACCAGAGCTTTCTTGAACGGTTAAGAGCTTGTTATGGAAAGTCTTCTATTTTTGGAGCTGAGTTATGGTCTATCTTTGAGGGTTTCACACTGCTTTATTTCAGAGGTTTAACCATATTCTTATGTAATAGACATCCATTTATATTAATGACTAAACTGTAATATGCCAAGGACTTAAGTTGTAATAAGAACTGGGGAAATTGATAACTTGTCAAGATAGACTTGGATATTAGGAGATTTTCTCTCCTAATATCTCGCTCAGTTTGGTATATGCCACCAATCATGTATCTTTCCATATAAACCAGTCTTTAAGGCCACGGGAAGATTAATGTCATTATTATCAATATAATTATTTGTAGAGAAATCAATCATTCATTCAATTATTGTTGTGATAATTTTAACAAAATCAAATTGGTGCAGTGAGCGTGGAACACACCTCACATTTCTCAGTTTGAGAAAAACCTCATTTTTTAACAAAAATATATATAAGACAATTTCAAGCATTTGAACAATCACCAACGCAGATAGATGAACCCCCACAGCTGGAGCTAACGAGACTGGTAGGACTAAACCTTCAATTGGCCCAATTGCTCAGGCTCTTCTAATTTCGCTTTATTGGAACCTTAAGCCACTATGATGCTAGCCTAAGCACACAATAACTTTATAGTTGTGCTATAACGATCGATGGCCACTTCAGGACCCCTGGTGTTGCAAGTATCCACGGATGATCTGATAACGTGAAGGCGTGGCAATGTTGCTATGGAGGAAGGAGTTGCTGTAGACAAGCAAATAATGGATATGCCCCAGGACACCGAATCATCTTGGTGTTCTGATACTTAGAAAGAATGATAACACATTGTGCAATCCATTTGGGAAACCTCTACAACATCACTGAGGATGACTTCCAAACAAGAACCCTTCAAGTCCTCCAAGTTAAAATTGCAAAGGATAATACTGATTATGGGCTAAGAAACAATTCCCCCCTCAAACATCATGCCAGTAAACTTTCCACCAAAATTGAAGATGCTTATCTTTAAGACATATGATGGAACAACTGAATCGAGGAGTCAACTAGCTAATTTTAAAATAGTGATGCGTATCCAGACCAGTGTGGATGCATTGCTATGCTTAACTTAAGATTGGTTCCAGATACTAAAGAAAAGATCAATCAATTCCTTTCACACCTAGTTGCCTCATTCAAAGCTTAGTTTATCACCTATATACGGAGCAAGAAGATCTCATCAGTCCTTATTAATCTTAAGAGAATAGAGGATGAGTCATTGAGACATTGCCTATCCATATTCCAAAAGCTGGGTATAAAAGTGGAAGATCTAAACTCTAAATCGCCTTTAGTTCCATGGCAAAAACTATAAGTATGGTAAACTATTTGACTCCCTTAATATTGATCAACCATATTCTTTTTCAGAGTTGATGGCGATGGTGAATAACTTTGCAAGACTAGACAAGGCCTGGAGGGCTCGGCAAGCCCAAGCCAAAGGCACCAAGGAAAAGAGAAGGAAAAAAAATAAAATAAAAGGAGGTCGCCATCAAGTCTAGCAAACTGAGTCATTCAAGTATGAGTTATTCCGCTTGTACCCCATATTCAAGAGTTAGAGACTATAATAAGAGAGGAAGATTTCAGTCCCTTAGTTAGGAGCAGCTCAACCATATCGAGGAGTATGCAGAAGAAAAAGGATGAGATCCAAATTAACTATCCTAAGAAATTGAGAGAGGAGTCAGCAGCTTACAGTGACTACCTAAATTATACACATAGATATCCAAGCCAGACTTGAAAAATCCACCAAAACAGACTTGAATTGGACGAACCAAAATTAGTGTGAAATCGACAGGCAAGTTACATTAATTCGCCCATAATTCTCTCTACAAAATGAATTTTAAGGCAAGGAACCGACAAAAACTAGACAGCAAAACTTTCCAACAGTATATCACAGGCAAAAATTGAAGCTAAAACGAGCCATGAACCGACTAAATCAAGTGAAGGATCATACCGAGGTAGAAAAGACCAACTGGCTGATCAACATAGTCTGACCAATGCTCAAGGTCGGTCGGTCGACCCTGATTGCTGGTCAACCCCAGTTGGCTAGGTTTGACTATTGTGAACACCTAAATTCTATACTCTGGATATCCAAACCAGACCTAAAAATTCATCAAATTGGACATAAATCAAACGAACCAAAATCTGGGCAAAAACAGACCGACAATTTGCATTGATTCAGCCATAATCCTTTTCAAAGTGGGAATTTCAAGAAAAGGTTAGTGTCAATGGAAGCTAGACTAGAAGAATTTTTCAACAGTATATTACAGGCCGAAATTGGAATTGAATTGGGCCTCGAACGAAACGAATCCAAACGAAAAAAAGACTGTAAAAGCCGAAAATTGCACTAGACTGGCGGCTAGTTGCTTGGCTGTGGTGCTCTGGCGAGGTCCTAAGAGACATAATTTTCTTCTCTTAACTTTTATCATGAGGATGTAAGACCTCAAACTGTCAAATTTCAAGTTTAAATTTTAAATTCGCTATTCCTAAATTTGGTATTAAATTAATAAATTGGGATGATTATTTCAACACTGAATAGTATATCTAATTAATCCTAAAATAGACAATGATAAATTTTTGACTTAAACGAATTGGTTATATAAGGATGTTAAAAATAAAAATTTTAATTAATAAACCAAGTTTTAGCTAAACATAATCTCTTGGTTATTGTTATTACTATAGCTAATTAGATTATCGAACTATTGAGTAATGCATGCTTAAGAATACTAATTTAGGATTAGTAAATTAATTAGTATGCTTTATAGTGGAAGAATATGTGTGCATATACTATACATAGACTGTGAATGTCCATATAATTCTTTCTTTTTCTTTCATTCTTTCATTTATAAATTGTTATGAGGTATTAAAATGTTGGTGACAAAGTTGAGTTGGATTAGAAACTGAATTGATATCCTACTATTTGGGGAGATGCTATCCAATTTTGAAAATATTTATAGATAACTATTTTAGTTATATATATTCCATAGACCTTAATTACCAAGAGAACTAGAAGCTTCATTACTGTTATCATTGTTATAACTAAAGAATCTGGTAGGTGACACAGGTAATAGTTATGAATTAGAATAAATAAAGAAATAAAGAAAATTGTAATTGAATAGTTTGATAAGTGAAGGTAAATAACTATAGTGATTGTAACTAGTTAATGAATTAGAACTAAATTTCTCGAGTTAGAAATTTTTACTTAGAATTTCCTTTCTACATGCTTATAGAGTTCTAGAATGGCACGTCGATAGCTTGAAATGGGCAGTAATAAAGATAGTATTGTTAGGACAATAATAAACTGTGAGTAGAGTTAGATAATCCTCATTGCTTATGCATTGTACATTCATGCATATATAAATAATACTTTAACTATGTAAAATATGCATACATATAGAAATTACATATAGCTATGTATTTCATGTTTTGTACCGAATATATATTTATATATTACAATATATGGGTATGCTTTATACTATGTTCTCTGTTGAATATGTGAAATTCTGTGATTGGATATGATTTGTTTTTGTTGTGCCGTGGAGTTAGAATAATGTGGGTCATCTTGGGGTGAGAGCATGAGTATATATATGGTGAGAATACTATCAGTGAGCTGTAAGCGGATGGAGTGGCACCTCCTGTGCACTCCTCGATTTTGATGCACATCAATGATAAAAAAACATTATATAAGTGCCCGATAAGGTCTACTCCTTAAGTGCACTTGACACAAAGATTGGTAGATTTACTAATTCCAGAACATTATATAAAGCATGCTTTGGGGGTGAGCATGATCCTTATTTATAAAGGGACACTGCAGACTAATATGTATTGTTTGATCACTTGAACTCTTGTGAATTATTTGATACGTACGCATTCATACTCGCTTGTTCATTCATGAATAGCAGGACGGCTGTAAATAAATTATTATATTATTCATATGTCTGATCATGTGAGAAGGTTATTTAACCCTACTCATTGAGTTTAGGCACGCAACTCTGCCGTAATATTTTTTTAAGCTTTAAGAAGAAAAAGAGTCCTATGGAAGCAAATAGATTGAACTACTGACGAACAAAAATATTAATGGATGTATAGTTTTATTGAGTACAAATGCATGTAGGAAAGATTGTTATTTATAGAGTCCCGCAATTGTATTCCAAGTGTGTTGTAATTAAAAGATACATATGCATTTATTATATAAATTATATTTATGAAATGTATGTAAATTATTAGATTAAGTCTACTAAGCTTTTGAACTGGATTATTGAATGGTTGAAATGACCTAACAACTTTGTTTTGAGATTATTTATGATGGGCCTAAGGCCTAGTTTGATGACAAGTTATAAATCCATTTAGGTTCATGCTTACTGTGTGCTTTGGAGGCCTTATGTTCACCCAGGTTCTAATAACAATCTGGTCCTTGAAAACAGATCGTTACATTAACTCTCTTTGTGTTTTCAAAATATTTTTCATGACACAAAAAAAAAAAAAATGTAATTTAATAGTTGATGAAGCATTAACTTAATAATAGAAAAACGAAAAGGAAAATAGGAAAAAAAAATGCTCCCTCCATTCTATTTATATAGAAAAAAATTTCCTTTTTGGGCATTCTATTTATGTAGAGAAAATTTCTTAATATGGTAACTTTGGGACTAATACCAAAGCAAAAAGTCGAATATGCCCTTATTTTGGTTTATAGATTAAATATTGACTTTAAGAATATTTCAAGAAAGTGGCAGACATTATTGTGGTTGACATTTAATGTTAAAAAATTGACTGAATCATGCATTAAGAAAATGTCAAATTCAAGTCTATTATGTGCACAGATTAAATTTCACCAAAAAGCTTATGCTTAACTTTTAAGTGTGCATATATAATGAAATTTACTCATAACTCTAATAAATCCTGAATGGAGGAAAATTTCCTCTCAAACGACTGAAAATGTCATAAATTCAAGTCTATTATTGCACAGATTAAATTTCCACCAAAAAAGCTTATGATTAAATTTCACCAAAAAGCTTATGCTTAACTTTTAAGTGTGCATATATAATGAAATTTACTCATAACTCTAATAAATCCTGAATGGAGGAAAATTTCCTCTCAAACGACTGTGCTAAAATAAAAATAGTTGTGCCAATTTATATTTACTCCGATGAACTCCTTAATTGGCTAAAAAGAGAGATACAGAACTTAAACCCTAATTTCATTGCTTAAATAAAACTAGTTGTGCGCATTTTTGCATTATGTCAAATTCTATAAATTGTTTTAGCAGATATAGATACAACATCTGCAACTTTATCAATACTGCGAGCATTTGATTCTTCCCTTTCTGTTTCAGAACACAGTAACATACAAACTGTATTTTTCACATCTACAATGATGTTTTTCCTTTTGTTGCTCTTTTCGGGCCTCTTTTGGAACGTTAATTGGTAGTAGTGTGGTTTCGGATTTTACAGAAAGCGGTTGTTCAGTGTATGGTAAGGAGATCAAGTCTAAGTGTTGATTGTTGAGCATGGGCACATCTTCTGAAGTTGCAAGCAAGTTTTGAGAGACTGTATTCAAATCAAAAGGAAGGAATGTGTCCATGACGTTTGTGAATTAAATTTTAGCTTTGTGAACTCATTCCTATTTAGATGAATTCAGCTTTGAAAATTTTGGCTCTAACTTTCATTTTTTTCGCTTAAATTTGGAGAAGCAAAATAAAGAATTTAAGGTTGAAAATTTTGGCTATGAACTTTCTTTCAACTTTCACTTCAATTTTTTTAATCAAAATTTGATATTAAAATTTTAATGCGCAATTGCAATTAAACGGCCCACGTTTTTTTTTTTTTTTTTTTTTGCCGCACGTTTTTTTTTTTTTTTTTGTTATCAGATAGTTTAAAAAAATAAAACGCATTATTTAAGCACAGATCCCTTTCTCTCATCAATTTATCAAACGTTTATTGAAAATTGGGAGACGCACTTTAAATTATCTTTTTACCACTTTAATATCTTTTTAGGGGTAAATTAAAAAAAAATCCACAAAAAGATCACATCCTTAATCCTAGATAAATTTTGACTTTCTCTATATAAATAGAATGGAGGAAGAATTAATCAATACTCAATAGAAAAAATTTTCCGTTTGTTTTATAAATAATAGGAAGAAGTTAAAAATAAAATTTATTTTTTTATAAATTAAAATTGAATAGAATTTTATTTGACAATATTAACTATTTTAGTAACTTTTAACTAATTTTTAGCTAAATATTTATAGATGCCCCACCCATGAACATAAATAACAGTGAGTACATTCATTTTAGATAGGTCGAGTATTTTATTCAATAAACCAAATACACGAAAGAGGGAGTCATGATGGTATTGACTAAAAATTGGAAACTTTCATATCAATACATAAATTTATCAATTAAAGCAATACAGTACACATAAAACAACTTTAAAGAAGATGAAGTAATGTAATATAAATTAGGAGAATTCGATCTCAAAATACCATTTGGTGTGATCCTTCGTTCCCCTTAAAATCCAATATTTGACAATTCATTTTGGGCACTGATTAAGGTCACGTTGGTATGAGTTGCATCGTGGAGGATTTTTACGACTTTTACGTGGAAGGCAGTAGCGTTTCCCCCGACCGCAATCAAGAGTAGAACGGCGTTTTCCCGTTACGCCAGTTACAACTTTGGTGCTAGCTGCAAGCATTCTGTTAGTCTCGGAGTCCATCATCAACTCTAATTCCATGTTGGTGTCTGCCATGGAAAAGGAAAAGGAGTTGCTGCTAATCATTTCCTGCGGAGTACTGACAGCTCGCAGACAACTGCTTCTGCTCATCAGAATCAAAATCACCACCACCGCTAGAGAAAGACTCCTCATTCTGCCTTTTTTTTTTTTGTACTATTTTCTAGTGTCGTTTTGTACTATTTTCTAGTGTCGGTGTTTATTTCATATGCAAATACAGCTGTGGGGAGAGCTCTAAATAGCAAATTGGTGGTTTTTTGACATTGACTTATTGGCTGCATTCGAAATTGCTCCACTTAAAGAAATTGATTGGACCAAGAGATAATGGATAATGAGTCCGCCATCCTTGACTTTAAGAGTTTATTTAATGTATTTGTGAGTGTATTATAACTAGTGTGAGTGGTTGCCAATATCACGACAATCATAGAGGTAAAATATCAACATTTCCTAAACATTATACAACTAGTTGTATACGGCCTGCTGGTCGAGCGAATATTTAATTTTTTTTATTATTTGAAAAAATATTAATATTTATTGGAAAAAATAAAAATATTAATTATGTAATTATTTTATTTAATAATTTAAAAATAATATTAATGATATTATTAATTTAATTATTTATTATCAAAAGCTTAAACATTTTATTATTTTAAAAGAATATTATTAAAAGGATATTAAATGATATTTATTAATAAATTTTTTGAACATGAAACATATCATTAAAATGGTAGATCATATTAATTAACTCAAAAACTAACCTTTAAAAGAATTAAATATAAAACAAACTTTAAAATTTAAAAAAAATTAAAAAAATAAAATGAAAAGGAAAAATAGATATAAATAAAAACTAATTTCTATATTTCCGCTCTGGTACTTCACATATCAATATGCTAACTGTAGGACAACTCAAGGAGGTCTGAGTTCTTCCATGTTGAGCTTGTTGAAGATGGATAGTGGCATCACACTTATATCAGCTCCTAAATCACATAAAGCTTTATCAATCTTCACTGCTCCGACTTCCACACAAGAAGGAAAAACTTCCTTAATCTTTCATTTTTGGTGGCAGCTTATTTTGGATCATTGCATTACAATTCTCAGAAAGTGCCACTATTTCCAATTCTTTTATTTTCCATTTCTTCGTCAAAATTTCTTTCAAAGATCTAGCTATGTCGACATCTGAGCTGAGGCGGTGCCAAAGCCAGTGAAGTGGGGTCAATTGACCCACTCAACTTGCCAGTGAGTGCGATGGTCATTGACCCCCACTTCGAACTTTTAAAAACAACTTTATAATAGGACTTAATTGATAAAAAAAATTGAACGAAGTATTTATTAAGTGAGAAATGTAGAAGCTTTAAATCTAATGACCCACTACAAATGATTCCCTCCCTCGTATTAAAATCAAATGGCCCTAAAAACTGACAAAATCGTCTGCTTCTAGCTTCCTTCCATCTCTTGTGCATCCTGGGATCATGATGTAATTAATAGGACATAGTGTTAACAATATTAATTATGCTTTTCGCAATTCTCAAAAATATTTTCAAATTGCTATATTCTTGGATTCGTTATCAGAGGTACTATGTCCGATATGAAATAACTATGGAATGAAATAGCTTCCTCTTAAAGGCTTTTATTCTCCTTTGAATATTCTCTTCTTGTATTTTCTTTCTTACTTCATCGTCTTCAGCTGGTTCATGGTACTTTCTAATTGCCACCCAAATATTCACAATTTTTTTCACTTAAATGGGTTGATAGTCACAAGTATATAAGTTTATTGCAATACCGGATAAATCTCTTGTTTTGTATTTGAAAAAAATTGCATCGAGTGTTATTTTTGTTTTCTACATGCTTTTTTTGCAAGTTTGTGTACCGCAAAGGCTATAGTGTAGTGCATGGAGATTTTCTCACTCATAGGTAGTAGAGAGTAGCTAGAGCCTCAGAAGAGGATCGTGAGCTACATCGATATCCGAGTTACTTTTCTTTTTGGGTAGGAGATCTTATTTCTTATAATAGAGTAGGACAAACTTATTATTGGAATGTACAAATGTTTATTACATATATAAAAGAGATTTATAAAGAAAAATTTTGTATGAGTTTACATATTGGAAAAACCTTTAATAGATTATATATGGACGATTTTTTGAAAGTGATTTGTGAAGTTTAAGCTGATCGATTGAATGTAGTTATGTGGAGTTAAAGTGGGAAGTTTTAGAAGTGTTTTATTAACAAGTTAAAAATCTCGAGGATGTTAGGATTTTAAGGAGATGTTAAGCGATTCTTTAGGAAACTCTTCATTTTTTCGGTAAAATTAAGTAAGAAAGTATCACCAACATAGTACATATTTCTAGCTAGTAAATGTTAATGCTTCAATTATGATTTAAGGGATGATATTTAGCTGCTCTTAGCACTAATACGTCTGGCATCATCTCCTTATTGGACACTATTTATCTGAGCCGTATGGTTTGATCTATTAATCCCGGATAAAGTCTGTTCACACGACGAAGTTGAAGTGATTATTTTGAAAAATAGTTATTGAGGTTTATAGATTTTGATTATTATGTTAGCAGATTTTCTAACGCAAGTTTATAAATTTTAAAATGTTAAGATATGAGTTGATTATTTGAAAATAGTTATTTGAGGTTTAAGATTTGATATTATGTTAGCATTTTCTAAGCAAGTTTATAAATTAGAAATGTTAAGATTATAGGGGAAATTCTTATAGGTTTTTTGTAGAAATTTTATATACGGTTATTGCATGTTAGTAATGTTACTTTGTAAGTCAGAATCATTTAATAGGAAGTTACAAAATTAGTATATTTGGCATAGCATTTGGCATCCTTGGCTCTATATATAGACCCGGTGATTTATCTATAGACTAGGTGAGGGTATTTTACTCTCAATCAAATGCAAGTTAAGAAATAGACAGTTGAGCGGCCATGCAATAATGCCATGGCCAAAATCATTCAAAGAAGACAATGAAGTTTGGAATGTTATATTGCCACTCTACCATAAAGATTCAACTTATCGGAAATGGAGTCCTAATTGGAGAGGTTCGTTTATTATCAATTAGGTCATTGGAAATAGAGCGTATTGACTGATCGAATCCCAGCGAAAAATATACGCCCAATCCATTAATGGTAAGTACTTGAAAAAACATGTTCCTTCAATCTGGGAAGGAGTGGATCGATCAATATTTATGGAAATATGGGAAAAATCAATTATTTAGAAAGATGTTAATCGGTCAAATGCTAAAAAAGAAAAATGAGAAAATGAATATCAAAAGTATTATTTCGTTTAAGTTACAATCAATTGCCCGATTTACATCAAAAATCCTATCCTAATCAGTCAATTTATATCAAGAATCCCATTCTAAAAATGGTTGATTCCTACAGTAGAGTGAACTATCTTCAGATCTTCAACGAGTATGGTCTGATTAGTCACTAGAAGCCTTCTAGCCCCTCGAAGTAGGCATGAGCACAGGCATGACCACGGCTCCAAATCTCTAGTTTGAGTTTCAAATCTGTTGATTCCAGTTATAAAAGATATGGAATTGAAACCAAAACGCTTTTAAACGGTTTTAGAACTTTCGGTTTTAAAACTATAGAAAAAACAAAAAGACGCAGTTGACAAGCATGGAGAAGAAAGATAATCAATCAATTATCATCAGAATTGGCATTCAGGGAGAGTGGGCCTGCAATTCTGAAATCAGAAATTGGGTTTCTTCTTAATGTTTATGGCAGAGAAGTGGCTGTGGTAGTAGATCAGAGATGTTAAGAAATGAGTAAATACTGCATGACAGAGAGTCCTGTGGTTTCTATGCCAACCACAAAGCGTTTGACCAATATACGTCACGTCGTTGTTTCGTTAACCTGAGAATTACAGTTACGAATAAAAGATCAAGCATCGAATATCTCCATCCATAGCGAGACATAATTGCCACATAAGAGAGAATGAATATCACCACCAACAATGAGAATCAATGCCAGCAATTCTGGATCTTACCTTCTCAGAACATCATCTCCCTCTTTGTCCAAACTTCCCCTGCCACTCGCTATCTTCATAACATAACGATCTTACCAAAACCAGTGGCTATCCCAACCATTCACGACAACAAGGCCGTCTTTTCTTGTCGCTATTTCATTTTGATTTACTCTTGATCATTTATCTACAATCTCTCCATCATATTAATTTGCTTTCGTTTAAATGCCATATATTTATGTTCGTCAGTGGACAGAGCTCACTGCTGTAACAAACAGCAGGACAACCCTTGGTTTTTATCTCCATCAAGTCATCTCTTCACTGCAAAAGGTCATTGTTGCTTTCTTTCTCTACTACTCTTTTCTCACTGGTTAGGTTAAACAACTGATTTAATTATTGCTGCTCTTACATGGCTGCCAGGTGTGTGATTCAATTGATTTGATGATGACTTTTTATGTGGTCAGCTTGAAACTGACGCAATAGTTGTAGCGATTGATTATAAAGGCTGAGGTCAATGCCATCAACATTTCTACCCACACGTGCCTGCAGAATTATCTGAAACAAAACACAATACCAGTGTATGTTAACAACAAATTGAAATGAGAGGAATGGTGACACACAATTGAAATGAGAGGAATGGATGGGAGACATGCGAAGAGAGGGGACAGAGAGTCAGAGTGACAGTGGCAGCAACCCATGAATGGAATTATTTTCAGTCTTACCTAATTATCAGATTGAATATTGCCAGTTCACCGTGAATGGATTCGTGGAACCAGTTCGGAGCTAAGGTTTCTCAAGTGTTGGGTGTCGATCTATCAGAATAGCATTTTTTCCATCAACATTATGCTATGGCAGTGTTCCACAGGAAATATTCTTGTACAACCTTTGCAGAGAACACAAAAGATTTTCTAAATGTTGCAACATAAGAATAATGAACTAAGCAATATAACAAGTGCAATAAAGATACACCATGTTGAAACTGCTAGAGTCTCCTAAATAGAACAGAACATTCCAATGGATGAAAACGCACAATGAATGGAAGTTCGCCATCTTGTTTCAAACATATTTAATCTGTCCATCAGCATTTAAAATATCAAATAAATGCAAGACAGAGTTTAATCCAATGGGTGCTTCATAACTAGCCACATTTAAATGACAGAGGTAATTAATTTTTCAACCATAAATCTGCGTTTGAGAGGTAATATCAAACTGTGACCCCAATATAGAAATTTCCTAAAGCTTTCTAGGCACATGGCTAATAAAACGAGTGTTAATTACCTAATCATTTTACTCACCATCATTAATTCCTAACCTAATACTAATATTGTCTGGCATAGTTAGTCGCGTTCCTATTAAGTCGTGTGAAGGAAGACAAGGATTGTTTTGATGTAGTGTGCTATTTGATGTGTAATGTTCCCTGGGACCAAACCAACTCACATCACGACAAACAACTTCAATACCTCAGAATATGGGTTAGGCATACCCTTCAAATCAATTCTGTCCAACACTCTGCTGCAACGACCGATGCCATCGCTTATTCCCCTTGCTGCGACATTGCTCCCTTTTCCCATAGAATTACTACCACCTATACCATGCCACCATATCCCATAAGATCACGACTGCAATTTGGCTCTTCCAATTATAAATTTATTATCATAATCTAAACCTATATAGCAAGTGCATTTGCCCCCATGTCTCATCTTTATGACCATGTCCTATACCTCATCTGAACCTTGAGACTACCACCAACAAATAACTTTTAGACTTTAGTTATCACCATATCACCTCAAAAAGCCCTTCCTTCAGGTTCCTCTCCAAACATATCCAACAAAAATAAAACCACATTATTATCAATATCATTACCCAACACACAAACTTCCATCATTATTTTAAACCACCATTTTCATTTCAATCTCACATGTTTTCTCTCCAACAAACAAAACCACCAATACAGATTCTCAAATTAATTACACTTTCTTCCAACAAGGGAAAACTGTCCAACTTCTATGTTAGACTAGATCTACTACAAGCATTACAAAAATCCTACAAGAACACAAATATCAAAAATCACAGTACAATGCAATTGGGGAAGGAATGTAACAAAGTGGGTATATAATAGTTAAATAATAATAATAATAGTAATAATAATAATAATAATAATAAACTGATACGAACATTAGAAGGGCTTAAGACCTTACTTTCCAGTGATTCTAAGTGATGCTCCTTGCTTAAAGAAAGGTGATGATGGTTGCAAATCTTTCAACATCACCAATTCCCCATGTTTAATTGCAGGAAGTGCCATTAAACCAACACTACTCTCGCCCCAAAGGCGCAGCTGAATTCTTACGCCTGCAAATTAAGGAATACAGGATGATACAAAAGAAAATACAAATTGACCAATATATCTCAAAACATGTTAATACATGTAGAACCAACAACTGCTTCATACATTGTTTTACTTTGAGCAGCACAACATGTAGGAAACCCCAACAAAACCTTCAAAGTTAATACCTTTTCAAAAGCATAGTCAAGGCAAACTTTACCACAACCACAAATCAACAAAACATTCTTCCAATTAAGCATTCCCAAATACCATAAATCACATAAGACAATCATGGATGTCCCAGCTCCTAAGAATCCATATCAAATATGGTTTTGAAAAAACCAAACCCTAATGAAATTGGCTAAGGAATTGGCAAACATTTAAATCAAATAATTCGACATCAACAAGTGAGTAAAATAATCAACTGAAATAGACACAATAACACTGAAAAGAAAGTTGTTAATTTGCAATTGAAGTTTACCCATATATCAAAAGCAATTCTAAGTATTCGTTCGACTGAGAACGAAAGGAAAAAGGAGGAAGCAAAACGGAAAAAAAAATGAGAATGAAATCAAAAAAAATCAAGAACGAACCTTTGGCTGAAGAGCACTTGTACGCTTGAAGAGCACGAGCTGCGGAGGCGATGGCCAGGAACGAAAGCAACGGTAAGGTATAAAACTGTGGCTGTATAAGTGCAGAAAACGAGCGGCGCAGGGAAGGGCGGGAGGAGAAAATACGTTCGACTTAAGTTGAGTTTGGGAGGAGAACTTTCTGTTTGTATGATTAAATTCCAACCCTAGGCTAAACAACGACGTGGTTTTGGTATTGGATTCATTTCAACCTCCTACATCAAAATTACGTCGTTTTGATGGTAAAATAATCATTTTTATTATTATTATTTTTATTATTAAAGTTATTATTATTCTTAAAGTTATTAGTGTTCAAGAATGTGCGATACACGTTGTTACTCGTTAAATATATCCGTAGAATGATTATTTATAATTTATTTTTTATATATTTTTATTAATTTTTATAAAGACAATATAATTATATAGAAATTCATAATTCTTTATATAGCCACATTATTGATATGTATCAAAAATATATGCAACCAACTATCATACCATAGTTTATAATTTATTGATGAAAATGTTTAATATTATTTATCAATAAGATTTTTTTGACCCAAAAATGGAAATAGTACACGAAGTTTAAAACAATAAATAACCATTGATCCAAGATCTCATCCACTCATATAAAATAAATATCATAATATAGATTATTAGTAATCAAAATTTAAACATTTTTTTGCACGATAGATAACCATTTGCGATAGTATACCAAAAAAAAAAAAAATCAAAAGTTAAAATTAGCACCTTAGCCATTAATAAGAATAAAGTCAGAAGTTTCCAATATAGCAATAGCAAAGAAATTTTTGATAGTAGAGAGTCTTTAATGAATTATTGATAATAAAAGGAAAAAAATCTTTAATAATAGCCAAAGAAAATATAATTATTTGATAAATTAAATTTTCAATTGAGTTATAATTTAAACATTTATCCCTTATTATCATAATAATAGATGTAATATTAAATCAAAGTATAATAAATTTTTAAATTAAAAATATGGAACAACTTAAAAAAAAAAGAAGTGTTAAATATTAAAAAAAATTACAATCATGATTCAAACAAAGTTTTATAAAAAAATTTAATAAATTTATCCTAATTGAAAATTGGTCAAGAAATTTAGATTACGGATAAAATAATTAATACCTTCAAGAGAATGATAAGGCTAAAAGTAGCTAATAATATTAACAAAGTAAACAAAATGAAATATGAAGAAAAGAAAATAATTTCAATTTATAATTTATAAAGATAAATAATTCAATCTTTTTATTTATAAACTTTGGTATAATTTATAAATTTGATTATTTTTAGATTTTTATATAAAATACTTAAGTCATTTTCTAATAAAACTATAAATATGATTGATTTAATATTGGATTCAATCAAAACTTCTATAACAAGATTTTCATTCCTAATAAAGATTGGATAGAATTTTTCAGTTACCATTTCTAATATATATTTGATTTAATATTAATAAAACATATATATAGATGAAGTTATAATTATACTTATCGCAAGAACAAGAAATGATTGTAAATTCAATAATTCCAAATTAGCAAAGCTTGATGAAATAACTTGATAGTCAAAAGCAATAAATTCATGATAGTCAAGAGTAACAAATTCTTGATAGTCAAAACTCAAAAGCAATAAAAACCAAACATATACAGTGGTATGAGAGGATAAAATCCTAATTAGAATAGTATTAAAGTTCAAATTCTTAATTAGAGTTGGATTAAATTTATAATATTAATATAATAAAAGTAATAAATTGATATTGATATCATAATTAGAATAGAATTAAAGTTAAATTCCTAATTAGTAGGGATGGCAACAGGTAGGGTTCAGGTCGGGTAGTGCAGTACCCATGCCCAAACTCAATCTCATCCTCAATCCTCATACCTTATTGGGTAGGATTGAATGCTATACCCATCCCAAAATCCAATAGGTTTGGATATATCCACAGGTATCCATTATCCGTGGGTGCCTATGAGTATCCATTATCACATATACCTATTTATCCACAGATATCCATTTATCTACAAACTCATATTTTGTAAAAATTAAATTATATTGAATTAAAAAAAATTAAAGTATTTATTCAGATGGTTTATATAATACATAAAAAATGTGAAAATAAATTAATATATACATGAATGTTCTCATAATTGTAAATTAAAATTTTAATTCCAAAGTTGTTCTTCTTGTCGTAATACTTTACTCAAATGTAATAGTAGCAGACTCTTCAAGTGTAATTATAATAAAAATCAATTAATAGAATAACTAAAAAGATCATATAACAAAATTATTAAACGTAAAATATTATTATATTAACACTCTAAATCACCTTTCAAAAAAAAAAAATCACCTTTTCAAAAAAAAAAAAAAAAAAAAAAAAAAAAAAAAACACACTCTAAATCATTATTGTCATTATGATTTTTATCCATTATTTAAAATTGAAGTTTAAATTAAATATTAGAAATTAAATTTTAAATTTCAAAACCTAAAATTTTAAAAATTTGATCAATTCAAATTCATATATGAAAACTAGAGTGAAATTATTTTACACTAGACGACATTAAATCAAAAGTAAAATTATAATTTATATAGATAATTTATTACAAGTAACCCGATTTATTAAAACTTTCATACTATAATTTAAAAAAAAAATATTAAAATTTTAAATCTCTAGGGTTTGAATTTCGAGTGTAGGATCGGGTTCGGGTTTATAATAACAATATCCATACCCTACTTGTATCCAAAATAAAACTATCGGATTTTAACTATATCCTATCCAAACCAAGTCAAAACCCTAAAATTCGGGTTTTTGACTTGGTTCGGTTGGGTGCATATCCATCGGGTCGGGTTGATTTTGCCATCCCTATTAATTAGAATGAGATTAAATTTATATTATTAATAAAAAAGATCTACCAATAAGGGATTAATAAATTTAAATATCTTATATTATAATATATTAATATGCTTATTTATAATATATTATATTTTATATATATTTAATTTAGATTTAATTCATAGTATTTTTATTGTATAGAAAATTTCCAAAGTTTCCTAATTTAGAACGACTCTAAATTTTTTTTATGATATTTTTAATTATCAACTATAGATACCAATAAAATTAAGAGTTTTCTTATTATAATAGACTTATAATAAGACTAAATTATTCTTCAATCTACCAAGAAAATTAAAAGTCTACAAGGGAGTTGTAGAAATCCAATGTTCCCCCTCTTTCGCACTTTTATGTATAGATATTTTGGAATTCCTATACATATAAAAAAATTATGATTTATTATATTATAATTGGACCATTGAAATTTCCACGGCTATTTTACTTCCATTGAAATACTTGAAACTAAAAAAAATAAAGAATAAAAGATATTATCTTTATAAATATTAATCTTACAATCCAAATAAAATTTAAAATTTTATTAATAAAATATAAAATAAAAGGAAGGAAGAAAAGAGAAAAGGAAGTGCAAGCAAGCATTACAAAGGATGTGCAGAGAAGAGTTGTATTGTTATGAGTCCAAAAACCGTTGGCCGGACTGACACTCTTGCCTGGCTGGGTTTTGTAGTGTTAATTTTTAATATATTATTGCATTTTTTACTAAGATTTCTAGCAATTTTTATTTATCTAAATTAGGTTATTTATTATAATATTTGTTTATGTTTTATTTAAAAGCTTCCTTGAAACATAAACTCACTTTGATTTTGAGGAAAAGTGTAGGATTTTGAAACAAAGGACAAACAAAGGACAAAAATAAGGCAAAAACATGATTAGCACGCCCCCGCTTGTGCTACGGCGCACGGCCGTGCCAAACACAAGGCAAATCAAAGCAAAAAGCCAAAAGGCGCACACCCCAGCCCATGCTAAGGCGCACGCCCGTGCCTCAAATGCCTCGGACTTTCAGAGAGATGCACGCCCCAAGCCGTGCCAAAGAACATGCCCGTGCGCGCACTGGAGATAGAAGCTTGGACCGTGCAGTTGAAGCACGCCCGTGCTACACAACTTCCAGACTTCCAGAAGAGTGCACGCCTGCAGCCGTGCCAGTACGCACGCCCGTGCCCTGGAACTTCGCCCGGAACTCCCCAGACCGTCGGAGCGCACGGCCGTGCTGAGAGCCCAGCACCTCCAGAGCCCTGGGCAATGCCCTAGTACGTGCCAGGCAGCACGCCCGTGCTCAATCAAGAAACTTAAATTTAGTCCAAAAGTTGCCAACCAACGTTCCACCAAAAATTATGAGAATCTTGGACAACTTTCCTCACCATGCCAAACAAGATCAAACTCTATGACACATGGTGAGTCCAATGATTAAAGAAAATGGAAGACCTTAAAAGAGCCGCTTTACAACCCTAACAAGAAGACTTTGATCATTACCATAATGGAATCCTATATCAAAGCAAGTCTATCATAAAGAAGAGGAGAGTTCAATGCTCAATAGGCATCCCATCCATACTCTAACATCTCTTCTCCATCTCTATTTTATAGCTTTGTAATATAGTTTTTGTTTCTCTTAGAAGTTAGGTGTTCAAGAGTTGTGCAAGTTTCAAAGGAAGCCATCCAAGCCAACTTATCACTAGTTTTATTTCTAAACTCTTAATTCTTGTTTATTTCTTTCCATTATCTTATTGATTATGGAATATTTATTCAGTATTGTTGAGTTTTATTTAAGTACCTATGTGTAACTAAATCCTTACAACTAAGGGTCTTGGATGTAGCTTACTTTCTTTTTCCAATTTATGCAATTAGATTTAATTTTTCCCTTTATTCAGTTTATGATTTTATTTATTGAACTTAATGCTTCCTAGGTCAGAATTTTCACCCTAGATTGGATTTAACTTTTCCAAATATCACTATCGAAAGAAGGATGCTTTGCTATGAAGGTTATAAAACCACATGAGATAATAACTTGATGCCGGAAGCTATATGGCCCTTGACTCATGGGGGTTTTATGATTTTATCTAACCTTAAATTGTATCATAAACAACTTACATACTTAATGATTTAATACATATTTGGTTGGCGCTATTGGAAGATAGGTAATTAATGGAATTAAAATAGCTAGGAATACTCGGAAGAGCTGTTAGTGAGTTCAGAAGTTGTTTCCTCTACTTGATAATTAAATTTTGATTTAATGAACTAAATGAAAAAATTGGAAAGAAATTAAGTGGAAAAATGCAAAAACCCCTAGTGTTTTAAACTTCCTTGATCATTCCTTTAAACAATTTTTACTTAACTTTGACTCTTGTTTATTTTATCGTTTATACAACAATTCTCTTAATTATCGTTTAAATAATAATAAGATTACACAAAATTTTGGTTGGTACTTGGATTACAATCCTCGTGGAAACGATATCTTACTCATTCATATATTACTTGTAGTGATTCGTACACTTGCGAAATAAGCTGTCAAGTTTTTGGTGCCGTTGCCGGGGATTGGCAAAACCAATATCAATATGAATTATCTTGTTATTAATTTAGACATTTACTTATCTATTTGTTTTATTCATTTGATTTTTCTAAAGACTATCTCAGTTTTATGCAAAGAAGATCTAGAAGAACAGAACCCTTGATCTTTGATCCAGAAATTGAGAAAACCTACAGAAGAAATAACGCAGCAAGGAGAGCACAAGAAAACAGATCCAAACAACAATCAAACATGGACGAAATTAATCCATGGACGAAATTAATCCTCAACTTCCGAACATACCTCTTGCTACAGATCCTCAGATCGGACAACAACAAAATGTCCGCACCTTGCGAGACTACACCATGCCCTCTCTCAATGGAGCTACCTCCAGCATCACTAGGCCAAGAGTGGAAGCAAATAATTTCAAAATCAAACCAGCAATTATCCAAATGCTTTCCACATCTATTCAATATGGAGGACTCCCTAGTGAAGATCCTAATGCTTACATCACTAATTTCCTGGAAATTTGTGATACTTTTAAACAAAATGGTGTTTCTGAAGATGCCATTAAATTAAGACTCTTTCCTTTTACTTTAAGTTTACTTTAAGAGACAAAGCACGATCATGCTTACAATCTTGTCCCGCTGGGAGTTTTACAACTTGGGAAGAGTTAGCCCATAAATTTTTGGCCAAATTCTTTCCATCTTCTAAAACCACCAAATTAAGAAATGAGATCATGACCTTTGCTCATCATGATCAAGAAAGCTTGTATGAAGCTTGGGAAAGATTTAAAGATTTGTTGAGAAAATGTCCTCACCATAGTTTGCCCAAATGGTTGCCCAAAATGGATACAAGTCCAAAACCTTTTATAATTCATCTGTCATCTAAATATTAAAATTACTTTGGAATGCAGCTGTAGGAGAATCATTTGAGAGAAAAAGAGATCGATGAAGGCATAATGATTTAATTAGAAGAAAATGGCAAAGCAATAGCCATTAATCCAAAGCAGCTCTGAAAGAAGAAAATGCCTGGATCTTATGAATTGAATGGCCATCAACAGCACTAAATGCCAAAGGTAGACAATATGGTAAGAAAGTTAGACCTTGCTACCACTAAATCTGTGAACTGCCATCATGCAAACTTGTGATAGATGCATGAAACCGCATGGAGTTGGAGAATCGCATGTTAGATTTACCTGCAAATCCACACCTTTGGAACAAGTAAACCTAATGGTGATAAACCAATAGAGGCGGAATTAACTCCATATTCGAATCCTTACGATAAACAGGTTGAAGAAATCATCCAAAATCTTTTCATAATGGTAATTCTAAACAACACTTTATGCCCACCAGGTTTCTTGCCTCCTGAAGAAAAAGTCTCATATGATCTCCTTACTACCTAACCCTGTTCAAAAATTGGCAACATGGATTTCATGCAACGAAACAAGAGAACATAAACAACAGTCCAACAAGCTGCGATAAGAATCTGGAGATCCATAATGGGATAGTTTTTGCAAACATGATGGCCAGCTAGACCTCAAGGTACGTTACCTAGTAAACACTGAAAAAAATCCTAAAGAATAGGTACAAGCCATCACCCTTGAGAGTGGTAGAGAGTTGGAGGACAAAACCCGAAAGAGAGGAGAAGGAAGAGGAAGAAAAAGCACCTAATCATCGATCTAGTGGAGAAAGAAGAGGTAAAAAACCTATGTTCCACCCATTCCATTTCCGCGCAAGGTTGAAAAAAAGACGCAGGATGAACCAAACTTCAAGTGAAAATTCCTTGAACGTCTTCAAAAGCTTCAATAAACCATTCCTTTTGCTGAAGCTCTTGCTCAAATGCCCAGTTATGCGCCAAAATTTTAACAGAACATCTTGAGCAAGAAAAACGAAAGATTGATGAACCAAGGAATGGGTTAAAACGTGACTTTGAGGAATGCACAGTGCGATCATTCAAAATAAATTGCCACCAAAAGCTCAAAGATCCCAGGGGAGTTTTTTTTCTTTTTCTATTCCTTGTAATATTGGCAATTTAAATTTTGAAAAGGCTTTAGCTGACCTAGGAGCTAGCATAAATCTAATGTCTTATGAAGTCTTTAAATTGCTAGGTATGGGAGAACTCAAGCCAACGAGGATGTCTCTACAATTGGCCGACTGATCAATCAAGTACCCCAAGGGGATTGTAGAGGACGTACTAGTCAAGGTATGAAAATTCATTTTTCCAGTTGATTTTGTCATCCTTGACATTAATGAAGGAAGAGAAGGATCATTGATCCTTGGAAGACCTTTTCTTGCAACTGCAAGAGCTCTAATTGATGTACATGATGGAAAACTGACATTGAGAGTAGTAACATTGAGAGTAGGTCTAGAAGAAGTTGTTTTTGATGTGTTAAAATCTTGTAAATTTCCTATGGACTGCGATGATTGCTTTAGAATAGATGTAGTTGATACATGTGTATAGAACACTTTATATAGCGTAGATAATAATAATAATACAGAAGAAAAAGAAAAAGAAGATACACTACCCAAACAAGAACTGAAGCAGCTTCCTCCTCATTTGAAGCATGCCTTTCTAGGTGAGAATAACTCTTTTCCTGTTATTATTTCCTCTCACTTAACGCTTGATCAAGAACGCTTGATCAAGAGGAAGGGTTGTTGCAGGTTCTTCGAAAGCATAAAAAGGCAATAGGATGGTCAATTTCTGATTTACAAGGAATAAGCCCAAGTGCTCGAGTATATGCAATGCATAAGATCCAATGGAAAGAAGATTACAAACCTTCAATTCGAGCATCAAGACGATTGAATCCAAACATGAAGGAGGTCAGTGAGGCTGAAATCATAAAACTTCCCTGGATGCTGGCATTATCTATCCCAATCTCTTAGTAGTTGGGTAAGTCCTGTTCAAGTTGTGCCAAAGAAGGGAGGTATGACTGTTATCTTTAATGAAAACAATGAATTAATCCCCACTAGAACAGTCACAAGTTGGCGTGTGTGCATAGATTACAGAAAATTGAACAAAGCAAGACGTAAAGACCACTTTCCCCTACCCTTTATTGATCAAATGCTTGAAAGACTTGCAGGCTATCCTTTCTATTGTTTCTTGGATGGGTATTCAGGATACTTTCAAATACCTATTGCTCCTGAGGATCAAGAGAAAACTACTTTCACTTGTCCTTATGGCACTTGGTCCTTATTGGGCACTTTTGCCTATAGGGGAATGCCTTTTGGGACTTATGCATGCCCCTGCAACCTTCCGAGATGCATGATGTCCAATATTTTTCTGATATGGTTAGGACAATCTATTGAGATATTATGGATTGGATTTTTCTGTATTTGGTTCTTCTTTCAGATGCATGTTCTTCATAATTTATCTTTACGTATGCAATGATGTGAAGACCTAACCTTGTTTTGAAAATTGGAAAAATGTCACTTTATGGGTTAGTGAAGGTATTGTCTTAGGGCCAATAAGATCTCTCCAAAGAGGGATTGGAAGTAACAAGCCAAAATCGAGGTAATTGAAAAACTTCATCCTCCTAAATCCAGTGAAAGGAAAATAAGAAAGTTTCCTTTGGTCCATGCAGGGTTCTACAGAAAGGTTTTATTCAAAAGGACTTCTCAAAAAATCACAAAAACCTCTTTGTAATTTTATTAAGTTAAAAGATGTTTCCTTTCAATTTTTGACAAATAGTGTTTAGATGCTTTAACAGGTTAAAGAGGGAAGTTGACTCAGCAAAACCTATCATCAAACTAACACCAGATTGGACTCTTCCTTTTTGAAGCTTATGTGTGATGTCTAAGTGAAAATCATGCTGTTGGATGCGTTCTTGGGCGGCGAAAGGATAAGAAGTTTGCATGTTATCTATTATGCTAGTCGCTACATTGAAAATGAATGCACAATTGAATTATGGCAACTAACTGAAAAGAAATTGTTTTAGCTATTGTTTTTTGCTTTTGACAAATTCAGGGCCTATTTAAATTGGGGCTAAACAATAGTTTACCACCAAATCAAATTCAGCCATCAAATATTTTGCTAGAAAGAAAGATGCAAAACTGAGACTAATTTGTTGGGTTTTTCTCCTATTGCAGGAATTTATTGCAGGAATTTGATCTGGAAATTCGCGACAAAAAGGGAACCGAGAATCTTGTGGCTGACCACCTTTCCAGGCTAGAGTTGGGGGAAGAGGATATAACCAAGCTACAAATCAATGAAAGCTTTCCCCATGAGCAACTTTTGCTAATGGTAAATACTCAAACCCCCTGGTACGCTGATATAGTTAACTATCTTATTTGCAAAATCACTCCTCCCAACTTTTCTTATCAACAAAAGAAAAATTCTTCCATGATATCAAATACTACTATTGGGAGGAGCCCTTTTTGTTCAAATATTGTAGTGATCAGCTATTCCGGCGGTGTATACTAGAAAGTGAAATGGAAAGTGTCCTTAAATTGTGCCATTCAATGGAATGTGGAGGGCATTTTGGAGCAACCAAGACAGCAGCGCGTGTATTGGAAAGCAGTTTGTATTGGCCTAATCTATTTAAAGATGCTTTTAACTATGTTCATCTTTGTGATCGTTGTCAAAGGTTAGGTAACATTTCGAAGCATTTCGAAAGAAGACATTGCATAGCATTCTTGAAGTCGAAATCTTCGATGTTTGGGGTCTGGACTTCATGGGACCTTTTCCATCATCATACTCAAACCAATACATCCTAGTGGCAGTGCACTATGTATCGAAATGGGCAGAAGCTGTTGCCCTTCCCAATAATGATGCCAAAAGTGTGATGAGCTTCATCAACAAATATATTTTCACACGACATGGTACTCCAAGAGTAGTAATTACAGATGGAGGTAAGCATTTTTGTAACAAGTACCTTGACTCACTACTTTCCATATATGGTGTTACACACCGTGTAGGTACTCCATATCACCCTCAAACGAGCGGACAAGTAGAAGTCACGAACCGGGAAATCAAGAAGATCTTGGAGACAACGATCTTTGGAGACAACTGGTTTGGCCAATCCCAATCAAGGAAGGACTGGTCCAAAAAGCTCGATGATGCTCTTTGGGCCTACAGAACTGCATTCAAAACACCAATTGGCATGTCACCATATCGAATGGTATACAATAAGGCTTGTCACCTCCCTATCGAGCTGTAGCATAAGGCCTATTGGGCGATCCAATTCCTTAACTTTGATACTAAGGAAGCTGGTCAGAAGCGGCCGCTTCAATTAAACATGATGGATGAGATGAGGCTCCATGCCTATGAGAATGCCAAAATCTATAAAGAGCGCACAAAACAGTGGCATGATAAGCGTATCATTCTGCGGAATCTAAGGGTAGGCCAACAGGTTTTACTCTACAACTCTAGACTCTACAACTCTAGACTCAGCCTCTTTCTAGGAAAACTACGCTCAAGATGGTCCGGCCCATTCATGATTAAAGAAATTTTCCCGCATGGAGTAGTTGAGATTATGGACGGTGACCGAAGTTTCAAGGTTAATGCTCACCGTCTAAAGGTTTACCAAGGTGGAAATTTTAATCCCGTTAAAATCGCTATCAGTCTTGATTAAGCTTGAATCAGGTTCGGTACGTCGAACTTAACGACGTTAAACAAAAGCGCTTATGGGAGACAACCCATTTTCATTTTGAAAAGCGCTTATGGGAGACAACCCATTTTCATTTTGATTGTTTTATTTGCTTGTTGTTTGTTTTATTCAATTTATAGGAATAATAAGAGATCATGCCCCGGCCATACCACTTAGCATGACCGTATTTCAAAGAAAAATTGAAAAAGGGAGAAACAGAGGGTAGCACGCCCTAAACCGTGCCATGCAGCACGCCCGTGCCACATAGCACGCCCAAATGCAACACAATTGGCACGCCCGTGCAAGGTAAGTGACTTTCAATATGCAGGAAAGATGCGTGCACGCCTCGGGCCGTGCCATCCAGCACCCCCTTGCCCGCTTGCATCAGGACTTCCAGAGGCTTGCATGCCCCCAGCCGTGCCGCGCCGCACACCCGTGCCAGGTAAGTTAAGCTTTACCTTGCAGGAGAGACGCACACGCCCCAGCCCGTGCCATCCTGCATGCCCGTGCCCGCTATCAACTGGACTTCCAGGAGAGAGCATGGTCCAGACCGTGCTGAACCGCATGCCTGTGCGCCCTATTCTATTTAAATAACACGCCCTAAATCCAGCACGCACGCCCTAGCCGCCAGTTGCATTTTCTCTCATTTTCTCTCGTTTTCTCTCATTTTCTTTCATTTCTCTCACACTTTCTTCAATATTTTGCATCATAATGCCTCCCAGGTACAAAAGAAGCCGACCTGCTTCATCTGTAGCAGCTGGACGCCGCTCCTCTCGCTCTTCCACCGCATCCCCACCATCTGACAGTCCACCACTTCCTCCTTTCGAGCCAAGTTCTCCCGCGCAATTGGAAAGGTACCATAAACTCTCCTCACGCCCTCTTTTGCCAAATAAATTTATAGACATTGATGCTTTATCAATAGTTGGACTTAAGGGGCTTTATCAATATTGGACTTTAAGGATGCAGTGATGAGCCTTTAAGGCCGTGTGGGGTGGGGAACTTTTTATTGAAATGAAAGATCCGGTGTATGCCCCTCTAACCTTAGAAATTTTAAGCTCTATCTTCCATCATGCAGATTTCCAATCGGATGTGTTTCGAATTTTTGTTCGGTTTCGTCTGCTGGGTAGAGATTTTGGAAACTGTACATAGATGAATTGAGTCCACCATTTTTATTTTCCCAACTGAGAATGCAGAGCTAATCACAACTACCCACCTAAATTCTTTTGATTCCGATAGGTGGAATGAAATCCGATAGGTGGAATGAACTGACGAGAGAAACCGGTTATAACCCTAGGATCTCTAAGGCCTCCAAACTGAAAAGTCCTGCTTTAAGGTATATACACAAATTTTTGGTCAGTACCATATTTGGTCGCAGTGAAAGTGACGGAGTTTTAGGGCGAAATGAGCTGTATTTTCTATGGGCCATAAAACACGGGGTCTTATTAAATGTGGGTTACTGGTTGGGACAAAAATGGGCTCAAGTGGCACGCGCAGATAGGGGGGCCATCATGATGGGTAGTTTTGTCACACGCATTGCTACCTATTTGAGGGTGTGGAACCTGGCTAGACCTATTTATGACAATCTTGGTGGAGGCAGAGGCACCAGGATAGATATCGATATGATGATCCATATGAGGATTGTGGAGAAATTTGGAGATTCATACCGAGTCATAGGTGCCCCAGTAGAAACTAGTGATGATGATGCGCCTGCAGCAGCTGACATTGAGGAGGATCAGCCACCTCCTGCCCCTGGTTTTAGTTTTGGTGCAGGTACTTCTGGAGCTGGACCTTCAGAAATAAGTGATGAATGAAGAGCGCCTGCAGCAAGCTGACATTGAGGAGGATCAGCCACTCTGCCTCCTGTTTTTAGTTTTTGGTGCAGGTCACTTTCTGGAGCTGACCCTTCAAAAATTCCAAGGGCACTTCCACTGTGTCCAAAGTGAAAATGAGGTATCTTGCCCGACTGCCCCTGGTTTTAGTTTTGGTGCAGGTACTTCTGGAGCTGGACCTTCATTCCAGGGCACTTCCACTGTGTCCAATGATGAGGTACTTGCCCGACTGCTATCTCGTATGGATGTGTTCGACACTCGACTTACAAGCATGGAGTCCATGATTACTGATCGTTTCCAGTCGCTTGAGATCACGCAGGGCAGCATTGATTCTCGCCTTGACACTATGCAGGGTCAGCTTCAGACTATTCTTCACTTGCTTCAGCCCCCTCCACCTCCACCACCAGAGGCCTGATATTTTTTTCACATCGTTTTAGCTATTCTCTCTTATTTTTCTGTGTGTCAAACATTTCACACTTCTTTTGTTTGAATACTTTAAATTTCAGTTGGTTGCAGTTACATCTTTGGATTTTAATCGCTTTTCACTTTCAATATTTCGATTCTCTTTTTAGTATGTTTCTTCCATCATAGCTTGGATGTACGTCGCATTGTCTCACATCAACGCTGGTACTTTTCTCCACTCCTTATTCTTTATTAAAACTTTCATAAGTTTGGGGAATTGCATCTAGCTCATTGAGGACAATGTGCTCAATTAAGTTGGGGGAGGACATTTTTAATTCTAATAAAGTTTTGTTTTATTTTAATAAAGTAAGTATGGAATAATTATGATCAAAATTTAAAATTTATCTTAAATTCATTAACCTTTGAATAAATTAATGATGTTTCCAAAGTTAATTATTTTTAACCAAATTTATATTTTTAACATACAAAATTTTTAAAATATTTTTTTTAACATACTTCTTTTGATTTAAGAAAAACCATGGTTTGGTTTTTAGAAATATTTTTGAATCCTATACTTGAATAAAAAGATTTAGAAAATTTTGAATCCTAACTTGAATAAAAAGACAAGGGACACTAAAGCCATATTACATGTATGTTTTAAATCAATAAAGGATGAAGGTATTATGAAAAAGCAAGATTGAAGGAATAACGGAAATCCATTCTAAACAGAGTAGTATGGAGCATAAAATGCTACTGCTCATTGCTTATATTCCTATATATAATTACAAATATATAAGTGGTATGGAGCATAAAATGCAACCACAAAAGAGGCAAAATATAGAAGTGGTATGGAGCATAAAATGCAACCAAATTATGTGATAGAAGTAGGTTACCTAAAAATACCTTGAGATGAGAAATATTACATGTAGGATAAAATTGTCCTAAGTACTTACGATTCTA
The DNA here is from genome assembly GCF_014843425.1 of Jatropha curcas. Next base: position 167,820 of record NW_023590972.1, read on the forward strand.
AAGAAGGAGACAAAAGTGTTCTTTACTCATGTTTAATAAAAAGAATATGTTCTATTAATTTTGGCTAGAAATAACTAACATAGGAAATACATAATTTATTCTTAGGTTAATAATTTGGATAAAATAACTAAACATAGGAGAATATCATATAAATTTTTATTCTTTAAGGTTAAAATAATTTGCGAATATTTATATTAAAAGTCGTGAACCAATAATTCCATACAATATTTTTCAAAGGGAATTTTTATTGCTTGAGAACAGAAGCAAATAGTTTTTAAAGGTATTGGGGAAAATTTTTTGATAGTGTTAATTTTTTAAATAATATTTTTTATTGCAATTTTTAAACTGAAGATTTCTAAGGCAATTTTTTATTTACCCCTAAAATTAGTTTTATTTAATATAATATTGTTATGTTTTTATTTTAAAGAGCTTCCTAAATTAGTTTTTATATAATATTGTTATGTTTTTATTTAAAAGCTTCCTTGAAATACAACTCACTTGATTTTTGAGGAAAAGTGTAGGATTTTGAAAACAAAGGACAAAAATAAGGCAAAAACATGATTAGCACGCCCCCGCTCATGCTACGGCGCACGGCCGTGCCAAACACAAGGCAAATCAAAGCAAAAAGCCAGAACGCGCACGCCCCAGCCCATGCTAAGGCGCACGCCCGTGCCTCAAATGCCTCGGGCTTCTAGAGAGATGGACGCCCCAAGCCGTGCCAAAGAACACGCCCGTTCGCGCACTGGAGATAGAAGCTTGGCTCGTGCAGCTGAAGCACGCCCGTGCTACACAACTTCTAGACTTCTAGAAGAGTGCACGCCTGCAGCCGTGCCAGTACGCACGCCCGTGCCCTGGAACTCCCCTAGACCGTGCGGAACTGCACGGCCCGTGTTGAGAGCCCCAGACCGTGCCAGGCAGCACGCCCGTGCCAATCAAGAAAACTAAAATTTAGTCAAAAGTTGCCAACCAACTTCCACCAAAATTATGGAGCAAATCTTGGACAACTTTCGGCGGCAAATCTTGGACAACTTTCTCCCTTCACATGCAACGCATGAATTCGAAAACCTATTGGCAATGGGGAGTGCCATGATTGAAGGAAAATGGAGACCGTAAAAGAGAGCTTTATACAAGCCTAATAAAAGAGACTTTGATCATTAAAACCAATAATGGAAATCTATATCAAAGAAGTCTATTATATAAGAAGAGGAAGAGTTTCATGCTCAGAGCATCCCATCCCATATTTTACATCTCTTCTCCCATCTCTCATTTCTAATAGCCTCTTCGTATAATAGTTTTGTTTCTCTTAGGAAGTTAAGGTGTTCAAGAGTTTGCAGAAGTTAGGAAGCCATCCAAGCAACTTATCACTAGTTCTTATTTTTCTAAACTCTTAACTTGTTTATTTTCTTTTCTAATTATCGCTTATTGATTAATGGAAATATTTAATCAAGTATTGTTGATTTTTTATTTAAGTACCGATTGTAACTAAATCCTTATTACTAGGTTTGATGTAGGCTTAATTTCTTTTCCATTTTATGCCATTAGATTATTGTTTCTTTTCATAGTTACTGATTTAAGTTAATGAACTTACATCTTCTAGGCAGCAATTTTTCCCCCTAGATTGATTTATTTCAATTGTCAGCTATCGGAAGAAAGGATCTTTCGATACGAAAAGTTAATTAAAATACACATGAGATATAATAACTTGAGTGCGGAAGCTTAGGTTTTGGACTCATGGGGCGGGTTTTTAATGATTTTATCTAACCTTAAATTGGCTAAATTCATAGAAACAGACTACATAACTTAATGATTTAATTCTTTTGGTTTGCGCTATTGGAAAGATAGGTAATTAAATGGCATTGAAAGTAGCTAAGGAATACATCGGAAGAGCTTGTTGTGAGTTCAAGAGGTTGTTTTCCCCTACTTTTGAATAATACATTGATTAATGAACTAATGAAAAAAATTGGAAAGTAATTAAGTGAAATCTAAGAATCCCTAGTAGTTTTACTTCCTTGATTTCCTTTAAAGCAGAATTTTTACTTACTTGACTAATTGTTTTATTACGTTTATTCAAATCTCTTATTTATTCAGTGTTAAGATAATACACCAGATAAAACAAAATTTTGGTTAAACTTGATACAATCCTCTGTGGGAACGGATATTTCTCATTCGCATATATTTACTTGTAGGATTCGTATACTTGGGCCGAAATATACTGTCAGGAGCTTAGGCCACCGTAGTGCCCCGTAGTTAAGCCTAGAATCAGTTTAAGCTCAATCTTTTTCACTGTTATCCGTGCTTCTGCCAAAAACCATATTCATTATACATCAAGGGCTCGATTGTGATTATGCCACAAACGTACTTGAAAATACAAAACTTAATTAATTAATACATATATCACATGGTGGAAGTTCAATTACACCCCACCCATTTGGAATACAATTGCAGAACTCTATAATCTACAATCTTTTACATTTACATGCTTAACACAACCATTAAAATTTTCTTTTATTTGCATATCAATTCATTAGGATCCGTAGAGTTCTTCTTTCCCTCAGTTACTTGAAAAAATAAGAGATAAGGGTGAGCACCAAACTCAATGAATAGGGTTAGATAATCCTCTCACCCCATACAGTCACACATATGATAATCATATTATACAATCAGTAGCCCTCTGACTAATTATGAAAGAATAAGCAAGTATGAATGCATACTCATCAAACAAGTCACAACAATTCAAGTAATCAAACAGTGGATATTAGTCTGTGGAATCACCCATTATAAACAAGGATCATGCTCAACTCCAAAGTATGATTTAAAGTAATTTTCGAAAAAATAATCCATGATCCTTGTGTCAAGTGCACTCAGCGAGTCCATCCCCGTTCAAGCTAGATGGACCTCGTCCGTCTATTTCTCTTTTCTTTCCTTTTCTTTTTCTTTTCCTTTCTTTTCCCTTTTTTGTTACTTTTCTTTCTTTTTCCTTTTCTCACCTCTTTTCTTTATATCATTGATTGCGGCATCAAATTACAGAGTACACAAAAGGGGCCGCCACTCACCAGCTTTATAGCCCCACTGAGATTATTCTTACATGCTGTGCCTCACTCTAGGGTGGAGCCACCATCAGTTCTAACTCCACGGCAACATCCATAAGTAATTCACATGCCCAGCTCACAAAATTTCAAATCATGTCATAAAGTGTACAATGTCCAAGTCATCTCCATATACTCTCCAATGAATAAGTATAATATATATATAATATATATGCAAAGTGATAAAGATACGAATCAAGAACCAATTATTCCAATACATTCAATGTCCAACATCTCCATATACTTCAATGAATAAGTATATATATATATATATATATGCAAAGTATAAAGATACTGAATCAAAACCAATTATTCAAACATTAGTAAAACCGAGATATTCCACTTCAGATATTCCAAACTTAAAAATGAAAGGTGTTGATTATAGTTCTTCGATTCCACAGGCAGTTTATAATCCTGTAGAAAACTATTTAAATCAACAATCTAATTTAACTAATTCATCACCTGAATCACCAACAGCTTCAGCTATAACTGAAAATATTGGTGACATAAATAGAGAATTAAATGTACTTTGTAAAGAAGACATTGAGAAAGGATTCATAAAAGAAATTTCAAAAACTAAAAATTTAATAAAAATGAAAAAGATATTAAAAACATATAACTTTGATGATTTAAAATCTGAATATTTAGACTATCAAATAAATAATCTAAAACCATTTAAATTTTTTGATTGGTATGAATTCATTAAAATTGGTACATCTAATAAAAGCTTAAATCCAATAACTATTAGAGATAAGAGACCAGAATGGATTGTTAATGATAACGTTATAAAGAGTGATTTTCCCCCTAAAACAATTAGCAAATTAAAATATCAAGAAAATGAAATAATATGTGCTCCATATAAAATTGCTAGAGAAAATGATTCTGATAAAAAAATTATTGAACAAAATAATTTTAGTAATGCAAGCTTAATTTGTTTAAATACACAATTAAAAAGAATAGAAAGTTTATTAGAGGATAAACCAGAAATAAGTGAAACACTAAAAGGTAAAGAAAAGGTAAAATCTCATATGTTTAAACCTTATCAAATTTCTCAATCAAGTCAAAATGAATTCTTAAAAACACTAAAAGATCAATTAACTAAACTTGAGATGCGTTCAGAAACTACTCAACAAGTAGCACCTGACACACCTCAAACATCAAGAAATATAAACATAATAGAAGAACATTCTCAATCTGAAGCTAGTGAACCTGACTCAGAAGATGTTCAACAATTTGAGCTAAATCCTATAACCCATAAAGAATTAGTAAATAGAGCTCCAGACTTAGGTTTAATTGATAAACCAAATTCTCTATCTCAATTTAAATATAATGCTTCCACCATTTATGAATGGAATATAGATGGACTAAGTGAATACAATATTTTAAGTATATTGCAACAAATGACTATGGCTGCAAATGCTTATAAAACTCAATCCATTATTTCTGATAGAGCTATAGCAGAAATCATAATTGCTGGATTTACAGGACAATTAAAAGGTTGGTGGGATTATCATCTAACAGACCAACAACATTTAGAAATATTAAATTCAATCCAAGTAAATGGTGATGGTGAACCAATTTATGATGAAAATGGTGAGCCAATTCAAGATGCAGTGTCATCTTTAATTCTCACTATTTCATTACATTTTATAGGAGATCCATCTCACTTAAAAGATAAAAATGCAGAGTTATTAAGTGCAGAGTTATTAAGTAATCTAAAATGTAAAAACTTAGTGATTTTCAAAATTTATAATAACCTTTTCCTCACTCGATTAATGTTAAGGGGAAAGATTTTCTAACCAAGCTTTTTTGGAAAAAATTAATGTTAAGGGAAGATTCCAACCAAGCTTTTTGGAAAGAAAAATTCTTGGCAGGACTACCTTATTTTTTGGGTGAAAAGGTTAGAAATTATATTAAGCAACAATTTGGTAATCCAATTCCTTATAGTAAATTAACTTATGGACAACTAATTAGTATAATTCAAAAGGAAGGTTTGCAAATTTGTCAAGACTTAAAACTCCAAAGAACTTTAAAATATGAAATGCATAAAACTAAACAAGAATTAGGATCATTCTGTAAACAATTTGATTATAGCATAACATCTTCTCAAAGGTGTGATGGCCAATGTTCTAAACCATCTAAAAAACATTATAAACATAAGTATTCTAAAAAACAGTACAATAAACCTAGTCACGATAAATATTATCATAAAGAAAAGTCAAGACCTTCTAAAAAACAAAAAAGACAACAACCATTTAAATCTTCCAGTAAAACTTCTTTTAAAAATTTAACTTGTTATAATTGTGGTAAAAAAGGACATACTTCTAAATTCTGTAGATTTAATAAAAAATTAAATGCATTAAATTTAGATGATGAAGTATTAAATAAAATTCATGAATTGTATCTGGATTCAGATCTATCAGAATCTGAAATACAAGAAAGTGAAAATCAAATTGATGAATTAAGCACAATAACAACTAGTTCATCAGACAATACTATAAACATGCTCACTAAAGACCAGAGTACACTTTTAGAAGTAGTAAATAATGTAGAGGATCAAGAATCTAAAGCAAAACTTTTAAAAAAAATTAATAAAAAGTTTTGAGGATGAACAGGAAGTAAAAGACATAACACCTAAAATTCAAACTAATACATATGATTTAACCACTATATTAAATAAAAATAAAAAGATAGAAATGGAAGTTTCCACTAAAGATTTGCATAAAGAAATTAAGGCTTTAAAGAATGAAGTTAATAATTTGAAAGTCCAATTTCAACAAAATTCTAAAAGAATAAAATTGTTAGAATCCCAATTAGTCTCTAGTTCTTCTTCTGAAGAACAAGATAATGATATAAAAGATGAAGATATCATAAATCAATTAGATAAAGATGTAGATCATAATTTCCTAAATCTACTTCAAGAAATAACTTCAAGAAAATATTTAGTAAAAATAAATATTAAAATAAATGATTTTCTCATAGAAGCAATTGCACTGTTTGATACAGGTGCAGATTTAAACTGTATAAAATCAGAATTAATACCTAAAAGATATTGGTCAAAAACTAATGAAAAACTAAGTACAGCAAACAAGTCTAAACTAGAAATTATAGGCAAAACAAATGCAATAATAGTAAATCAAGGCTTAGAAACAAATACAGTATTCTTACTGTCTCCACAAATAAATTATATGGTAATTTTAGGAACACCATTTATAAATATTATCACTCCTTATTCAGTAAAAGAAGATTGTATTAAATTTAAAGTAAGAAATAAAAAAGCTAAACTTGAATTCACAGAAAAACCTAAAAGAAAAAATTTAAATTTATTAAAAGCTCATTCTATTAAAATAAGGGAAATAAACTCATTAATAAAATCTAAAGAAGAAAATCTCGAAGATTTAAAAAATAATGTATGTTTAAATAGAATTAAAACTCAGCTAACAACTAAATTTATTCAAGAAAAAATCAATAATTTAAAAACATATATGGAAGATAAGCTATGTGCTGATCATCCTAATGCCTTTTGGAATCGTAAACAACATATAGTTGATTTACCTTACGAACCTAATTTTGATGAAAGAACTATTACAACTAAAGCTAGACCAATTCAAATGAACCCTGAATTGATTGAGCATTGTAAAAAAGAAATCCAAGATTTAATAAATAAAAAATTAATTTGTAAATCTAGAAGCCCATGGTCTTGTGCGGCTTTTTATGTCAACAAAAATGCTGAAATTGAAAGAGGAGTTCCAAGACTAGTAATCAATTATAAACCTCTAAATACATCATTAAAATGGATCAGATATCTAATTCCTAATAAAAAAGACCTTTTAAAGAAATTATATGATGCTAATATTTTTAGTAAATTTGATATGAAATCTGGTTATTGGCAAATTCAAATTGCTCCTAAAGATAGGTATAAAACTGCATTTACAGTTCCATTTGGTCAATATGAATGGAATGTAATGCCTTTTGGTTTAAAAAATGCTCCTTTTGAATTTCAAAGGATCATGAATGATATTTTTAATCCATTTTCCAAATTTTGCATAGTCTATATTGATGATGTACTAATTTTTAGTAAAACTTTAGAAGAACATTTTAAACATTTAAAAACTTTTTGTATGGTTATAGAAAAAAATGGTTTAGCATTAAGTAAAACAAAAATGGATTTGTTTAAAACAAAAATTAGATTTTTAGGCCATTACATAGAACAAGGTATAATTCAACCCATAGAAAGAACTTTAGTCTTTGGAGAAAAATTTCCAGATGAAATCACAAATAAACTCCAATTACAAAGATTTCTTGGTTGTTTAAACTATGTAATTGACTTTTATCCTAATTTAAATTGTATGATAAAACCTTTGCATGATAGATTAAAGAAAAATGCTGGTCCTTGGACAAATCAGCATACTCAATTGATAAAAAAGATTAAATCTTTAGTTAAAGAAATTCCTTATTTGTATATTCCTAATCCAACAGCTCTTAAAATAGTTGAAACTGATGCTTCTGATATAGGTTATGGTGGTACTTTAAAACAAAAAATTAATGATAAAGAACGAATAATTCAGTATACCTCAGGTCATTGGACTCCAGCCCAAATAAATTATTCTACCATTAAAAAAGAAATTTTGAGTATTGTTATTTGTATAAATAAATTTCAATCAGATCTATTAAATCAAAAATTTTTACTTCGCATTGATTGTAAATCTGCAAAAGATGTTTTGCAAAAGGATGTTAAAAACCTTGCATCTAAGCAAATCTTTGCTAGATGGCAGGCCTTATTAAGTATTTTTGATTTTGATATTGAATATATTAAAGGAAATTCAAATAATATTCCGGACTTTCTAACTCGCGAATTCCTACAAAACCATGGGAAGGAAGAAAGATAAAGGGAAAGAAATTAAACAAGATTCAAACTCCCCAACTAAAGCTCTCTCTGAGCAATCTGAAGACCTTAGTAAAACCTTAAACACTAAACCTACCCCTCCTAAAGACCTTAAACAATGGATTGCAGAATTAAGTCAATCCCCAGAAGTATTTAAAGCATTGCAGAATATGGCATCCTCTTCCACAGAGGACCCAGGTATGTCTTCTAAATCTAAAGCGATCGTATCCGCTCATGATACGGCTACTCTGTACCAGTATGGTCTTCTAAATCTAGCGATCGGATCCGCTCTATGATACGGCTACTCTGTCTCAAACGGTAAGACGTAAAAGAGTTATCCCGTTGATGGCTGTGGATTTGCCAAAAATCCAATATACTAATACTAGTAATATACATAAATGGTTTGTAAAACCTATGTATGATTTTGAAATAGAAGTCGAGGATGGATTTAACAATATAAATCCTTGGCAAATTATAAAATCTTATTACCCTGAGAATTGGTATTTTGTACCCACAGATTTTTCCAAACCTCAGGAATATTATTATAATATTTTAGTAGATACATGATCTGTAAAAATAAAACATACTTTTGATAAAACAAAAAATGTAATTTCATATTCTTCTATACAAATAAAACGCGTCATTCATCCTAAAGAATGGCCCGTATCTTCATTATATACGCCCGTAAGATTTAAAGTTTTGTATAAACATAATTCTACTTATAATTATTTTGACTATAAAGAAGCATGGGAAAAAGTTTTCTGTCTTCAAAATCCCACTAATACACATTCCTGGTTGATATATTTTGATCAAAGTATTCGTACTGATCTTAATATTCCTACTTAAATATTAAAGTATTCGTACTGATCTTAATATTCCTAATTGGTTTAAAAGATGGTGGCAATTTAAAGGTATATCTGAAGAAATTATTCCTCATGATATCCATTATTTATACCAGTTCTTTAAAACAATTATAAACCTAGACCTGAAGAAGTTCATATTCCCTCTCTCATGTATTACTGTATGACCTTCTTCACCCCATGGGTTTACCAATGGTTTTTTGAGTATCAGTATATACCAGGAACCCAGATTCCTATGTTAGTAAAAAGACATAAGATAAAATGGTGGGGATCTTTCAAGAACACCACCACTGAACTTAAAATCAGTCAATGGATCCGTAATAAAATGTCCAATCCATCTAAACCAGCCTTAACCTATGCCCATACATTAGCTATTCAGGATAATCCTCAATTTGGAATCCAGAAAGCCCAATGCCAGGCTCGGTTAGCTGCAGCTAAAACTCCAGAAGAGTATAAATTGATTTGTCAAGAAATGTTTGAACAACTTTCTACTAGCACAGATCCACCAGTAAATCCATCAAGCAGTAAACTTCACGAGACATCCTCCAGTAAAGCTTCATCCAAGCACAGTGGTAAAAGCAAACCTAAACAATGGGCATCCCTATCATCTTCTTCGTCCTCTTGTGAAGATAGTGATAATGATAAAGACACCATTATCAAAATAAAAAGTAAAGCAAGTCAAAAGCAAAAAGCTAAAGATAAAGCTAAAGGCAAAAGAAAAGAAAAGATAAAAGAAAAGCAAAGAAAAAGGACACATCAACGTCCTCCTCTTCATCATGTTCCGACTCATTGTAAAGAAGGCATCTTCAACAGTAAAAGTCACGCCATTATTTCAACAGTAAAGGCCAAGCAACTATTTCAACAGTAAAGGTCAAGCTACAGAAAAAGTCGGTGGCAGACAAAGAACTGTTCATCAATAGTAAAAGCAAATAGTAAAGATTCGTTCATTTTCCTATTTAAAGGGAGCCTTTCCCCTTGTGAAGGCATAAGATAGTATAAGCGTAGCTAAACTTGTAATACCTCTTCTCTTTCACATAATTCCTCTCAATTCTGTGTGCGAGTTCAAAGTTAGATCAAGTCTAGATTAAAACTTTTGTAAGTATAAATATTTTAAATTTTGTATTTTGTATTTAAATTTTATTTATAAATAAAATTGCTACTTGATTAAGACCGTGTTAACGGCACTTTTCTCTTCTCCCTCTACATTCTGACTTAATTCTAGGGATCCCAGGTTAAGGTTGCAGGAACCCTAAACCTTTGTGATAAATATATTGCTAAAGTTGGTTGAGTTGATTGATAAATATTAATTTGACAAATTATAAGTATGCTCTGTGGATGCGGGTTAGTCTGATCTTCCACATCAGAAATATTTGTTGATCTTAAATGAGTTATATTTATATATTCATAGATCCCATAGGTCATAGCATTCTTATTTATATGTATATTGACCTTTAGTATTGCTATCTTCTTATTTATACCTTTGTTGGTATTCATAGATCCCATTGATCATAGCATTCTTATTTATATGTATATTGACCTTTAGTATTGCTATCTTTTTATTTATAGCTTTATTGGTATCAGAGCCATAAGAATTTAATATTTATTATTTATTTATACCCAAAACTATCAGAGCAAAATTAATTATTTATAGCTTTGTTGGTATATTTTAGCTTTGTTGGTATATATATATATATATATATATATATATAATAAATTAATTAATATAATATATATATAATATATATGCATATCTACTATATATTCTCAATGTTATAACGTGTTCCACTAGATACAATATTATCAATGTACGCAGAATGTAATGCATGAGCGATGCAGATATGCTATACCTACTCACAATTCTTTTTGTCCTTAACAGGAACTATCTTTATATTTTATTACTGCCTTCCTTCCAGCTGTTGTTTGGGTCATCTAGAAAAACTTAGTAGAAAGCAATGTAGAAGAGAATTTTAAAGTAAGAACTTTACTTTAAATTAAATTTTAATTCTTTATTCATTAAGTCTATATTATGGCCTTTATGCTCGCGTTATTAGTTTATTGCCTACACAATATAATTCTTTCTTCTATTATTTACTCTAATTGATACATATCATTTTATGGTTCTTGGCAATGCAATGCCTTAAGGGTATAATGTAATAATATATTAATCTTGTATGTAATTGTGAAAACCCTACCCCAGAAATACTAGGCATAATGAATGTATATGACTAAAAGGGCAGAAATGTCACGTGAAATGTGTGAGTCGCCACCTTGTTAATTTATTTTAGGGTAAAACTAGGAAAAAAACCCGAAGTTGACTCCAAATTTAATTAACTAATTACTTAGATTAGCTTACCGCAATGTCCTACGAGGCATGGTTTGCAAACTCGAGGTGGATCCGAGACCATGTCCATGTTTGAAAACTAACCTATGAGTGAATGCTTTTGCAAGGTGATGGAAAGTGTTATTGGACCAATTGACATGTAAAGTGATTTCGACTTGCCGCTCGGGGGATTTTTTTTGTTTTTTTTTTTTTTTTTTTTTTTTTTTTTTTTTTTTTTTTTTTTTTTTTTTTATTTTTTTTTTTTTTTTTTTTTTTTTTTTTTTTTTTTTTTTTTTTTTTTTTTTTTTTTTTTTTTTTTTTTTTTTTTTTTTTTTTTTAAGATCAAGCGTTGCCTACGTACTGTCCGTTTGAATGGAAGATCAAAGTCGATCGTGAGTTCGATAGGCCTTTTTAATAAGGGGTTTGAATGGGTATGCTTAATTCATGAGTGTGTGGTATGCTTTCGGCATTTTGTTTAGGCAATTTTGCCAAAGAATTGATTGATTTTTAGGCAATTTGTTGCCCAAAAAGAGTTGATTTAAGGCCTTACTAGCCAAAAAAGAATGATTTAGCAAAATTTGCTTTTTGCCAAAAGATGATTATTAGGCGATCGCGCCCAAAAATTGATTACTTGAAGCCTCTTTTAGCCAAAAATGAGTTGATTTGTTAGGCAATCTGTTGCCAAAGAAATTTTGATTGGGGAATTGAGCCAAAAATTGATTTGATTTTATTCCAAGGCATTTTGCCAAAAGAATACGATTTAAAGCGATTTGGTCGCTAACACAGTGGGTTATCTCAACTTATAGGCAATTTTTGTTTGCCAAAAGTGAGCAAATGAATTGCCTAGATGGTAGCAGATTTATTGCCCAACGAAAACGTGTGTATTGAAGGCTATTTCGCCACAATTATTGATTAATTGGACTTGAGCGCGATTAATTATTGATTAATTGGACTTTTAGCCGAATTTGTTCGAAATAAAGGCAATTACACCATAGTTATTAATTAACTAGGCTTCTTGGCCAATATTGTCGGATTTAAGCTTAACACCACGATTATTAATTAACCGGGCATTTAAGCTTAATCATATTTAATTGAGGCAATTTATTTACCAAAGTGATGACGTGAATGCATTTATGCAGCAATTTAATTCAGAATTGGAGTAGAAGAAGAATATGCATGAATGCTGAAATTAAATAGGCAGAGTTTCGTTATTACCTGATTTAATCGGCGGCCGCCTCTTAGCTTCAGCTTGAAAAACTCCAAATTAAGCTCCTCGTTTGGGGAATATTAATTTAGAATTTATTTAATTTAAGTGACCAAGTATCACAACAACACAACAAAAAAGATAATAAAAGCCATGGTAAATGCATAAAAGAGTCCAAGAATCGCAAGAGAGCCCAGTAGCAGGAAGAAGGAGCGTTCACAACACAGACTGAGTGAGTAAAAAGCGGAGTGCCGGGGCCGTGTATTTATTGGGCAAATCCCGTGCCCTGGATGGGGCGGCTCGCTGCCGCGGGTCCGTTGGCGCCGGCGCCAACCGTGACCAACTCGGCGCGTGTCCGGAGGCAGAATCGCCACCGGGGCAAGGCGCAGGGGCAACCAGCCCCGTGGCCCGCGGGCGGCGCGAGTCTTTCGCTTCCGGAGGCTTTTTGGGAGTTCCGGGACTTCCAAAAAAATATTCCAGGTACCCACGTTTCTGCGATCGGCTCATAAAATTCTGGACGTTTCAAGTACCATATTGGCAATTCTTTTTCGGTGAAGCTTTCCGATGGCCTCCGGTCCGGCGGACTGTTTTTGCAAGTCCGGAACTGGCTTTTGAGGCCTCAAAATTTGGGTATTCACAGTAATTGAGTACTAGTAAATTTTTTAGTAAATTTTTATTAGTCACTTCACTTCAAACAACTATAATTATTTTAATTTGTCATTAGAGCATTTTATTGAAAATGCAACAGCATCTCTCTTACTAAATTGGGGATAGCTTGTCAATCCAACTTGATCTCAAATATACAGCCCATCCAGGGCATTAAACTTAAATCAAAACTATCTTCATTATTTCAATATACAGCCCATCCAGGGCATTAACTTAAATCAAAACCTATCCTTCATTATTTATATAACATTTTAATAAGTGGATACTCACCAAAACAGTAACTAGATATCTAAATATCAGATATTAATCTAACTTTCCCTTTGATTTAAGTGAATCGATCAAATAACTCAGCTAAGCCAACATTTTAATAAATTTCTGTTTTAGTTATACATCTAGCTCAACTAAATCGAAATAATGAAATTAGATCGATAAAATCTAAACCAAATATTATCGGAAATTTAGTATCGAAGCATTAGGGCTCACTGATAGAAATTTCGTTAACACCATCGCATTACACAAATCGAGATATGAATTTTGTCTCCTATGGCTTTACCGGAGTCTCGCAGTCTGGTCACCAGAATGCCACAGGTGGTCGCCTTACACGGTGGCAGAAAATCGATTATTGCCGGAACTGAGCAACATATGCACCAAAATGCTCGAAATCTCATGGGGACTCAGAATCTGTGACTAATTTAGACTGGATATGTCTTATTTGGCTGAAAATGTCCTTGACAGTGGCTTTGCCACTACCATCCATGGCGGTTCCATCATCCAAGCTTCATCACTGGAATTGGTGGAGGGGAAAAGCTCACATGGAAGAGAGGATTTGATCGAAGGTCTCCTTGTAGACTGTCTTCACCGGTGTCGCCGAGAATCACCGAAAAACGTATCACCGCGATACCAAAATGTTCTGAACTCAATTTCTCCCATCCACGATCTCAATCGCGTAATTTGAGGCTACAACAGAGCTTCTCTCGTTGAGAAGATGGATTTAGACTATAGCATCATCTAAATTCATGGCCAAATGGCCGTAGAACGGGAAGGAGGGGGAAGCGAGTGTTGTCGGTAATGGGGAGAGGAGAGCATGAGGGTTTTGAGTTTTGTTTTTAAGTATATAATTTGATTTGATCCAAACCAAATGGGTTTGGTTTGGTTTGGATCAAATCGGCTTCTAGAAATTTCTGCTTCGGTCTTTTAAGTGATTCGGCTCGATTTAGGTGGTTTCCAATTCAGTTTTTAATTCAATCGATTTCCTTTTTGCTAATAATTTAATATTATAATATTGTTTAAATTTCTAATTTAATTTTTATTCGAAATCTTTTGAAAATAAAAGATTAGGTCACTTCAATCTTCCCCCTTAAGGAAATTTGTCCTCGAATTTCAAACTTTGTTACATTATTGAGGAGAGAGAACTACCTTACCGTACTACATGAACACTAGGATCTTGAAATGTGGCTAACAGATTAAGTCATGTCTTTCCCTTAGACTATAAATCTTAGTTCTTATCAGTGTGCCAACTTGCATGTTTTCAGGGCTTTCCATCCTTATAATAACTTTCCTTTAGCCATTTCCAACTTGGTTAACACTAACGTAATATGCTTAATGTTAAACAAAGTTCAATGCGTAATGATGCTTAATGTTTAAAGCAAGTCAATGGTGAAATTAATTCATATACTATTATTATATATCTCAATGATATACATGCCTCACTAAAAAGTAATATGCTTAATGTTAAACAAAGTTCAATGTGAAATTAATTCATATACTATTATTATATATCTCAATGATATACATGCCTCACTAAAAAGTAAGGTTATAGTAACATATACCATTGGAAGAATTTGAGTTGGTATTAGATAATAGGGCAAAGGAATAATTAAAACAAAGGAGACCATTTAATTATTTATCAAAATTTTATTTATTCAACGACCAAAATTAGACGAGTATATATATATAGCTCGAAGGTGTAAGACAAGAATTCATTTGTTTGCACCAAGCTTTGGTTTCAGCCTTATCAGGATAGAGATAGGCATAAAAGGAAAATTTTCATCGTTACTAAATCATAAATGGCACAACTAAAATAACACATCATCTTTACTCACAATAATCATAACAACCGTCACTATTACGACGGTACATATTCCCCTTTTTTATAAGATAGTTGTGATTCTTTTTCTGGTAATATACCGTCTTTATTCTTATAAGCATACCATTTGAAAGGAATGTCAATCAGGGAACATAGCTTAGTTCTTTTACTTACTACTAGCATCTATTTAATGTCCTCCATTATCCTGTCCCGACGAGATAGAGAAGTACTTCCCCTAGTGTTCGATTGAAACTAGATTGATGAAAATTGATGCACTAGTGTTGTAAGGGAGATATCATATGTGAGGAGGAAATGTTCAGTTTACTTGAAGAACCATTTAGAGAGCAAAGTTTTATGCTTAAGGTCATTATAATATCATCATTTATGAGGGTTCGTTGCTTTGTTTTCTGTATTCCTATAGTTGGCGTGATAATAAGACTAGGTTCCAAATCGTCAATAGTCGATTTTATTCCCATCATGAAGATGCAAAAATTAATAGTCCAACTTTGGATTTAATCCTTAATTGTTAAGAGTTCTTCCCTCCTTAAGGATCCACCTTTCTAAATATTAATAAAACAACTTTAATTGTTACCTATTCAATGCCTCTTTATCCTATAGAATAAGCGTCTTCTGTTCAACACTTTTTTTACATGCTTCACCATGTTATAGCTTTGTGGGCCACTATTTCTCACAATGGCCTTGCAATTAGTTTCTTGAATTCATAAATTAACATATCCTTGAGTGTTATGAATTTTAATACCCAACAATCATGATCTACATCATCATCACACAATAAAGCACACTAATATACTTAAAGGAGGCATAACAGCTTAAACTCCTTATTCAATTGACGCATAGCCCGACACGTTATAGATATATACCTGCCCAGACACTTACTTACCTTGCATTACCCTATACCACGAAAACCCGTGACTTATTTAGAATTTTGATTTGGAGGTAGGTTAAGGTTCTTGTAATCCTTGTCATTTATTTTAAGGTCTCCAAAAGTATCCCGTCATCATGGTGCAGAGAACTCGCATTACGTCTTTGAGGTGGAGTTTCTGCTTTAGGGTTCGAAGGTAGAGAGCTACTAGAAGATCAGGGTATCATTAAGAGCAGTTCAGAAAAAGGAAAGGAATCTGCTAATGAAAAAAAGGACCTTAGGTTTAACAAGCATCCATGAAGAGCACAAAGCTCATCTTATAATATTATTTTGATATTAAACTCCTGAGGGTTTCTTGTCCATAATCTTTAAAGGTCTGTGAGGGATATTCTTGGGAGAGCTTGCATGTTGTTAATATTAGAAGAACTTTTTTTTTTTTTTGCCTCCCTCCTCAGATCAAGGCCCCTGTAACGGAAAGAATGAGAAGATCTTCTTACAAAACGAGTTGAAATTAACTCCATATTTATAGACCAATTGAGAATAAATACTTTTTCCAAAATAGTCTTATAGTTCGCTATATTTACTTCATATGATTAAGAACATCTTCTTCAATATTTTACCTCAATTAGTAAGGGACTCACCCTTCCTATAATAATGTCTGACTTCAAATTAGACTAGACTTTTTCCCACGGAGTAACCAAGCTCAATAGTACTTTCATCTTTTTTGATCTTGATTCAATTTGTCCTTACCACTATAACACTCTTTACTTCTTTCCATGCATCAAGCGTCACATCATTTAGTGGAGAAATATTCTCAATTACTCACCCAAAAGAGATACACGTACATGCAAGGACGGATGAAACTCCATCATTGCTCTTTCATCAAGGCATTTAATAGGGGTACCTCTAACTACTTTCTTATAAACTATATATATGTAAACATGGATGAAATATACTTTTATCATCAAGTCCCTACTGTATTACCTTAATCTCTATTAATAATTAACTGACAAGGGTAACGCTTCAATGTGTAAGGTAACTGATCTGGATTGGGTTCCTATCTGTGATACCCTTTTAGGACGATTAAGATTCTGTTGGAGTTCACTTTTCCTTACTAGGGCAAAGTAGTTTGAATTCAATTTATTATAATCTTTTTGTATCACTTTTATTACTCACTTGTGTTCCGTCACTTCTTACTATGTCCAAAACTAGAATATTCTTTCAGCCTTTGTGCTTCATTATTTGGTTACGTACGAAGTATATTTAAACATGTAATAACTCATTAACAATGATTAGACCCTTGTTTTCTAACTCTCGTAATAAGGTTACCTTATAAAACTTAACTTCATCTTCATGTTGACGCGTGGATTTATGCCTCCACCTGACCCGATGATGATATGAGGACAAAGGATGAGGTTTCACGATAAACCAGAAGTGCCTGAATCAGAAATTGAACCAAACCGCCCAAAGGAGCTTGACCCACGTTAGGGCTGCGTCACGCAGAGAACCAAACCGCCCAAAGGAAGCTTGACCCACGTTAGGGGCTGCGTCACGCAGCTAATCACCTGCGTGACGCCACTTTTAGCTGCGTTACGCAGCTACTAACGGGTCCTGAACCACCCTTGGGCGCGCGCGCCGTGCAGTGGGCCTGCACTGGTTTGTTATGGATATGCGGCAAACTGTAACGAAAAAGTAAGTCTCGTCACGCAGGCTTACAGGATGGCGTCCACGCAGGCTTACGGATGCATCAAACGCAGCTTCTAAACCTCGCGTGACGCGACTGCCTCCTGTCGCCGCTAGCCATATAAATACTGCATTACACAGCAAAAACGGGACTTTTGAAAAACTTTTCCTCATTTTTCTTCGTCAAAAGACTAAAAAGGGACTAAGGCATTTTAGACGAAAAGAAAACGATTGCGGCTAGGGTTTTCCTCAAAGACTCCAGTGAGTAACTTTGAGGAAGATAAAGCCATTAGGCACATAGATTAAAAAACTAAAAAAAAAAGAAGAGAAAGAAAAAGAACATAAAAGAGAGAAAAAAGAAAGGCTTTTATTGTTAAGATTGGACGTTGGACACTTCTGGGATCGTGAGGTTTCATCCTTAGATCAACCATATCGTATGTAATCCTCAAATCTGAGGGTTAGGTAATCATCTAATCCATCCTTTTGCACTTTTAGTTATTTATTTGTGAAAACCTCATTTTCTTAACGTTTTAGTTAGTTTGGTTTTTGGTTTGGCTTAGTTTATTACATTTTGCCCATTTTTGGAAGTGTTTCTTGAATCATATCAAACCTCTGTTGAACAAAAAAGAACACGCTAAAAACGAGCATTGTGAATGGTAGTTTGCGGACCAGAGCAGCCGCGTCACGCAGCTTCACCTGCCGTGACGCGAACTGTTCATGTCCAAAGTCTTTAAATTTGCCGGATGGGACCACCCTGCGTGATCGCGAAACTGATTCGCAGACCCAGGATAATTTTGTATTTTAATGTGATATTTTGAATGGCTGACCAATAAAACTGGAAATAGTTAATAATTTCGCGAATAATTCTGTTCACGCACTAAGAGTTTCCCTCACGCGACTGTATTTTCATAAGAACAGCCGCGTGACGCATAGAACAGCCGCGTGACGCAACTATTCCTATTTTCCAGTAACGTAATAAGAGTTGCGCCACGCGAGTGTTCTTCATAGAACACCCGCGTGACGCGACTGTCCTAAAAATCCCAGTGTATTTTCCCTATTTCCCCTTAATTTTATATTATTAAGTGGGCTTTGATCTCAATTCAGAAAAGGATCAAACATGGGCAAATTAAGTTTTAATCAAACCAAACCAACTAATCATTAATGATTTTTGAGGTTTTAGGATTTATTTCCTTTTGTTTACTATTTATCATATCATCAAATTCGGTTTGTGGCCCGCCTTTAACCATAAGGCAAGAGCGGGTCTTTTATTTTTATTTTAGTATATGTTATGGATGGATGGTGGATGATATATCTTATTTGTGATGAATGCAATGAATGGAATTAATCGGGACGGTTAATTAATTTTCCACATAGGAATTCGGTTCGATTTATTCGGGTTGGGTTTAAATAATTGGCTGTTTCTAAAATAAAAATAAATTAGAAATAATAGGTTAAAAGAGGCCGGTTTTCCGGGCGTCGGCTTCCAACGGGCCGACGTACCCAATTCCCTTACCTAGAACCTCTTTGGTTCGCTTGACCAGTCTTTTAAATAATTTGGCCTTGAACAAAAATGGGTTTAAAATGAAGTCACTTTTATAAAATAAAATTGGAAACGGTCCCATTGCCGAAAAAATGGGTGGCGACTCAAAACACTTTATAAGACCGATTTATCGGCATCGCATATCCAAAAAAGATTTTTATCACCTTTTTCCAAAACAATAAAAAATAACAAAATCAAAACTAGAAGATGTTTTCGAGATCCTTCCGGGGTCTGGGATTTCGGCGAAAACAGTTTCCTTCCGGGGCTGGGCCGGGGTCTGGGATTTCGGCGAAAACAGTTTGGCGACTCTACTGGGGATTTTGCACCCACTAATCCCCGGTTGTTTTTAATAAATAAATTAATGGTTGCAATTACGAATTGACTCTAAAAGCCTACTATTTCTAAATAAAAATTGGTTAGAAAAAGCCGATGGAGAATTATTAACCGTCCGTATATGTTTACATGCTTTCCTTTTATTTTTTAGGGTTTTTTTTGCGTTCATTCGCATTTCTCTCTTCTCACCTCATTCTACCCATATCACCCTTCGGTACTGGTGTTAAGTTTGACGGTGGATCTACGGTGGTGGAATCTAGCCTAAACCAGTGCGATTAGGTGCATTCCATCCGAGAATTTAACGGAGTTACTACCAACCGCAAGCCTTTAGTACCTCAAAGGGTGCGTTTAAAAGGAGGTTAGGCCAAAAAGCACGAATTCCTGTTTGCGGAAACCCCAAGACTTTGTTTAGCCCATAAGACTAAAATGCCATGCATAATAGTTGAAAGCCCTTGTACTTTCCCTAAGGTGCCACCCGATTCTGTTTGCTTTTTATGCCGCATTTTCATTTTCCGAGAGTTTTAATCGTCAAATCTCAAAACCCGCCGGTGAGTTTGTCGAGGATTAGGACCATTAATTCCTAGGAAACAGATGTCGAAATTTATACCAATGGAATCGTGTGTTGGGAGAAATAAGTTGGAAAGGCATGCATTTCCCAACTTCCCATCCCTGTACTTGTATAAAACTGTACATACTGTTGCGGCATTCATTGCAAACATGTAACATTTTTTTTTCAGCCACTGCACTAATAAGAGCTAAATTTTCGGTATGGACATTGAACCCTTTGATTTGAGACTGGCCTCAAATTCGTTTTGAATAATATAATGCAATCACTTAAGTGAACTAATACCCAAAAGAAAGGGAGTATAAGGGGTTCACATCCTTTTGTACTTCAAACATTTCTCGCATTATCCGAGGAGAATAAGTGAGAGATTTTATAAAATTCTGTAATTTTAATAATAACAGGAAATCCTGCTGGCGACCATATTGTTCCAAGGCAAAAAGTAAGGGATAGCAAAAAAAATAATAAACAATAAAAATCATCGTTCGCGGAAATTCTTTCATTCCAGGCAAAAGTGGGATTCGAGATGAAAATAGTCCAAACGTAAAATCCAAAAAAGGAACGATTGACGACAGATAATGCCTGAAAACGCTTCACAATACAAAAATAAGTTATTAATTACATTATTCATAACCGAATTTTTATCTGGTCGTTGAAATCGAACTTATTTCCATACGGCCTTTTAGCGCGATTAGAAATGGCATTCTAGAAATGCATTCTCCATCCTATGTGCTCTCGTTTTCACATGCATACATGCAGGACCCTCTGTAACTCAGAATTTTTTTTTTTTTGGTTAGAACAGATCCTTCCCGGGAAACCACTTTGAAAGTGTGGAGTCGTCATCCTGGTCAGCGTTTAATCAGAACATCCCCAATCCCCGAATTTGCTCCAATCAACTCCGTGAATCAGTCCAGTTCGTTAGATTCAGAGCCTGATTCAGATCCAATAGAAATGGCCGACAACACGGAAAATGAGACTGGATTTTCTGAGACTCAGATAAGAACCATTGCTCAGATTGTGGCTGCGGCTCTTGCTCAAGACAGGGCCCAAAACCAAACTACTCCCCCTTCTAGTCAGCCGTATTGTAAAGAAAGGCAAATTCCAGACCCTGTGTCGGATAAACAACAGGCTTCTGTGGGGAAACACACTCCGGCGAGATATATACTCAAGCAACTCACCGACCTAAAGGAAAGATTCGACATAGGATGGGCAGTAAAAGAGGAATAAGACCCGGCCACCAATTTTCATATAACTGAAATATGTCTTGCACCACCGACCAGCTACGGCCTTCTTCAAAACCTTCAAGCATCTATATTTGAAGGAGATAACGATCCTCGTTTCTCATTTGTCTGAATTTCTCCGAGATCTCAGATGAACCGGTACAGCGAGAAGTGTTTGGCGAAGCCATTTTCCGCAAACACTACATACAGGGGATTATCGGAGGTGGTATGAGGGTTTAGACAGAGGAGGTTCAGAAGAATTGGAATCAAACGCAAGACATCTTTTCTCAAAGCCATTTAAAAGACTGAGGAAAGAGAGTGATGAGTTCAGTCTGCGTGATTTGGAGAGTTTCAGACAAGGGAAGGATGAAAGCTATTCTGATTACTACAGAAGGTGGAGGACTAAGCTGTATAGGGTTCAGACAAGGCCAAAGGACAAAGAGCTGATCAGAATCTTTAGCAGGAGCTTGTTGCCCTTCTTCAAAGAAAGAATGCTGACTCAGCCGCTCACTGATTTTTCTTTGGTTCAAAGTGCTGGTCTAAATATCGAGGAATTGTACAAGGAAGAAAAGAAGAAGAACAGAGGGTTTGGTAATTACCGGACTTCTTATGGTGACAGAGGTGCCGAAAACAATAATCAGAACTCAGAACCAGTCAGAAAACAGTACGCCATAGTGGGCGCAAGTCAATGAAAAGAGCCAGAAGAGAGTTCACTGATTTAGGAAGACCTTTGAGCACGATGCTAAGATCATGCATCAAGAACGGAGTGTTGTCGAAGCTGCTAGTCGACCCGATTAAGCCCGTGCGAGGGAGGTACATGGATAGAATTTGTGATTATCATCAATGCAAGGGGCATTCAACAGATGAATGTTTTAAATTGAGGCACGATATTCAAGATCTCATCGACAGTGGGAAGATTACTAAGCCCTCGGACAAGAGCAAACCCAGCACCAAGAATAATCCGCTTCCCCAATATCAGTACAATTATCCATCCCTCCCCAATATCAGTACAATTATCCATCCCGTAAGGTTCAGTCAGGAGGATCGGTCAATGCAATCGGGAGTGGATTACCGGAAGATTTGGTATTAGCGGAAGCAGAATGGGAAGAGCGGATGTGTGCCATGTTGAACATATGGGATGATTGTAGTAGCGATGAGGAAGAAAAGGTGCCGATGAAGATTGAGATTGAGAAAAGTATTACGGTGATGGTAGGCGATGGATCGGGAGATGAGGACGAGCAGTTCCAGCTCGCCATTCAAAAAAGTCTAGCTGACCAAGAAGAACAGTGGTACTACAGTAGTGAGGAGGAAGTAAATGAAGTAGGTGTTCAGAGCTTGACCCGGAGTGGGCGAGTATACAATCCTGAGAATAGTATGCAGGCTAAAGGAAAAGAGATTGCTGTTGATGGAGCAAAGAAGAAAATAGCAGAGAAGGGCGGGGAGACGTCGAGAGAGAAAAAGAATGAGGAGGACGTAATGAAAGGGCAAAAGAAGGCTGTCGAAGTTGGGGAAAACAGTCAAAACAAGGCGCCTAATGGGGTAACTGCCAGTTCGGTGCTGAGTCAATTACAAAGAACCAGAGCAGACATTTCAATATGGGATTTGCTGATAGCATCTAAAAAGCACAGAGAAGCTTTACTTGAAGCTATGACTTTCGTCAGAGTGCCAGCTCGAATTCAAAGTGTCGACATGATTAATGTGCTACAGCGGAGAATCGGTGAAGTTACTTTCTTTGACTCAGATCTTCCACCAGAAGGAAGAAACCACTGTAAGCCACTGTATATTCAAATTGCCGTCAATGGACGAGATACTAGGAATGTGATGGTGGATAATAATGGTCCGCACTGTGCGTATGTCCATTGAAATGCTGTCCAAATTTAAAATTGAAGAGTCAGAGCGTTGAAGCCGTCAAAACATTGGTGGTCAAGGCTTTATGATTAACACTATGCGGAATGCAAAAGACCTTCAAAGGCAAAGATTAACCACGGGGGCAGTGGAAAAGTTGGGGATGTAGTTTGTGCTCGATATTCTTAGCCACTATGCTCTGTTATTGGGAAAGGACCTTAGGCTCCATCCGTTTGGCGATTCGCATCCACCTGCACAGAAAAGTGAAAATTCCGTTGGGGGACAGATAGTGAAACAGTCAATGCGCAAGGAGGACCTTGAGGTGTGCAACAGTGGAAAGGTAATATAGACTGGCGGGTACCGTTGATCGGCTTTCAAGTAGGCGTATTGGTCATCCATCGACCAAATAACAAGAGTGCAGTAAAAAATAGGATGGAGTCCTTTTTCGAGAAAGATGATGAAGAAAATGAATTGGCAGTACGGCAAAGGTTTGGGCCGGGAGTTGCAAGGAATGTTTGAGCCTCTCTCATCGGCATGGGGGCAACAGGACAAGCGTGGATTAGGGTATTCTGAAAATAGAAAGAAAGAAAGATATGAGATTCGATCTCCGGTCAGAGGGTCAAACTTGAATCGGATCTTCTTTGTTCCACAAGCCGAAGGAGAATTTCAAAGCAGGGGAAAGACCTATCCCGGTTTGGAAATATTTATGACCGATTATGAGGAGAAATTGATCAAATCACTCGAACCTTCCTTGGAACAGTTGGTGGATGGAACTGAGTTTATGGTATGCATGACAGAGGTAAGCCCTGAATCTGAGTGGTCGAAGAAGATATCCGAGTTCGAAGACTTTTTGGGGATTGGGGATGAAGTTTCCAAGTCAGTACAAGAGCAGAAGGCCAAGGCACGGATCCTCCAATTCCTCCAATTGTTCTAGCTGCTGAAAATGCTAAAGAACAGAAGAAGAAGGCCAATGAAGATGGACAGAGCATGGAGAGGCAAGAAAGAAGCTACCCCGGTAGGAAGAAGAAAGGAAATTACAACGCGACGAAGCAATTCCAGGCAATAAAAAGATGCTTGAAGAATGTATTGAACAAGACAGTTAATCCTGGTATTTTGTTTTTGTCTGATGCTTGTTTGAAAAACACTAGGATGTTTTCCCCTTTATTTCAATCAATGGAAGTTAACTTTGGACTACTGTCTTTTCTTGTTTTCCTGTTTCATGTTCTGGCTGTCATGTTCATGGCATTGATCATACCACTCGCATATTTGACATAAATGCATTGCATAATTTTGCATTTAATTTAAGCACCACCGAAAATCCTAAAACAATCGAAATCGGATCAGACTTCAAATCTGAGCTCAGGCAGGACCTTCAAGAATGTATCAAAAGAAACTCAGAGGTATTTGCCTGGAGCTACGCAGACATGCCAGGGATTGACAGATCAATAGCAGAGCACTTTATCCCTACTGATCCGAGTATTAAGCCAGTGAAACAGAAAAGGAGAAGAGTCAGACCAGAATGGCAGGACAAGATCAAAGCTGAAGTCCAGAAGCAGCTGGATGAAGGATTCTTAGAAGTAGTACACTACCCGGAATGGTTGGCTAATATAGTCCCAGTGCTGAAGAAGGATGGGAGGATAAGGGTCTGTGTCGACTACAGGAATTTGAACAAAGCTTCGCCGAAGGATGACTTTCCACTTCCGCACATAGATGTTTTGCCACACATAGATGTTTTGATAGACAGTGCTGCCGAAATGGGATGTTATTCTATCATGGATGGGTTTTCCGGATATAATCAGATATTGATGGTCTTGGTGGATAAGCATAAGACCGCTTTCACCACTGACTTTGGAACATTTTGCTACAGAGTGATGCCGTTTGGACTAAAGAATGCCGGGGCAACGTATCAGAGGATGGCTACTAATGGGCTCTACGTTAATTTCATGATATGATCAATAAAGTTTGGGAAGTGTATGGTAGATGATATGGTGATCATGACCAAAACACAAGAGAGCTGCAGAGAATGCTGGAAAAGTCTTCGCCACGGGTCAAACAAGTACAAAATCTGAGGCTTAATCCAAGAGTGTGTATCGGAGTGACAAAGGAAATTGTTTAGGTTTTTGTGGTAGGAACCTACGGGATTGAGGTTGAATTGCAGACAAAATAAAAAGCCATTAGGATATGGAGCTGCCGAGACAAGAAACGACAGGTAGAAGTCTTTCCTGGGTTAAGATTCAAGTACATCAGCGATTCATTTCGAGGTTATCCCATCACTATGTGCTCCAATTTTTTCCAAAAGTTAGTGAAAAGAAATCAGCCAGTTAAGTGGAAATCTTTGATCATCAGCAGATTCGATTTCGACCATTGAAAAAGAAGACTTTGATTCCAAATCACTTGACCCCGTTAGGGCTGCGGTCACGCAGCTATCACCTGCGTGACGCCACTTTTAGCTGCGTTACGCAGCTCTACGGGTGACACCCTTGGCGCGCGCCCCGTGCAGTGGCATGCACTGTTTGTATGGATACGCGGCAACTGTACGAAAAAAGTTAAGTTCTCGTACGCAAGGCTTACGGATGCCGTCACGCAAAGGCTTATGGATGCCGTCACGCAGCTTCTACCGCGGTGACGCGATGCCTGTCGCCACTAGCCATATAATACTGTATTACAAAACAGCAACGGGAACTTTGAAAACTTTTCCATTTTCTCTCAAAAAGGGACTAAGGCATTTTAGACGAAAAGAAAACGATTGCGGCTAGGGTTTTCCTCAAAGACTCCAGTGAGTAACTTTGAGGAAGATAAAGCCATTAGGCACATAGATTAAAAAACTAAAAAAAAAAGAAGAGAAAGAAAAAGAACATAAAAGAGAGAAAAAAGAAAGGCTTTTATTGTTAAGATTGGACGTTGGACACTTCTGGGATCGTGAGGTTTCATCCTTAGATCAACCATATCGTATGTAATCCTCAAATCTGAGGGTTAGGTAATCATCTAATCCATCCTTTTGCACTTTTAGTTATTTATTTGTGAAAACCTCATTTTCTTAACGTTTTAGTTAGTTTGGTTTGGTTTGGCTTAGATTACATTTTTGCCCATTTTTTTGAGTGTTTCTTGAATCATATCAAAACCTCTGTTGACAAGAAAGAACAACTAAAAGAGCAGTTTGAATTGGTAGTTGCGGACCAAGCCAGCCGCGTCACGCAGCTATCAACCTTGCGTGACGCGAACTGTTCATGTCAAAAGTCTTTAATTCGGGGACACCTGCGTGACGCAACTATTCGCAGACTCCAGGATAATTTTTGTATTTAATGTGGATATTTGAATGGATGACCATAAAACTGAGAATATTTATGAAGTCCGATAATTCTGTCAACGCAACAAGAGGTTCCCGTCACGCGCTGTTCTTCATAGAACATAGAACAGCCGCGTGACGCAACTATTCCTATTTTCCAGTAACGTAATAAGAGTTGCGCCACGCGAGTGTTCTTCATAGAACACCCGCGTGACGCGACTGTCCTAAAAATCCCAGTGTATTTTCCCTATTTCCCCTTAATTTTATATTATTAAGTGGGCTTTGATCTCAATTCAGAAAAGGATCAAACATGGGCAAATTAAGTTTTAATCAAACCAAACCAACTAATCATTAATGATTTTTGAGGTTTTAGGATTTATTTCCTTTTGTTTACTATTTATCATATCATCAAATTCGGTTTGTGGCCCGCCTTTAACCATAAGGCAAGAGCGGGTCTTTTATTTTTATTTTAGTATATGTTATGGATGGATGGTGGATGATATATCTTATTTGTGATGAATGCAATGAATGGAATTAATCGGGACGGTTAATTAATTTTCCACATAGGAATTCGGTTCGATTTATTCGGGTTGGGTTTAAATAATTGGCTGTTTCTAAAATAAAAATAAATTAGAAATAATAGGTTAAAAGAGGCCGGTTTTCCGGGCGTCGGCTTCCAACGGGCCGACGTACCCAATTCCCTTACCTAGAACCTCTTTGGTTCGCTTGACCAGTCTTTTAAATAATTTGGCCTTGAACAAAAATGGGTTTAAAATGAAGTCACTTTTATAAAATAAAATTGGAAACGGTCCCATTGCCGAAAAAATGGGTGGCGACTCAAAACACTTTATAAGACCGATTTATCGGCATCGCATATCCAAAAAAGATTTTTATCACCTTTTTCCAAAACAATAAAAAATAACAAAATCAAAACTAGAAGATGTTTTCGAGATCCTTCCGGGGTCTGGGATTTCGGCGAAAACAGTTCCGGGGTCTGGGATTTCGGCGAAAACAGTTCATAATATTTCATTACACGATCATTACATAAGTTACTACTATATAGTGGTATTGACTTCATCTTAACCCTAACACAATACTTCTATTATCTGTACGAAATACTTGATCTAACTTTTATATTGTTTCATACCCTGCATTAATCTTTAAAACTACTGAATAGCTCCCAGACAGTTCCTCCTTAAAGAGGGGGTCAATATCGCAATTATACTCATCAATGGGGTCTTTCCCCACATATTTCGTACCATGATGGTGCCAAGAGATACCCATTCTGATCGATAAAATGGATTCACAAATTAAATAGTTCTATGCTCAAACTACAATTAATTGGTGACACCGGAAGTGTTTCGGAGGGGGTAACACCCATCCATTGAAATTCCATCAAGAATTATTATATTTAACCATTTCATAACTATTGATATTCATTGACTATTAAAAATCTTTTCTACTAAGTCCTTGACTTTCTATTTGTCTCCTAGCTCCTCAATAGTTCTTACATTTGATGTGCCCTCAAAATTCAATGAAAATAGTATTTTCAAATTATGACGTCATTGAGACCAAGTAATTAAATCAAGGGATATGGCCATAATAACATGTAAAATTTTTTTTTTATCAATACATATTAAAACCACTTTTCCCATCAAGTTTATTTTTAATTTAACATATAACCTAAGAAAATTATCATTATCCAGAACTTGAAATTTTAATTGAAACGTGCAATCTTAATTTAATGCTCAAGCCGAGTAACCTAAATATATATGTTAAATCATTCTATAGTAATTTGAAAGTATGACATCTTATTAAAAAGAAACTAGATTTTAGAAAACTTTTAATCCAAAGAGTCATAAGAACTTTCAACTAGGTAAACATATCAGGCTTAAATCATTTAAAGCTATTCCTCCACTTTCAGAGCCTTCTTTTTAATTACCAATCTTTCACCAAGTCAAGAAGTGACAATTACTTCGAACGTCAAAATCTTTTTCCTAAGATCTTGTGAGATTTGGTCTTGAATAACTTTTTTTTTTAAATCAAGTAAGCTGGGTTTCAAAGTAACAAAAAGAAATTGAGATATAACGTTACATTGTAAAGATTAAAGTCAATTTACAATTTCAAAATTTTCTATTTTATACTTTAAAGTAATAAATATTTAACGAAAATTAAATCCCAAAAGGGTTTAACTCAAAAATCATATTAATAATATTAATTATTAGAATTTGAAAATACATTCAAGTTCAACTTAAAAGAAAATAGTCAAACCAAATATCGTTCAAGGTTACAAAAGGAAATGTGAAGAAATTATGAAATTTTTTTTTTAATCAAATAGGTTATAGTTGAAAAGTGTCTTCTCCTTTAAATTTAAATTCAGGGCACATCCAACTGAAGGAACCTGATGAGCTACAAAGGGAATTGCTATATAATTTTAGGTGTATATTAATAGGATATTATCTAGACACTTCAATATAACAATCATTCACTGATTCCAAAATTTTGGACATTCGTATCATCATGATGGATTCTATATATGTACTTATTTCTAACTATTTATCATAATACTCAAAACATATTCAATAATTAATGAAAATCCCTATTGTTCACATACGTACGTATTCTTCCCTTCTACCCAGCAGTAATAATATTTATCTTGTTTATTTCATGGACAAGCTTTTGCTCCTATTGTTCACATACGTACGTATTCTTCCCTTCTACCCAGCAGTAATAATATTTATCTTGTTTATTTCATGGACAAGCTTTTGCTTAAACCATTCTTTTTTCCAAAATCCATCAGCTAAGAGCACAGTTCTCATTGGAGTGAGTGCACTGGTTAATCAAGCCACCACACTTCTTCCAATTTACTCTTGTGCCTCCAAAGCTTACTGGGGAGACCTTACAATATTATTTATTTATAAATACTATTAAGTTTCTCCATTTCATTTTTCTTATTTCTATGCAATCATGGATCTACAATCGCTTTAGTGCACAGTGTGTCCTCCTGCAACAAAACAGTTTCCAATCCAGAGTACCTCTCCTTTGTTGGCTACGGCTGATCCCAACATAGGAGCATAAGAGTTTTATACACCATTCCTAAAGTTTCGCAATTGATTCCTAATGCCCAACTTATGCTCTGATACCATATTTGTCACGACCCAAAACCATAGGCCGGACCAGAACTAGGGCCTATGTGGCCTTAAGGCCTCCTAGGCCCGTAGTAATCCTAAATCAGTTAAGCTCTATCTTTTCACCATTATCGCTTCAGGCCCAAAAACCATATTCTTATAATCAAGGCTCGATTTGATTCTGCACAAACGTATTGAAAATACAAAATTATATAATTAATACATATATCCACATTATTCAATTACAACCCATTTGGAATACAATTGCAGAACACTATAATCTACAATCTTTTACATTTAAATGCTTAACACAACTATTAATATTTCCTTTTATTTGCATATTAACTCATTAGGATCCGTAGGGTTCTTCTTTACTTCAGTTATTTGGAAAAATAAGGAGGCAGGGTTGAGCACCAAACTCAATGAGTAGGGTTAGATAACCCTCTCAACCCATATAGTCACACATATGATAATAATGTTATACAATCAGTAGCCCTCCGACTAACTATGAATGAGCAAGCAAGTATGAATGCATACTCATCAAACAAGTCACAACAATTCAAGTAATCAAACAGTGGACATTAGTCCGTGGAATCACCCATTATAAACAAGGATCATACTCACCCCAAAAGCATGCTTTAAAGTTATTTTTGAAAAAATAATCCATGATCCTTATGTCAAGTGCACTCAGGGAGCCCACTCCCCTTGGACGGACCTCGTCCGTCTATTTCTCTTTTCTTTCCTTTTCTTTTCCTTTTTGTTACTTTTCTTTCTTTTTCTTTTTCCTTTTTCTTTTATCATCGATGTGCATCAAATTACAGAGTACACAAGGGGGGCGCCACTCCACCCGCTTACAGCCCACTGACAGTATTCTTACCATGCCCGTGCTCTCACTCTAGGGTGACCGCCATCATTCTAACTCCATGGCACACCACAAGTAATTCATGTCCAATCACAAAATTTTATATCATTCATACAGTGTACAATGTCTCCAACATCTCCATATACTTCAATATATAAGTATATATATTAAAGTATAAATATATATATATATATATATATATATTCAATGCGGCTCATGTCATACATAGCTATTTGGTATTTTTAAATGTATGTGTGCTTCACGTAGATATCATATTATTTATGTGTGCATGAATATAAAACGCATGAGCGATGCAGATTATCTAACTCTACTCATAATTCTTTATTATCCTTAACAAGACTATCTTTATTGCTACTTCCTTCCAGCTTTTGTTTGGTCATTCTGGAACCTTATAAGCATGTAGAAAGAGAATTTTAAGTAAGAATTTTACTTTAAGAAATTTAATTCTTATTCATTAGCTAATTATAGCCATTATGCCCACTTATTTAGTTTATTAGCTACACAACTATAATTCTTTCTTCTACTTATTTACTCTAATTGATACTTAATCAATTTTGTGGTTCTCTTGGCAATTAATGCTTAAGGGTAATATAATGCTTAAGGGTAATACATAATAAGAAATAATAGATAATAATAATAATAATAATAAATAATAATAATAATAATAATAATAATAATGGTATTGGTAATTCGAGTACTAGTAATTTTATTAGTCACTTCTCTCTAACGATATAATTATTTTAATTTGTTATTAAGCATTTTATTGAAAATTCAGCAGCATCTCTCTTGTAAATCGAGATAGCTGTCAACCGCGTATCAAAGGCACAATTCAATATACAGCCCATCCATCGGGCATTAACTTTAATCAAAACCCATCCTTCATTATTTATATAACATTATAATAAGTGGATACTCACCAAACCAGTAACTAGATATCTTGACATCGGATTTTAATCTAACTTTCCCTTTGATTTAGGCGAATCGATCAACTAACTCAGCTAAGCCATCATTATACATCTAGCTCAACTAAATTGAAACAATGAAATCAGATCGATAAACTGTAGACCAAATATTATTGAAAATTTAGTATCGAAGCCTTAGGGCTCACCGATAGAAATTTCGTTAACACCATCGCATTGCCCCAATCAAGATAAGAATTCTTTTTTCTTTGGCTTCGTCGGAGTCTTGCCAGCCGATCACCGGAATGCCACCGACGGCGGTGGTACACGGTGGGCAGAAAATTGATTATTGCCGGAGCTGAGCAACATATACAGCAAAATGCTCGAAATCTCAAGGGGACTCAGAATCCATGACTAATTTAGACTGTGTATGTCTTATTTGGCCGAAAATGGCCTCGACAGTGGCTTCGCCATTGCCATGCATGGCGGTTCCGTCATCCAAGCTTCGTCACTGGAATTGGTGGAAGGGAAAAGCTCACTTGGAAGAGAGGAGTCGATCAAAGTCTCCTTGTACACTGTCTTCCCCGGCATCGGCGAGAATTGTCGAAAAACGTGTCGCTACAGGACCGAAATGTTCTGAACTCAATTTTTCCTATCCAAGATCTCAATTGCACAATCTGAGGCTACAATAGAGCTCCTTTCGTCGAGAAGATGGATTTAGACTATAGTATCGTTTAAATTCATGGCCGATTGGTCGAAGAATGGGAAGGTGGTGGAAGCGGGTGGTATCGACAATGGGTAGAGGAGAGAATGAGGGTTTTGAGTTTTCTTTTCAGGTATATAGTCTGATTTGGTCCAAACAGAATGGGTTTGGTTCAAATCAGCTTTTAGAAATTTCTGCTTTGGTTCTTTAAGCGGATCGGCTCGATTTAGATGGATTCCAATTCGGTTTTTAATTCAATCGATTTCCTTTTTGCTAATAATTTAATATTATAATATTTTTTAGATTTTCTAATTTAAATTTTATCCGAAATCTTTTGAAAATAAAAGATCAGGTCGTTTCATATATGTAGTGAAAAATAGGCTTAATTTTTTTAACTTTAGCAACGGATAAAAAGTCTGTTGCTAATCCGTTTGTAGAACCAACTCTCAGCAGTGCAAGAAAAAATTAATTATGTTACAACTTTAGAAACGGAAAAACTAACAGGTTGTAGAACTCTTTGTTAACTCTTAGCAACGGAAAAATAACGAAATAAGATTTATTAATTAATAAGAATAATATGAGTAAGGAATTTAATGTAATCAACCTAATTAAAAATTATTATATAATTTTAATCGATAAATAAAATTGAAATTTTCCTAATTAGAAGGTCCATCTCTTTAAGATATTTCATGATAATGCTATTAACTCTTGTTAACTTACTTAGCAAACGGAAAAATACGGAAATAGACTTCTATAATTATAAGATAATATGAGTCAAGGAATTGATAATTGTAATCAAACACTTAATTAAAAAGTTCATATATAATTTTTAATCGATAAATAAAATTGAAAAAATTTTACTAATTAGTAAGGTCCATTCTCTATTAAGAATAATTTCATTCGATACATGCTATTCAGGACGCAGAAATTTGTAAGCTTTGTAATTATTTCATGACTAAAAAATTACAGTTAATCTTATAAATCTATAAATCTAAAATTATAAGAACTATAAAATTAAAAATACGTATTCGACTATTGAATTTGTAGAATAGGAAGGAGAGTTAATGTTACACTCTTACCGTAGGAAAAATTATTGATCTACAAAACTCAATAATATAAATTAGGGCAAAAAGGTTGAATGTGAACAATTCTTGATAGTTAAAAGCAACAAAATTTTTTATAGGTTTAAAACAAAAAATTCTGGATAAGGGCTTAAAAGGCAATTTAAGAGGAACTAAAGCAGGTATTAGTATAGTGGGATACGCAAGGTAGGGGAGCAAAAGATTCGTGATTAGAATTGGGAGATTAAGATTGGTGATAAATATTAAGATTATATAAAAATAATAAATGATATATATAGGGAGATATTGGATTGAGTAGAGTAGTGACTAGATTTTTATATATACTTAGAAGAGCGTTTTATGAATCCCAATGTTCTCCTCCCCTCATTCGTACTTTTATATTTCCTTTTATTTATTATTATTAATTAATTATTATTATTTATTACTACTACTGACGTTACTACGTTAAACTCTGGAATTAGTATTTCAATATTATTGGAAGTATTAATTTTTATATTGTGTTGATTAGGAAATTAAATTTGGTAGGGCTAAATGTGATCGATGGTGATGTAATCCTTTAATCCTATATTATAAAATAGACTTCTAAGTATAATTTAATTAATATATATACGATACTAATTAAAAAGATAAAAGACTTTAACGAGCTCCAATGTCTAATTATTTTTATTATACGTTCATTCGGAGTGGATATTTTTATATGAGTTTATAGTTCTATAATTCTATTTAAGGGTTTATATTTCATATTTTGATATTGAATTCCATATTTTAAATTAAGATCTTAATTATAATTACCATTGAAGTTTACTAGTGAATGTTGATGTAGCTTTAAAAATTTTAATTTATAAACATTATTAGCATTCTGATTTAATTAATAACTTTTTATTTTTTAATAAATTTATAATTATCAAACTTAAGAAAATTCAATTTAACATTACGGCTAGGACATTACATGAATTACTATAATAGTTAGAAAAGATTTTAATATTTTATTGAAAAAAAAAAACTAAAGTTTCAATTTATTTTAAATTTATAATTTAATGTAAGTAATTTTATTAAAATTTTACTTATGAATAAGATTATTATTACTATCCAATAATATTGTATTCATTAATAAATGTTTCAAAGGTATAAATTACTATAGTGCACATATTACGTATATATATATAATATAGTATATATATATTAGATATGCGTATTTCTTATGCAAGAATGTTAAGTAGCTTCGGTGGTAAGGTATTCAATCTGTTGATTCCAACATAAAAGTTTCTGTAAGTTGTTAAATTCATATGGGTAAATGAGGTTCGCGGTAGTGGACGGGTTATATATATTGCGTATTTTTATGCAAGAATGTTAAGTAGCTTGGTGGTAAGGTAATTCAATACTGTTGATCAACATAAAAATTTTGTGTTAAATCATATGGGTAAATGGGTTCGGGTAGTGGGTACTCGTTCCAGACTCGTTTACTATCGGGTACTCATTACCTGCCCATCTGAACCCAAATTCGCTCCGAACTCGATGCGAGTACTAAAATCACTATCCAAATCCATCCCAAATCCGTTTATACACTATCCAAATCCGCCAAAATTTGGTCGGGTACCCGCCAGGTCGGGTAAAGCAAGAAAGCTTAATTAGGCCTTTACATAAGAAAAAAAGGATTGAATTGTGAAGAGGTTAAAAAAAAAAGGAAACCAATAAAAGTGAGGGGTTGGACTTGGACCTTTGTTTGTATTACAAATCTTCAACTCTAAAAATTCAAGAAATGCACAACTCAAAGTAAAGAAGATAAAGGTGAGAAGAGAAGAAGAGAACCCCACAAGATATGTTATGTTCGAGTAATTAGAAAAACTAACGAGTTGCAACCTTAGGTAATGTCTTGCATCGGAAAGGGAGGCACTGCTCTTTCTTTCAATTCCAATTTAGGTTAGATTTTTGGGAATGGATTGTGTTTAGGGAGATATTAAAGAGGAAAAATTGGACATTTTATCCCTTTTGCCACACCGGCATTCTACGTATAAAAATAGTCAGTTCACATAAGTGGACACGTAGGCGTTTATGGGTCTCAGCTAGTCCCATTAGATTTTTCTATAGTACATATCATCAAGAGACACCAAAATAAAAAAAATTCAAGTTTGGATACTCAATTGTCACAATTTTCCATTCAAACACCAAAATAGAAAAAAAAAAATGACAAGTAAAGAAACCAAAATTAACATTATCCCTTTTGTTAATTAATTGTCAATTGCAGTTTTGAAGACTATTTGGACGTTTTCTACTTAACTGGATTTTATATATTTGTAGCAATATATTTATTTGTATGTTCTTATGTTATTCTTATATTTTTTATTTCTAGCTTTCAAGATATGAACAAAACTAGATTTAAGAACTTGATGTTAGATTATTTAATAATCTATATGTGATGTTAGTAATTTAATTAACAGTCTATATAGTGGCACCCTAAACCTAAAATGACTGGTTGTCTAACTAAAATTGGCCCCCCGATTGAGGTGGTATTGGGGTCTTTAATAGGAATGAGGACAGTGTTAGTGAGGGTTTTAATCCCGTTTCCGCTCTTGGCGTTAAAAAGAAGAGAAAAGCTGATAAAATCAATCAGCGTAAGGTTGAGGAAAAGAAACGAAGAGTGTAGGGCTACCTCAAACAATATGGTTGATAGGTTGTTTGGAGAGCAGAAAAGAAAATCCAATGCTGTTGATAATTTTCCTGACCATTAAGAGAAGCCATACTGATAAAAGGGCCATAGGGGAAGGGAAACATAGATCGGGCTGTTACGGTGAGAATCGCATTTGCCGCAAGACGGTTAATCCAAAGCTATGGATCAAGGTACGCTTCTGCTATTGTGTCTTCTTATTTAAACACAAATTCCTGAATTATAGATTCTAGGCGTATATTAAAAGTTTACTTACATGTGCTGGTAAACATAGATCTGCTGTTACGGTGAGAATCGAATTGCCGCAACGAGGTAATCAATAGCTATGGATCAAGGTACGCTTCTGCTTATTGTGTCTTCTTATTACACAAATTCTATGAATTATAAGATCTAGGCTATATTAAAGTTTATTTAACATGTGGTATCAGAGTCTGGTCCTGTTCTAGATTTATTTGATAGCTTTTATTTGGCTTAATTAATGGAAATTGATTTCGTATTGTGAAGTTGATTAATTTGATATAAACGAAGCCAAAATTATAGAAGGAGAAAACCGTTTGTTTTCTTTATGCTTTATAAATTATTTTGCTGTGTTATTTATAAAGAAAGGTTATGACATCTCATTGTATAATGTCATTAAAGTTTTTAAATCTTAATTTAATCTCATAAAGTTTGCATGAATCAATGTTTAATGAATGGAAAACTTGCTAGTCACCAAAGTGGCCTTATGATAGGTGTCATTTTTACAGTATTTTTAATATAGTTTTTATTTGGAATTTTAGTAAATTTTATCACTTTAACTAATTTTTACTCCATTTTAAATATAATTTTGTTCAAAGCTTCCTTGGATCATAATTCACTTGATCTTAAAGAAATTTGCAGGGTTTTGGCACAGAAAAGAGCAGTATAAAGCAAAACATTCAGGCTCTAGCACGCCCAGCCCGTGCACATTAGTACGCCCGTGCTAAACTTAAGGGAAATCAAATGGAGACTCAGACTCTAGCACGGCTAGCCCGTGCTATCTGGCACTCCCGTGCCTAAAGGACCTCAGAGCGTGCTTGCCTAGCACACCCGTGATGCATTTTATCTTGGAAAGTCAGAGCCTAGCACGCCCTGCTCGTGCTATCTGGCACGCCTATGCCACAAGTACTTCTCTGGGCAAGTTGCAGAGCACGGCCGGTGCTGAATCATTCAAGGAACTCAGACTCTGGCACGCCCAAGCCGTGCCAGGTAGCACGCCCGTGCTATAAATGTAAAGCTATCTTGAACTAAAAACGCGAGCCAGTCTTTATAGCTTACATGGGCCCACCTCATATATTCTCCTGACGTGCAAAACAAGATCTAAGCCTATTTAGGAAGAAAGAAGACTCTTAATTTAGAAGAAATCCAAGCCTAAATAGTTTATGACCTCCAAAGAAGATTTTGTACTTAATAAGGATTCTATTTCCGAAACGGAGTCAGACTTTTTCCCAGGAGGTCTATATAAAGAGAGGAACCATTTATTGTAAAGGATCTCTAGTTCTATTATTTTTCTACATAGTTCTCTCTCTCAAAGACTTCAAGCATCTAAGATTTGTGCCAAGATCCAAGGAAGCCATCCACATATCAGTTGTCTAGTTCTTATTTCTAAACTTTAATCTTGTTTTAGTTTTCATTATTCACTTTGATTATGAAGTTTGATTCAAGTATTATTGAGTTTTATTTGATTACTATGTCGAACTAAATCCTCATAATAGGGATTTGATGTAGCTTAAATTCTTTTCTGTAGCCCTTTAAATTCTTTCCAATTTATGAAAATATAAAATTAGATTTGTTTTTCTTTGTTCAAAGTATAATTTATTATTGCACTTAATGCTTCCAGGTAGAGTTTCTTCCCTGGATTGATTTATTTCATTGATCACTATCGGGAGAAGGGTTTTTGATATGAATAGAGTAATAATTTACATGAGAATAATAACTTGGCGTGGAAGCTATATGGTTTGACTCATGGGGGGTTTTCATAAGTTAATGACCTTAGGTTATGAATTCACAAAACAAACCACAAAACTCAATGATTTAATTCATGTTTGATTACATTATTGGAAGATAGGTAATTAGACCAGATTAGAATAGCTAACAATACATTGGGAGAGCTTGTTAGTGATTTTAGGGTTGTTTCCTCTACTTGAA
Source organism: Jatropha curcas (assembly GCF_014843425.1). Next base: position 205,805 of record NW_023590972.1, read on the forward strand.
CAATTAAAATGGTTGTTTCCCCTATTTGAAAAATTAAAATTGATTAATGAACTAATAAAATAAACTGGATAGAATTAAGTGAAGTCACAATCCCTAGTAGCTTTTAAATCCTTGATTTTTTTTCGTCAAATATTGTTGCTTGATTTCTTTTTGTTCTCTTTTATCTGTTTAATTTAATTTCTTAAAATAATTCCCCTTATTGCCGTTTAAATAATAATAGGTTAACATAATTTTGGTACTTGGTATTTGTATACATCCCTGTTGTTGGAGGATACGATATCTTTCACTTCTATATTACTTGTTTTGCGATTTCGTACACTTGCGAAAATCGATTGTCAAGTTTGGCGGCAACCCCCGGGTGCGTAGTCTGTTCGGGATGACCTATTTAATCATACTCAATACTAATTTAGATCATTCTTTTCTGTTTTATTTAGAAGATCAGGTAGGACTGAACCCCTAATAATTGATCTAGAAATTGAAAGAACTTGTCGCAGGAATAATGCCGCTAGAAGAACACGTGAAAGCAAACCCGAACAGCAAGCAGATATGGTTAAGGAAGACGAACTAGAAAATGGACCTCCACCTCAACATCCGGTCCGCACCTTGCGAGACTACACAACACCTACCCTTAATGGGATAACCTCAAGTATTACAAGACCTTGGGTGGAAGCTAATAATTTTGAAATTAAACCTGCAATTATCCAAATGCTTTCCACCTCAATTCAATATGGAGGTTTACCTAGTGATCCTAACGGCTCGATATCACAAATTTCTTGGAAATTTGCGGATACTTTCAAATGAGAATGTGTTTGCCGAAGATGCCATAAAAACTAGGACTTTCTTCCTTTCAATCTGGTGTAGGGACAAAGCACATTGGCTTGAGTTACAGGTGTCATGCCCCACTAGAGAGTTTTACAACAATGGGAAGAATTAGCCCCCAAAGTTTTTAGCAAATCTTTCCATCTTCAAAAGACCACAAAACTGCGCATGAGATAATGACTTTGCCCCACCATGATAAATAAAAAGGCTTTTACGAAAGCTTGGGGAAAGATATCAAAGACTTGTGTTGGAGAAAGTGAGCGGGCCACATTCATGAGAAAGTGCCCACATCACAGTTTGCCTAAATGGTTGCAGGTACAGACTTTCTATAATGCATTATCTCCTAATATTAAAATCACTCTAGATGCAGCTACAGGTGGATCTTTTGAGAGAAAAGGGATTGATGAGGCATATGACTTGATAGAGGAGATGGCAAGCAATAGCCATTATCAAAACAACTCCGAAAGGAAAAGACTGCAGAAGTCTATGAAATAGATGCCATTACAACACTTAATGCCAAGATAGATAATATGGTAAGAAAATTGGACTTATTGACTACTAATCCTCTCAATTCTATTATGCAAGTTTGTGACAGGTGTAATGGGCAACATGGGATTGGTGGGATTGGAGAATGCATGATAAGACACTCACCTAAATCCGCAACCATTTTTTGACTTGGAACAAGTTAAACTATGTAATGAATCAAGGAAGAAAGAATTACCCATACTCCCCAACTCCTCGATAACAGGTTTTGAGGATCACTATCTGTCCATATGGGAATCCATAATGCTTTGGAAGCAACCACCAGGCTTTAAATTCCTCAAGAGAAGAAATTCTCAATGATGATTCTCCTTACTGCCTTTCTAAAATCGCACATGGATTTTCATGGAACGAAACCAAAGAAAACAACAAATCCAACAAGCCCTGCAGATATAGAAATTTTGGAGATTCACAGCTGGAGATTCAGCTAGGACAATTTGCAAACATGATGGCATCCCGACCTCAAGGTACATTACCTAGCAATACTGAAAAGAATCCTAAAGAACAGGTACAGGCAATCACCTTGAGAAGTGGCAAACGGTTAGAAGAAACACCAAAGAAAGAAAAGAAAAAGGAGGAGCATAAAAAAGTTCCCATCATTGACCTAGAAGAGCAAGAAGAAGTGAAACCTTATGTTCCACATGTTCTCTTCCCACAAAGGTTAAAGAAAGCACAAGATGACAAGAGCTTCCTAAAATTTCTTGATGTCTTCAAAAAGCTTCAAATTAACATTCCTTTTGCTAAACTAAAAGCTCTGCCTCACTGCCCAGTTATGCGAAATTTCTAAAGAAATCCTGAGCAAGAAATGAAAAAAATTGATGATCAAGGAATGGTAATGTTAACTGAGGAGTGTAGTGCAATTATTCAAAATAAATTGCCTCTAAAGTTAAAAGATCCAGGAAGTTTTTCTATCATTTGCAATATTGGTAATCTTGATTTTGAAAAAGCTTTAGCAGATTTAGGTGCTAACATTAACCTTATGTCTTATGAAGTTTTCAAGATGCTAGAAATGGGAGAACTAAAGCCAACAAGGATGTCTCTACAATTAGCGGATCGATCAATCAAATATCCAAGAAGAATTATAGAAGATGTGCTTGTAAAGGTAGGTACATTCATCTTCCCTTTTGATTTTGTTATTCTTGACATTGATGAAGATAGGGAAGGATCTTTAATCCTTGGAAGACCTTTTCTTGCAACTGCAAGAGCATTAATTGATGTATATGTTGATGTAAATGAAGGCAAATTAACTTTAGGTTGACAGGAGGAAATTGTTTTTTGATGTCTTAAATCTTATAAACTTCCTATGGAGTATAGTGAATTTGCTTTCGAATTGGATGTTTGTTGATGAATGTTGTGGAAAATACTTTGCATATTAAAAGGATTGACATTAATAGAGTTCAAGCATCAATGAATGAGAAAGAGAGTGAACCACCAAAGCAAGAACTAAAGCACCTTCCATCTCTTTAAACATGCATTCCTTAGGTGAGTAAATCATTCTTCCTGTCCTGTTATTATTTCTTCTCACTTAACACTTAATCAAGAGGAAAGGTTGTTGCAGGTTCTTCGAAAACATAAGAAAGCACTAGGGTGGTCAATTTCAAACTTACAAGGAATAAGTCCAAGAGTATGCATGCATAAGATTCTAATGGAGGAAGACTATAAACCCTCAATCAAGCATCAAAGGCAATTGAAACCGAATATGAAGGAGGTAGACAAGGCTGAAATCATAAAACTTTTGGATGCTGGCATTATTTATCCAATTTCTGATAGTAGTTGGGTAAGTCCTATTAAAGTCGTTCTAAAGAAGGGAGGTATGACTGTTATCTCTAATGAAAATAATGAATTAATTCCCACTCGAACAGTCACAGGTAGGCGTGTGTGCATTGATTATAGGAAGTTGAACAAAGCAACACGCAAAGACCACTTTCCCCTACCCTTTATTGATCAAATGCTTGAAAGACTTGCAGGTTGCTTGAAAGACTTGCAGGTTAATCCCTATTTAATTGCTTTTTGGATGGTTATTTCAGGATCCTTCCATAACCTATTGCTCCTGAAAGATCCAAAGAAGAAAACCACTTTCACTTGCCCTTATGGCACTTTTGCCTATAAGTGGAGATGCCTCTTGATTATGCAATGCCCTTCCTTACAAACCTTTTCAAAGATGCAATGATGTCCATATTTTTCTGACATGGTAGAAAAATTTATTGAAATATTCATGGATGGATTTTTTCGGTGTTGGTGTTTGGTTCCTCTTTTGATGCATGTCTTTATAACCTATCTTTAGTAATGCAACGATGCGAGGACACTAACCTTGTTTTAAATTGGGAAAAATGTCATTATGGTTAGTGAAGGTATTGTCCCAGGGCATAAAATCTCGCAAAAAGGAATTGAAGTGGACAAAGCCAAAATCGAGGTAATTGAAAAGCTACCTCCTCCAAATTCAGTGAAAGGTATAAGGAGTTTTCTTGGCCATGCAGGATTCTACAGGAGATTTATCAAAAGACTTCTCTAAAATCACAAAACCTCTTTGTAATTTATTAGTTAAAGATGTTCCTTTTAATTTTGACAAAGAGTGTTTGAATGCTTTCAACAGGTTGAGCTTTTCACAGGTTGATAGGAAAAGAGTTTGACTGCTCAGCCCCTATCATTGCTACACCAGATTGGGAACACCAGATTGGACTCTCCCCTTTGAGCTTATGTGTGATGCTAGTGATCATGCTGTTGGAGTTGTTCTTGGGCAAAGAAAGGAAAAGAAGTTGCACATCTTTTACTGTGCTAGTCGCACATTGAATGATGCACAATTAAATTATGCCACCACTGAAAAAGAACTGCTAGCCATTGTTTTTGCTTTTGACAAGTTTATGGCTTATTTAATTGGAGCCAAAACAATAGTTTACACTGATCACTCTGCTATTAAGTATTTGTTAGAAAAGAAAGATGCAAAGCCAAGATTAATCCGTTGGGTTCTTTTGTTAAGCCAAGATTAATCCGTTGGGTTCTTTTGTTGCAGGAATTTGATTTAGAAATTCGCGATAAGAAAGGAACTGAAAACCTCGTAGCCGACCACCTTTCCAGGCTAGAATTGGGGGAAGAGGATGCAACAGAATTACAAATCAATGAAAACTTTCCCCATGAACGTCTTCTCCTGTTGGCAAACACACAAGCTTCATGGTATGCCGATATAGTTAACTACCTTGTTTGCAAAATCACTCCTCCCAATCTTTCTTACCAATAAAAGAAAAAGTTTATTCATGATATCAAGTATTACTATTGGGAGAAGCCCTTTTTGTTCAAATATTGTAGTGATAAGCTATTTCGACGATGTATACCGGAAGGAGAAATGGAAAATATCCTTAGATTCTGCCATTCAATGGAATGTGGGGGACACTTTGGAGCAAGTAAGATAGTAGCACGTATCTTGGAAAGTGGTTTGTAGTGGCCTAATTTATTTAAAGACGCTTTTACCTTTGTTTGTCTTTGTGATCGCTGTCAAAGGTTAGGTAATATCTCGAAGCGACATAAGATGCCCTTAAATAGCATCCTTGAAGTCGAGATCTTCGATGTTTTGAAAGTCGAGATCTTCCGATGTTTGGGGCTTAGACTTCATGGACCTTTCCACATCTTTACTCCAACCCATACATCTAGTGGCAGTGGACTATGTCTCAAAAAATGGGCAGACAGCTGTTGCCTCTTCAAATAATGATGCCAAAAATGGGCAGAAGCTGTTGCTCTTCCAAATAATGATGCCAAAAGTGTAATGAACTTTATCAAGAAATATATTTTCACACGTCATGGCACCCCTCAGGCAATAATCACAAACGGAGGTAAACATTTTCGCAACAAATACTTAGATTCCCTTCTTTCAAAATATGGTGTTACTCATTGTGTAGGTACTCCATATCGTCCTCAAACAAGTGGACAAGTAGAAGTCACCAATAGGGAAATCAAGAAGATTCTGGAGATCACTGTTGGACAATCTAGGAAGGACTGGTCCAAGAAACTCGACGATGCCCTATGGGCTTACAGAACCGCATTCAAAACACCAATCGGTATGTCTCCATATCGTATAGTCTATGGTAAGGCTTGTCACCTTCCTATTGAATTGGAACACAAAGCATATTGGGCAATTCAATTTCTTAACTTTAATGCTAAGGAAGTTGGTCAAAAATGGTTGCTTTAATTAAATATGATGGATGAAATGCGCCTCCATGCTTATGAGAATGCCAAAATATATAAGGACCGCACCAAGCAATGGCATGATAAGCACATTATCATGAGGAATCTAAAGGTAGGACAATAGGTATTGCTCTATAACTCCAAACTCCATCTTTTTCCTAGTAAGTTGCGCTCTAGATGGTCTGGTCCATTCACGATCAAAGAGATTTTTCCACATGGGGCCATCGAAATAGTGGATGGTAATAGGAGTTTCAAGGTTAATGCTCAACGTTTGAAGATATATCAAAATGAAAACTTTGATCCGGTTAAAAATACCATCAGTCTTGTTTAACTTGAACTTGGTTGAGTGCGTCGAGCTTAAACGACGTTAAACAAAAGTGCTTGTGGGAGACAACCCATATTATTTTTTTTTCTCAAATTTCTTATTTCAATTTATTTTTATTATTTCTGTTATAAATTTTCCCAAATTTTCTCTATAATTTTTCCTTTGTTTTAGTCAAAATTCTTTCAAGATCAAGTTAAAGTCCATAGGATGACACGCCCTAGCTGTGCTCATCAACACGGTCGTGCTTCGCAAAGTAAAAATCAACTCTTGAAGGTCAGTGGCTAGCACGCCCTGACCGTGCACCATAGCACGCCCGTGCCAAGACATGACAAGGGATTGCAAAAAGCACGCCCAGACCATGCCCCAGGACACGCCCGTGTGACCATAAAAGAGAAATTCACTTCACAAGTCAGAGGCGCGCATGCCCAAGCTGTGCCTTCCAGCACGCCCATGCCAGGTAAGTCTAGTTTTTCTCTACAGGTCAGAGCCGCGCACGCCCAAGCCATGCCTTACAGCACGCTTGTGCTCGCCAACCGCCTCAAAGAACAACAGGCGCACACGGTTAGGCCGTGCCATGAAGCAGGCCCGTGCCACGAGCAGATCTGTGCATTAAAACGCATCTCTATTTAAAGCACAAGCCCTAATCCTTTCCTTTCCCATAAAGCACTCCCTAGCCGCCCAACCTCCTTCCTCTCTTTTTCTCTGTTTTTCCTCTTTTTCTCTCATTCAAACACACAAAAACACCAAATTTCCTTCACTTTTCTCCATCACCATGCCTCCCCGATACAAGCGTCATTCAAACACACAAAAACACCAAATTTCCTTCACTTTTCTCCATCACCATGCCTCCCCGATACAAGCGTAGCCGACCTACCTCTTCCGTGGCCGCTCGACAACGACCCATTGCTCGACCTTCCACTGCTCCTCCACCCGTTCCACCTCCTGCGACTTCGGCAACTCCTCCATTTGAAATCGGCTCACCGGAACAACAAGAAAGGTACACAAAACTTTCTCTGCGCCCTATTTTACCGAATCGGTTTGTTGATAAGAATGCATTAGCACAAGTGGGGCTTAGGGATGCTATTTTAGAACCCCTTAGGCGTATTGTGTATGCACCTCTCACGTTAGAGTTTTTGAGTTCTTATTCCTCCCTTATTTGCCTATTTAATTTCACTAGCAAAATTGAGTTTCGGTTGTTTAGGAGAAATTATGAACTTTCTGTCAATGAGGTTAGTCATATATTCGGGTTTCCCACTGAAAATGCTCAAAATCGAATACCTATGAAATTTAATGATCGCAGTACATGGAATGACCTAACTGGGGAGCATAATTATAATCCTAGGTTTTCGAAAGCCTCCAAATTAAGAAATCCCGCCTTGAGATATATTCACAAATTTTTAGCTAGCACTATTTTTGGGCGAAGCAAGAGTGATGGGGTACTGAATCGAAACAAATTGTACTTCTTATGGGCTATTGATCAGGGAATCTTGTTACATGTTAGTTGTTGGTTGTGTTTGAGATGGGCAAGGGTTGCACGAGCAGATAATGGGGCTATTATGATGGGGTGTTTTGTAACCCGATTACAGCGTACCTGAGAGTATGGAACCTGGCTAGGCCAGTTTACGATAGGAGAAGGGCGAGGCACTAGGCTAGACTTAGATGTCATGATCCACATGAGGCTGATTGAGAAAGTAGGAGATTCATATCAAGTAGTGGGTGCTCGAGATGACAGTTCTGAGGATGAGGAGGCTGAGGACGCTGGTGATGCTAACATGGAGGAGGGTAATCCGACTCCTTTTGGTCCTTCTTTTGATGCAGGTACGTCCAGCACTGGTCCATCCTATTAGGGAACGTCAAGCATGTCCAACGACGAAGGTCCAGCACTGGTCCATCCTATTAGGGAACGTCAAGCATGTCCAACGACGAAGTCCTTATATGGATGATGTCCCGAATGGACATGTTTGACACATGCCTTAACGGGATGGAATCCATGATTACGGACAGATTCCAATCCATCAAGATTATGCACAAGAGCCTCGACTCTAGCATGGATACCTTGCAAGGCCAACTCCACACTGTCATTCAGTTATTGCAGCCACACCCGCCTCCACCACCAGAGTCTTGATAGATTTTGACTTCTTCTCATTTGTTTTTCTATTTTGATTTTTGTTCTTATATACTGAATGTTATGTCTTGAATTTTTTTGTTTCCTTTTGTTGATGTTTCCATTTCTTCGAATATTATTCTCATAGTTTTTTTTTCTTTTCCTGTTTTTCTGATCTTCTAGCTATGCTACATTCCTGTTTTTCTGATCTTCTAGCTATGCTACATTCCAACACCCAGCTCTATTGTATTTTTCAATACAATTATGGTAATGCTTACTACACTCTCTTATTCTTTTCTTTGATAGTGTGATAAGTCTGGGGAAGTAGGCTTACTTTGAACACATTGGGGACAATGTGCTCAATTAAATTGGGGGAAGGAAAAATTTTGGTTAAAATTTTATTTTAGCTTAACATGGTTGGAATAATTGTGGACAAGCTTGAAAGTTATGATAATTTAGTAACTTGTGATAAATTTAGTTGATTTTCTAATCTAGTATGTTTAAGCCTTGATTTTAACTTTTGACTTAACATGATTCTTTGGTTTAACTATTTGTTTCTAAGATTATAAACACTAATTTTTAGGAATTTTATGATATATAGATATGTTTTAATCAAAAATTTATTTAACCTTGGCATTCCTACAACAAATTAGAATTCCCTTTGAGACAAAATTTTTAAAATGCTTACATTTAGAAAGAGATGATTTATGCGTTCTTTGTTGAACCACTTATTTAGCCTAGGCCAACCAAATTAAAATATGACTTTTGCAACCAATTTACCAATTTGAAGGCCATATCCAGAATTTTTATTGCTCACCATTATAAACCTAACCACTAAAACCCAATTAAATTCTTACCCTAAAAGTGCAATAATGTATAATTGAAGGATTTTGATTGTTTATTAGAACATAACAATTAAAAAGGGAGAAAATTTCATTAATACTAGCAAGTGAATCAAAATTAGAAAACTCAAAGAGAAAACACCCCAAATTGGAGAAGAAGCAATCAATCGCAAGAATTCAAGTTTGGGAATTTAAATAGAAAGTGAAGAAGTTATCAAAATATTATTGAAAAAAACCTTGCCAAAAGTATCTCTAATCGTGAGCCTTAGTGAAAGAACTTCAAGATTAAATCTCCCTTTTACAAATTGTTTAGGTGACAGTGATTTTCGCAAGTGTACGAAATCTGCAAAGCAAGTAGTAAGAGTGAAAAGAGTATTCATATCCATAGGGATTGTATACCAAGAACCAAAATTATGTTAATCTATTATTTATTCTAAACGGCAATAGAGAGAGATTATGTTATAAGAAAAGTAAATTTTGAAAACAAAACAGAAAGAAATCAAAACAACAAAATTTTTGATGAAAAAGAGATTAAAGGATTTAAAAAACTACCAGCGGATATCTATTTTCACTTAATTCTATCAATTGGTATTTTATTAGTCTTGATAATCAATTTTAATTGTGTCAAGTAGGGGAAAAACCAACCCTTAAAATCACTAACAAGCCTTCTCCCCCGATGTAATTGTTAGCTTCTATCTGGTCTAATTTACCTATCTTTTCAAGTAGCGCCGAATCAAAAGTTGAATAAAATCATTAAGATTCTATGGTGTTTTGTGAATTTGCATTAAAGCCTAAAAAAGAAAAAAGTTCATTAACTTATGAAAACCCCCCCATGAGTCAAACCATATAGCTTTCGCATTCAAGTTATTATTTCTCATGCTTAATTATTTACCTTTTTCATATCAAAAACCCTTCTCCCGATTAGTGTATGTAATGAAATAAATCAATCCAGGGATAAAACTCTGCCTGGAAGGCTTTAAGCTCAATAATAAAATTATAGTTAAGAACAAAGAAAAGCAAATCCAATATTGATAAATTGGAATCGGAATTAAGCTACATCAAATCCCTAGTTATGAGAGTTTAACGAGACATAGTATATTAAATAGAACTCAGTAATACTTGAATAAATCTTCATAAATGAAAAGAAGACAAATTAAGTTGTTGTAGAGATAAAAAACTAGGCAACAGCTATGTGGATGGCTTCCTTGAATCTTGGCACAAATCTTGGACACTTGAAATCTGAGAGAGAGCAATATTGTAGAAACAATTACTACAATTCGAGATGCCTCTATAAATGAATAGCTCCCCCGCCTTTAGTATAGGACCTCCTGGAGGAAAATCTGACTCTGTTAGGATAATAGTAATACCTTATTTAAGCTAAAAATTTTCTTTGGAGTCATACAATTAGGCCTTGGATTTCTTTCTTAGTTAGGGACTCTTCTCTCTTCCTAAATTAGGTTTAGATCTTGTTTTGCACGTTTAGGGAATATATCGAGGCGGGCCCATGCTGAGAGAAAAGATTGGCTTGGCATTTTTAGTTTTAAGTCAGCTCTGCCTTTGTAGCACAGGCGTCCATCTAGCATAGCTGGGCGTGCTAGGAGTCTGGAACTATGAATGGTTGAGCACGGGCCGGTGCTATGCAAACGACGCTCAAAGGAATTCTTTGCTGGCACGCGTGCGCCGCTAGCACGGCTAAGGCGTGCTAGGCTTCGTCCTTCCAAGGATAGATTTGCATCATGGGCGTGCTAGGGCAAACACGCCCTACGGTTCTTTGGGCACGGGGTGCCATGTAACACGGGCCAGGCCCGTTGCTAGCCCCTGACTCTCCACTTGATTTTCCTTAGTTTTAGCACGGGCGTGTAAAAGTTGCACGGGCTGAGTGTGCTCGAGCCTGAGTATTTTGCCTTTTGTAATTGCTCCTTTCTTATGCCAAAACCCTAACAAATTTCTTTCAGGTCAAGTGGATTAATTGATTTCAAGGAAGCTTTGAACAAAAATTATACTTAAAATTGAAGTAAAAATTAAATCCAAAGTGATAAAATTTACTTAAATTCTAATAAAACTATACTAAAAATACTGTAAAACTGGACACTATCAAAATTGCCCAAACGTTAAACTATTGCTTGTCCCAAGCAAAACAAACTTAAAATTAGAGAAAAATAAACTGACAAAACTAACTTTACTATGTTGTTAGATAATTATTCATAAACATCACAGATATCCACAATCATTAAAATATGTGAATAAATCAATTGTTTTTCCAGTGCTACTTGATATTGTAAGCTAAAAAAATTCAATTTTTGATTAAAGCACATTCCTTGATTTAAATATAAGGTTAAAGAGATTTTCAACACAAGGCAACTAATACAACTTACGGATTAAATAGAATTAGAATAATCTACAAAAATATTCAACCTTTTAAAATAAGATAATTGATAGTATAAATCAGCGATTCCCATATGCAAACTACCTTGATTAAAGGCAGTTCTTGACGCAACTGTTCGTGCGCACAATGTTTATTCGTTTCAGTAAGTTGTTGTTTAAGTGTTTACGTTTTCAATAAGTAAGTCAATAAAGCCGGTATTTTATAAGGCCCACGTACAGTCGCGCCACGCAACTAAGAGTTCCGTCACGCGAGTGGTCCAGTCCATTAAAGCCTTTTGGCATGAACAGTTGCGTTCACGCAGTAGTAGCTTCGTGACGCAAGCTGCTTCTTGGGTCCGTAAAACTACCATTCAAAACTACTCTTTTTTACCGTGTTTTTTTTGTTAAACAATAGTTCAACACAACTTAGAAATGTTCAGAATGGGCAAAAATGACGTGTTAAAACCAATAACAAACTAATTAAATACTACGAAAAATGAGGATTTTTTACAAATAAAAGACTAAAAATGAAAAAGAGAAAGTTTAAAGTGGTTACCTAACCCTCAGATTCGAGGGATTGCATGGCGTTTTGATCGATTCGGGATACTGCCCCACGATCCCAGAGTGTTTGTTATCAAGTTTTCACAAAATAACGTTTCCTTTCCTTTTCTCTCTTTTTCTCTCTTATCTTTCCTTTTGTGTTTTACATTTTGAATCTATAATATTCTAATGGCTTGGATTCTTCCTCAAGGTTACTCACTGTTGAGTTCTTCGGGGAAGAAAACCCTAGCTGTAAATTTCAAAAACCTTAGCTTAAAACGTGAAGTCCAGAAGAAAATGAGAAAAAAAGTCCGTTTTTAGCACAAAAGTTGTATTTATAGGTAAGCAACAGAACAAGCTGCTCATGCGAGTTAAATAGTTTAGCTGCGTGATGAAGCCGAGAAGCTGTGTGACGGCAGCTGTATTTTTGTACAGTTGCGCGTTATCCATACAACAGTACAGGCCGTTGCGACGGGCGCGCCGCCAAAAGGTTCAGCCTGGTTAGAGTTGCGTGACGCCAAACTATGAGTGCGCGTCACGGCAGTGATAGCTGCGTTGACGCAACCCTAACGCGGGTCAGGACTCCTGTTGGACCGGTTACGATTCCAATTTTGTGTGTCAAACACTTCTGGTTTGATCATGATTTCTTTATCCTTATCCTCATGATCATCACTTGTTAGGTGGGGGACATAAAAATCGACGCGGTCCAAACAAGTAGCAGTTTTCGGTTTTTTGCTTTCTCTAGTTCCTCTTCTTGCTTTTTGTTTCGACTCTTTGCTCATACTTTTCGAAAGCTTTTTCATGGAGTTTTAAGTTCTTATTCAGTTAAGGAGTTGGATGAAAAGGTGGAGCTTGATTCGGCCATTATTGCAAGTTTTTCAAACTCAGAACAGCTTAGGGTTTTTGGTTAGCAAAAAAAGACGATTAGAGATGAATACAAAGCAGTTAATAGAGAATAAAGACACTTAAGTGGCGAAGAAAAAATAAAGAACATTTTTAAATGGAATTCAAAACGACAAATAAGACAAAAGAATTGAAAATTAAATAAAAAGGAATAAAAATAAATAAAAGGCCGCCAAAAACCACAAAGCATAAGTAAAAATAAAAACACATAATAAAGTAACTTTTTTTGGATTTAGTCTAAAGCAAGGGACTCTGATAAATACATTAGAAAGTCATATCAGGGCAATGTTGCGTTTTAGACAAAAAATCGTTTTTTTCACAAGCAGAAAAATTAGAACATAGTAAGTCTATCTTATTTCGTATATACAAAGCAGGTTTAGAACATACTTAGCAGAGTTCTAAAGTTACGACGTTTAGAACTAAACATTACCAAGTTCTCTTCTATTGAGCAGAATATGAATTTTCATTCAAAGGTTTAGTAAAGATATCGCATATTGCTTTTCTATAGGGAATTGAACTCATTACTATGTACCTTTTTGTACATTGATCACGTAAATGAAGTGAATGTCTGAGTTCTATATATGCTTGCGTTTTAAGAATGCTTGAACTGGATTCTTAGATAAATTGATGGCGCTTATGTTGTCACATTTGATTGGCACTGTTTCTAAATTTTTAGTCCATTAGTCTGCCAAACTGTTGTTTGATCCATAGAACTTGTGCAAACACAACTTTCCAGCAGCAACATATTCTGCTTCTGCGTAGAAAGAGCAACAGATGTCTGTTTTCTGGCTAAACCATGATACAAGGGCGCCACCCAAAATTGACAAGTCCCAAATGTGCTTTTTCTATCTATTCTGCTTCCTGCAAAAGTCAGAATCACTATACCAACAAAGATCAAATGTATCATTGTTAGAATTACCCACAGACCCAGATTTAGAAGTTCCACAAAAGATATCTTAATATTCTTTTTTACAGTAATTAAATGAGGACTCTTTGGGACACAATTTGAAATCTAGCACCATAGGACAAGGCACTAAAGTGTATTGTCTGGTCTGAGTGCCGTTTAAGATATAGCAAAGAACGCAATCATACTTCTAAACAGGGCTGATATCCACCGTCCTTACCTTTTTCATCTTTTTTCTAATTTTGACGATGGACTCATTGTGTACTACATACCTTGCATTTTCCATTTTTGATTCGCTTCAGCAATTTTGCTCTAGTATATTTTTTCTTGATTGATGAAAATTCCATTCTCACCATTAGTTTTTGATTTGAAGTCCAAGGAAGAAGTTTAATTCATCTCTCTCTT
>NW_023590972.1:220226-232148 GCF_014843425.1 Jatropha curcas
AACACAACAAAAAAAGGGGGGCAAAAAAAAAGAAGAAGGAATTTTTAAACCGCAGCAAGAAAATGAAATCAGTTTTATCGGCGGCCAAACTAAAGCCTTTTAACAATCAAAAACCAGATCACATTAATTCATCAATGATTTATGAAGAATTCTTTTTTAGGATTTTATTCCTTTCGCGTTTAATCGCTCTAACTTAATAATTATACAAACCTCGCGTTGGTGGCCCGCCTTTTAACCATAACAAGCAGAAGCGCGTCTTTTATTATATTTGACTATGGCGTTATGATCGGTGATGGTGGATGATATGATTATTTGCGTGAAAATGCAATGAATGGATTTAAATTGGGACGCGTTAATTTAATTTTTCCACATAGGTAACTCGGTTCGATTATTCGGGTTGGATTTAAACTCAATCGGTTTTTTTCTAAAAATAAAATCAATTAGACAATGTAGGTTAAAAGCAGGCCGGTTATCCGCGGCGTCCCGCCGTTTCCAACGGGACCGACGTACCTGATTCCCTACCTAGATCGTACTTGTACGCCGAACCAGTTTTTTCAAATAAAAGGGCCTTAAAAATGGGTTAAAAATGCGAGCACTTCTTACAACAAATAAAATCAAAACGGTCCCATTGCCGAATAATGGGTGGCGACTCCAAATACATTTATAAGACCCGATCTTATCGGCATCGGCAAACATCCAAAGAGATTTTGTCATCACCATTTTTTCCAAAATAAATATTTTACTCTCTCCTTTTTTGATTTTTCTCGAGGGGAAAAACAGTTTGGCCGACTTCGACTGAGGGATTTGCACCCCACTAATCCCCGGTTGTTTTAATAAATATTTAGTGGTTGCAACTTTACGGAATTGACTCTAAACAGCGCTAACTTTCTAAATAACAAATTGGCTTTAGACAAAGCCGATGGAAAATTGTCTTTTTTTTGTCCATATGTGCTTTAATTGTTTTCCTTTTTCCTGTTTAGGATCTTTGCATTCATTGCATTCCTTGCTTCTCCGCCTCATTCTATGCTACCCGGTAACTACCCTTTGGTACCGGTGTTATAGTTTGGACGGTGGATTAGCCTAATACCAATGCGATTTAGGTGCATCCATCCCGAGAATTACATTACTACCGACCCGCAAGCCTAGTACCCTTAAAGGATGCCGATCAAAGGGAGCTAGGCCAACAACGCCTCAAATCCTGTTCTGCGGACCACAGACTTTTGGTCAACGCCCATAAGAGTAAAGCCAATGCACGACTAAATAAAGCCTTAGTTTTACTTCCCCTACGGGTGCACTCGATTTCTCATTTTGCTTGTTGTCAACTGCTACAATTCATTTCCGAGAGCTTATATCGTCAATCTCAAAACCCCCCTGTTGGTTGTCCGAGATTAGACCAATCTTCTACCAGACAAACAGATGTCGGAACTTCTATAACAATAGGAATTGTGGTGGTGAGGAGGAATCAAGGCTTGGAAGGCATGCATTTCCCAACTCCCCTTTCCAGTTCCCCTGTATGTTATAACCTGTACATATGTTTGTGACATTCATGACACCAGTTAACATTTTTCCTTTTTCAGCCAGTGCCATTAATAAGAGGCATATGTCCGGTATGGACATTTATGACCCTTTTTTGAGACCGGACCTCAACAATTTTTCGAATAATATTATGCAATCGCCTTATTGTGAATTCCTGCCCGGCACAAGAAAAGGCGAGGGTATAAGGGCGGTTTGCAATTCCTTTTGTATTTCAACATTTCTCGCATTATCTGAAAGTAGTGAAGACGATGTATGACAGTTGTAATAAAAATAAAAATGAAATCCTGCTTGGACCATATGTTCCAAGGCAAAACGTAACGGATACAAAAAAAATACACATAAAAGAATAATAAAATCCCGCTCCGGCAAATTCTTTCATTCCCGAAGGCAAAGTTAGGGATTTGAGAGAAAATAGCCCGATCGTAAATCCTAAAAGGGAACGATCGACGACAGATAATGGCCTCTGAAAATGTGTTAAGTACACAAATAAGTTATTAATGGTATAATTCATACCCAATTTTTGGTCAGTCGTCAAATCGGAGATTTTTATTTCCATCGCTGGCTTTAGCCATTGAAATCGGCATTTCTCATCCTATGTGTTTTCATTTTCACATGCATACATGCAGGTCCTATTTTAACTCAGAATTTTTTGTGTTTAGAAATTGATCCTTCCCGAGAAAATCTGCTTCGAGAGCTTGGAAACCGACCATCCTGGTCAGCGCCTCGTCAGAATCTTCCCATCCCCCGAATTTGCTCCAATAGTTTTCAGTGAATCAATTCAAGTTCAATCAGATCCAGAGCCTGAGCTCAGATTCAGTAGAAATGGCGGATAACAACGAAAACGAGACCCCGGATTTTCTGACGGCTCAAAATAAGAACCATTGCACAGATTGTGGCCGCTGCTTTCTCGGCTCAACGATGGGACCAAAACCAGAATACTACCTCCTGGATCAAGCAACAGCCTGTGTGGAAGAGACGGCCAAGATCCGGAAACCTGTATCGTTTATATGAAACCTGTGTGGAAAAACTTCTCACTATTTCTTGAGTTTAATCTGACATGCTCAAACTAATTTTTGCCCTGACTTGAAAGAAAAATTTGACAAGATGGCTGCATGAAAAGAGAAGAACCTGTCACCTAATTTTCACATCACTGAGTACGTTTTGCCAACCCAACCAGTTCAGCTTCATTTAAAACATTCCAAGCATTCCTGTATTTGAAGGAGACATGACCCTCGCTCTCATTGTCTGAATTTCTCCGAGTATCCTAAGATTGAACCCGGTAATAAACACGAGCGAAGAACGTCTTGCGTGCATTTTCCGCAAACACTGCATAAGACCTATCTGGAGATGGTAATGATGGTCTAGATGAAGAGGTACAGAAAATTGGTAATCAAGCTGCAGACAGTTTTTCTCAACCCAGCACTTCAAAAACCCGAAAGAGAGTGGATGAGTTCAGTCTACCGGGATTTAGAGAGTTTAAGACAGGGAAAAGATGAAGTTTTTTCCTGATCTACTACAGGGAGATGGGAACGAGCTGTATAGGGTGGCAGACAAGGCCAAAGACATAGAGAGCTTGATCAGAATATTTAGCTAGGCAGCTTGTTGCCCTCTTTCAAGGAAAGGATGTTGGACTCAGCCTTTACCCTGATTTTCCTTTGGTTCAAAGTGCTAGTTAACATCAGAGGAATTTGTAACAAGGAAGAAAAGAAGAGGAATCAGAGGGCTTCGGTAATTTACCCAGACTTCATATGGTGCATGAGTTGCCAGGAAGCAGTAATCAGAATCAGTCAGCGAGCGCAATAATGCCGTAATTGGTGCAGTTAATGAGAGAACTAGGAGAAGAGTTCACTGCACTTAGGATGACCTTTGAGCACAGTTACTGAGATCTATTGTATCAAGAACGGGGTGTTGTCAAAACTGCCAGTCGATCCGACTAAACCTGTGTGAGGGACGGTATAATGGCCGAAACTGTGATTCCATCAGTGCAAACGGGCAATTCAACTGATGAAACTGTTTCAAATTGGCACGCTTTCAACAATTTGTGATTCGACAGTGGAAACATTACCATAACCTCGGAAAAAGGGCAAGCCAAGCACTAAGCAATAACCGCTTCCCTCAATCTCAGTAACAATTACCCGCCTCGCTAAGTCTCAGTCCGGCGGGGATTGGTCAATGCGAATTGGGAGTGGGTTAACCAGAACGAAGTGGTATTAGGGCTTGAAGCAGAATGGGAAGAGCGGAATAGTGTGCCATATTGAACATACTGGGACGACTGGAGCAGTGATGAGGATAGAGAGGCTGGCCACTGAAGATCGAAATTGAGAAAAAGTATCACTGTCGAAAGAAGGTGATGTACCAGAGGATGAAGATGAACACAGCTTCAGCTGGCTATCTCAGAAGAGCTTAGCCCGACCAAGAAGGAACAATGGTATTATAGCAGTGAAGACAGAAGTGAATGAAGTAGGTCGTTCAGAGCTTGACCGCCGCAGTGGGCGAGTTGTAATCAATCCCGAGAGGCAGTACACTGCAGGCCATGGGAAAAGAGATTGCGTGATGGAACACAAAGAAGAGAAATGACAGAGAAGGGCTGGAGGAAGAGTCGAGTGAAAAGAAGAAAGAGGAAGAGATAGTTAAAGGGCAGACAGAACGCTGCTGAGGTGGGAGAAAGGCTAACGTCAGCCAACAACGACGCTAATGGCGATTAACTGCCCAGTTGGTACTGAGTCAAATGACCAGAGCAGACATTTCGATATGGGATTTGCTGATAGCATCTAAGGAACACAGAGAAGCTTTACTTGAAGCTATGACTTTCGTCAGAGTGCCGGCTCAAATTCAAAGTGTTGATATGATCAATGTGCTACAGCGGAGGATAGGCGAAGTCACTTTCTTTGACTCAGATCTCCAACCCGAAGGAAGAAACCACTGTAAGCCATTGTATATTCAAATTGCCATCAATGGGCGAGATACTAGGAATGTGATGGTGGATAACGGGTCCGCACTGTGCGTATGTCCGTTGAAAATGCTATCCAAATTTAAAATTGAAGAGTGGGTCCGCACTGTGCGTATGTCCGTTGAAAATGCTGTCCAAATTTAAAATTGAAGAGTCAGAGCTAGAACCGTCAAACATGGTGGTTAAGGCTTATGATAACACTATGCGGAACGTAAAAGGGACTTTCAAAGCGAAAATATCCACAGGTGCAGTGGAAAGCTGGGTAGACGTAGTTGTGCTAGATATTTTGGCCAACTACGCTCTTTTGTTGGGCAGGCCTTGGCTCCATCCATTAGGTGCGGTTCCATCCACTTTGCACAGAAAAGTAAAAATCCCGTGGGGTACAGACGTGGTAACCATTAATGCACAAGAGGATCTTAATGTGGCTACAGTGGAAGGTCTGGAACTGGCGCTACCGTTATCAGGTTTCCAAGTGGCAGTGATTGATGCATCCACCACCAAGAGCAAGAATGCAGTAAACAGCATGAGTCCTTTTTCGAGAAAAATGATGAAGAAGATGAATTGGCAGTACGGCAAAGGTTTAGGCCGAGAGTTGCAAGGAAGGTTCGAGCCTCTTTCATCAGCATCCGGGCAGCAAGACAAGCGCGGACTAGGGTATTCTGAAAGTAGAAAGAAAGAAAGATATGAGATTCGATCTCCGGTCAGGGGGTCAAACTTGAATCAGATTTTCTTTGTTCCACAAGCTGAAGGGGAATTTCAGAGCAGAGGAAAAACATATCCCGGCTTAGAGATATTTATGACCGACATATCCGGCTTAGACGATATTTAACTATGAAGACGAAGCTGTCTCAAAGTCGCCCATGCGAGCCTTTTCTAGTAGAACAGTGGTGGGATGAACCGAGTTAAGTATGGTATTGCATGACAGAAGCAATTACTGGAATATGATTTGGTATCGATAAGAAGAATTATCTGGAGTTTGAAGGGGCTTTTTAGTGTGACTTGGGGATGTGTGAAGCTCCAAGTCAGTGCCAAGAGCAGAAGGCCACAGCACGGATCCTCCAATCGTGTTCTAGCTCGCCTGCTGGAAGATGTGTCGAAGAAGGCAGAGAGGGAAGGCAAAGAAGGCGATAGGAGCAGGGGAAGACCAAGAAAGAAGTTACCCCGGGGGAAGAAGGAAGCGCAGACGCGCTACGAAGTGGTCCAGGCATCAAAAGGATAATTTGTAATGAAGAGAAACAGGCGTTAAATTCCTGTATTTGTTTTTCTAAATGCTTGTTTTGAGATACACTTATGGATGGTTTCCTCTTTTACATTTTCAATCAATGGAAAGTGAACTTGAACTATTTAGTTTACATATTTCCTGATTGTCACGTTCATGGCATTGATTATACCACTCGCTATATTTGACATAAACGCATTGCATAATTTTGCACTTTTAATTTAAGCCACCACCGAAGATTCCTAAAATAATTGAAATCGGCATCAGACTTCAAATCTGAACTCAGACAGGACCTTCAGGGAATGTAGTCAAAAGAAACTCAGACGGTATTTGCCTGGAGCTACGCGGACATGCCAGTGTTGAACAGATCAATAGCAGAGCGACTTCATTTCCTATTATGATCCAGTATTAAAGCCAGTAAAGCAGAAGAGAGAGAAGGGTCGGACCAGATGCAGGACAAAGATCAAAGCTTGGAATCAGAAAACAGTTGGATGCAGGATTCTGTAGAAAGTTAGTACATATCGGGAGTGGGTGGCGAATATAGTCCGGTGCTGGAGAAAATGAGGATAAGGGTTCATGGTGTCGGATTACAAGAATCTGAACAAAGCCTCGCCCTAAGGATTAGATTTCTCCACTGTCCACATATGATGTTTTTGATTAGACAGTGCTGCTCGGGATGGATGTTATTCTTATCATGGACGGATTTTCAGGGTAGTAATCAGATATGATGGCCTTAGTGACCAAAACATAAGACCCGCTTTCACCCGACAGACTTCGGGACATTTTGCTATAGAGTGATGCCATTCGGAACTGAGAATGCCGGGAGCAACATATAAGGGATGGCCTACACGTCTATTTCATGCATATGATCCATAAAGTGATTGGGAAGGTTATGTAGGATGATCATGGTGATTCATGACAAAAACACAGGAAAAACATACAGAGATGTTGAGAGAAGTTCTTCACATGGCGTCAACAATAAGTTGAGACTTAATCCCAAGAAGTGTGTTATTCGGAGTGTACGAACGGGAAATTTTTTAGTTTTGTGGTTAGACCTAACAGGATTGAGGTTTGACTCGGATAATAAAAGGCATTCAGGATATGGAACCGCCAAGGACAAGAACGGCAGCGTGAGAAGGCTTTCCTAGGTTTAAAATTTCAGTAATGCAGCAGGATTTATTTTCAGATATCCATCACCTGTGCTCCGATTTTCCAAATTAACTGAAAAAGAATCAGCCAGTTCAAGTGGAATTGAAGCATTGCCAGAAGCCTTGACCATATTAAAGAAATACTTGTGAATCCACCGGTGCTTAGTTCACCAAGACCAGGAGAACCTTTGATCTTGTACCTATCTATAGGAAGATGCAGGAGTGGGGAGGATGTTGGTACAGCCGGATGCCGCTGGAGTAGAGAAAGCCGACTTTACATACATCAGTAAGAAACTATTCGCCTATCAAAGAGAAATACAATCTGATTGAGGAAAACATGCATTGGCAGTAAGTGTTGGTCGATAAGTAGTGTGGTCGATAAAGAAACTGAGGTCGTATTTTGATTCTTTCAAGGTCACTTTTGTCTCCAAGATTGATCCACTGAAGTACTTGCAGAAAACGACTACTATAGAGGGACGATTGTCCAAGTGGTTGATTCAAATGTCCAGTGTGGATGCGGAATTTGTAATGAAAAAGACAGTCAAAGGTCGAGCAGTGGCGGAATTTCTAGCAGAAAACCCTGTGACAGATGACGAATCTTGGGAATTGGAGTTTCCAGATGAACATTTGCTGAATATCGACACAGGAATTTGGAGATTATACTTGATGGATTCACGCCAACAGAAACGGAAGCTGGGCTGTATGTTATAGAAGCATCCCAATTATAGAAGCACCTAACGGCGAAGTCACAACCATGTGCAAGAGACTATTGTTCCCGGTCACTAACAACATGGCAGAATATGAAGCGTGCATCATGCGAATGGAAGCTCTTCTTGCATCCGGCGCTAAGGAGGTCGAAGTAATAGGAGATTCTTTACTGGTTATCGAGCATGCCAACGAAAGATGGAAGGTAGAAGAAGACAGACTAAAGCCCTATGTTGAGTATTTGTTGAAGAAGGAAACACTATTTGACAAGATCACTTTCACTCACATAGGAAGAACCTATAATAGAATTCCAGACGCCTTGGCAAACTTAGCGTCGGCTTGGCAGTTCTTGAGGATTTAAGGCAAAAGTTCGAAAAGCCATTTATCATCACTACTAGCCAAGTATCCATGCTATCAAGAACATTTACGTGAATCAGTGTCAGGTGGAGTCGGAGGAAGAACCCTGGTTTACGGATATCCTGAGGTATATGAAAGATGGTACCTTTTCTGATGATGCGACGAAAGAAGACCGTGCTGCATTAAGGAAAATGGCTTTACGCTATGTCCTAGCTGATGGCGAACTCTACAACAAAACCTAGGATGGGATGTTGCTGCGATGCGTGAGCGAGACAGAAGGAGGGGATATAATAAGAAAAGTTCATGAAGGAGTCTGTGGTATTCATCTAAGCGGTATGAGTTTAGCAAGAAAGATCATGAGGCAAGGTTATTTTTGGATGAAGATGGAAGGCGATTGTATCCAGTATGTGCGCCATTGCAAAGCTTGCCCAGAACTTGCAAACTATCACGACAATAGGAGCCACTTACCTGCCGCATATAGAGAAATCCTCCGACAAAACTCCTTCGGTGGCCTTTTTCTGCATGGGGGCATAGACGTCATAAGGTAAAATTTCACCCGCCAGAATCAAATGGGTCATCAATACTATATTGGTTTGCAGTTGACTATTCTCTGAGATGGATCGTGGGCTAATCGTTAACAGATCTTAAAACTGCCAAGCATGTGGCAAAGTTTTATTGACAGAACATTTTTCTGTCATTTTGGCGTTCCCCATCACAGGGGTATTTACAGATAATGGTTCTCATTTTTCAAGCAAGAAAGTTGGCCAATTGCTCTTTATAGATTACAAGGTTGAGCATCACCATTCTTTCCTTATCGCCCTCAGGCTAATGGTGCGGTAGAAGCTTGCAAATTAAGGAGATGTCAAAAGAATCTGTCAAAAAATGTACGCGAAAGGTTTATAGAAGCTGGCCTGAAGAAACTTCCTTTCGCGCTCTGGGCATCGCCACTACCTTTCAAGGCAGTAAATGGAGCTTCCCCCTTTGAATTTGGTATACGGGATGGATGGCAGTGTTTGCCCAGGTAGAGCTCGAAAAGAAGTCTCTCAGGTTTGGATAGAAGCTGGTCTGACCGAAGAAGAAAGAATGGGTCAAAGAAACAAAAAAAAAAAAGCCCAGAAATAAAAAAAAGTCAAAAAAAGACGAAAGTAGCATGAAGCTAGATCGGCAATTTTTTTTTTAGACGGAAAAGACTGAAGAGAAAGAAAATGGGCTCGATTCCAGGATGCAGATGTGAGGAAAAAAAGGGAAGGATTTGTCGTCTTCATTACACACCCAGGGATAAGCCATCTTTCCTGGAGTCACGGTGGTTACATCCAAGGGGCCTATTGTAAAGAAATGAGGACGAAATCATAGGGTGTTAATCAGGTTATCATGTCGCGAATCATGGAAGTGGCACACAGAACCCAAAACATCAATTACTGCTTACCCGGAACATTTGATCAAAACGTGCCATACTGGCTTCATGTATCTGTGATTCAGATTAGCAGGCCTTGTTCAGGTCGTACATAGAAAATTCAGAAATATGGCTGTTGATACCGATCCAAGGCGTTGTCCTCGCACATCATTTATTAGGGTCCACTCAAATGGTCAGAGAAGGGTTGAGAGGAGAGGTATCCCTCTTTCACTGGGGCACCCCGAGGGGATGCTTAAAATATAAGGATGACGGAAACCCATCACCTGTCTTACATATCGATATATAGGAAATCTACTAATCTTCTAGGTTGATAAGAATTGGAAAAATGGATGCAATTTTATTGTCTGAGATTGACACCTGTTGGATTTCATGAAAAAATAACACATAAAAAAAACAAAAAAAAAAAAAAAATAAAAAAAAAAAGACTATATAAGAATTAGAATTAAGACCCGCGACAAAGGGCGGCCCCTTAAATAGCCAAAGAAGAAAAGAGAAAATGAGCTATGCATAGGTATAGAAACAAATGAACACCCCGCACAAAAATAGGGAGCTGGTTCATGCAATGCGTCCGGTTAGTTCCTAATTGGCAAAAAGGTTTCAAATTTAGGCTAGGGAGCATGTAAAAAAAAAAAATGCACAAAATAAAATGATAAGTAAAATCTTGTGGATGAGGCAACATTAACGCGTTGGCAAGTGCTCAGGAAATAAGTTGAGGAGTAGAAATTGTGCTTAGCTTAGAGCAAATTTTCATGCATGAGGGTCGTGTTCGTGTGTGACAGTATTTTAGGAAAACAGCTTGAATAAGACTCAAACAAAAAAAAACTCGTCACATATTACCAACCCTATAGCATACGAGACAAGACACACCAGGAAGCACGGCAATAAATAGACAAAAAACAAAAGATAAGAGAGATAGGGTAAAAAAAACACCAAATAGCAAGAGCGACTACACCACCAACACCCAACAAGCATAACCAAAGATAATTAAAAAAAGCATTGGATATAACATCAGAAAATAAACTCTTCTGCCCTTAATATACTCGCCATAAACTAAAACTATGAACACATAGAAATAACAAAAAAAACTACTCATATAATCCACCGACCACTCGTGCCTATCGAGTACCACAAGCAATACAGGAACAACAGCAACATATAAATTCCATAAACGGACCGTACCTGTCGCCCCTCTACACACATTCTTGTGTCCTAATCCCCCCTGAATACGCTCGTAACGGAATAGGGCACCGTCCACCTCCCTCCTCTCCCCTCTGGCCAATATATCCTCCTTAATTACAAACTAAAAAAAAACAGAACCAGTCGTAACAAACACATCCCCAAGAACCTACACACCACTCCACCCTTGAGGCCGGTACGGACCCATGGAGATTAAAATATTTAAATCACAAAATAGAAAAAAGCGGCGCACGAATGTCGCTCCCATCTTCGAAAATTTGGACCAAAATGGGGAATAAGACGATAAACAAGGGCATGTAGGGGGCGGGGGGGGGAACTCACATCTTGAATAAATAATAACAAAAAGTTATAACCCATACCTGGCTTCTCGTATCTACGGGAAGCCTTTTTTAAGAGGATCTGACAGAAAAGAACTTTAAAAGTATAAAGTTTATAGGTATGTCTAAAACAAATCGATTTGCCCTAAAAACCATATTTAAATCCGGCGACCCAAAAAATTTTAAGATTATTAATATAAATTATAATTTTGGAAGTAAAATAATTATATTATTACCCTTAAAACTATAATAACAGCATGGATAATTTACTCCAAGGGAGGAAAGTTAAAAGACCCTCCGAAATACAATGGATAATAATACCATAATCTCTATATTCCCCAAAAACTTTATAAAACAAACTTATCCTTCCTATTTATCTCTCTTCAAGAGCCACCTTCTCATTCGTCATCCTCTCCATTCCTCCATAAGACCTCCCCATTCAGATTCTTACCTTTTTCATTAAAATTTACAAACACCATATAACATAGGCTTCGTCGCATCAACACAGCTTTTCTAAATTGGGTTACCCTTACACATTTATCAGCATTCTTAATTCACAACCCCAATAAATATTAAAATCCTCCAATTATCTTAAATAGGTTAGTTCTTGGTAAGAATTCTTTGGTAATCTCATCATCAAAACTATCTCTTAATCTTTTGAATTGTGGTGGCATTTAAAATTTGACTCCGCGGATAAAACTATAATAAGAGTTATTTATGAAAAGGTAGAAAGCAGTCACCAACCATCAAAAAAACCAGTTAGGAGAAGAAACAACACATATAAAACAAGAATAAAAATCTAAACCTAAGCCCTGCTATCCCTTCACAGGTAACGTATGACTCAAGGCCTTCATGAGATTGAATGAATAAACCTCTAGTTGAAGAGATGACACCAACCCACACCAAAATACAAAAACAAAATTGATTCTTTTTATAAAAAATAATACAAGAGAGGCAATTAATGAGTACTCGTTTTCTTAGTGTATTTTGTTTGAAATAATGCTCAGTATAATATGTGAAAGGAAGAATTTATGTCTAACTGGCAAAAAATGTTAACAGTAAAAATAGGTCTCCCTGAG
>NW_023590972.1:237805-296415 GCF_014843425.1 Jatropha curcas
CAAAACTT
The DNA here is from genome assembly GCF_014843425.1 of Jatropha curcas. Next base: position 237,814 of record NW_023590972.1, read on the forward strand.
TTCTTTCGAAATTTATTTGTCGTGTAGTTATTCGGGCCTCTTGCCTTTAGGGTAAATAAAATGAAAACTCAATAAAGTAAAAAAATTATTCTTAACCAGGAACTCCTATGCTTGTGGAACATAAAGAAATGAAGTGCTGTTTTTATAACCTGCACAAATCACAATAACAAATGTAACTCCTCTATGTATGCATGATACAAGTGCTAAGGTTTATTCATGGTTTTGTTGATCCTTCTAGGGAAATCGCTGAGAAAATGGTACTCGTTCCTCTGATCAATGTCCTTCTTTTTTCTTAAGATTCAATGTTTAGGCAGGACCAACGGCCAGGACACTTCACACCAAGTGAGTCGATCTTTGTTTTTAAGTTAACATAGAGGAAGGTCTTACATTCTTCGATCGTAATACCAGGGCAAAAACAAAGATTTTGAGAACACAAATCCTTTATTAATCTTACTTCTTTTCAACATCATACGGAAGTAAAGAAAGTTTATTCTAATACAATGGTCATTTATTTTAACTACTTGATTCCCTATTCTCGTTCGAGTTAAGTTGATGGCATTGAGCAATCAGTCACTAATCTGTCACGAACGCATGGTATGAATTCTGCATTTAAGCTAAGCACCACGCGCTAATCCCAAGATTTTACTATTATTTTGCATTTTTTTTTGCATGCTCTAACTTTTGCCTAGGCCGCCCTTGCGGGTTTTCAACCTAGCGAGCTCATTTCTTGCCTAAGCCGTCCTTTTCGGATTTTCAACTTAGCATTTTTTTTTTTTTTCTTTTTTTTTGAAATCATCATTTCAGATGTAGAATCTTTTCATTTGATCTTGATTGATAATTCGATTGCTCTCCTCCATAGTGACTAAATTCCGACCGGCGCCTTTTAGGTAGTAGCTTCTTCTGTTTTCTGACGGCCCATGCCAGGTTTGGGTTTGGAATTTCCACCAGGTGATTTTGGCTTCATGATCCAATAACCTGATCCAAACACCAAATCTCCATTCTTTAAAACCCTTTGGATGTAACCGCTGTTTGTAGAAACGAGCAATCCTCCTTTTTTTTCAATCTGATCCTGGAATCGAGCATATCAGTCCTTTCTTCCGCTAAGAATTGCCATATCTTCAATACCTCTTCTGACCCATTCCTCCTCCGGTCAGACCCAGCTTTCTACCAAAACCCTGAGAGACTCTTTTTTTTAGAGCTCTACCCGGTAACACTGCTCCATACCATACACCAATTTCGAAGGGAGAAGATCCATTTACTGCTTGAAGGTAGTTGCGATGCCCCCAGAGCGCGAAGGAAGTTTCCCTCGGATCCCAGCTTCTATAACCTTCACACATCTTCGACAGGATTCCTTGATCTCCTTATTTGCAGCTTCTTACCGCACCAATTAAGCCTGAGGGCGATAAGGAGAAGAATGGTGGATCTCACCTTGTATCTATAAGCAATTGGCCAACTTCTGCTTGAAATGATGAACCATTATCTGGTAATTATGTGATGAGGAACACCCATAGCGATCAGAAAAAATGTGTTCTGTCAAGTAAACTTTGCCGTGCTTGGCAGTTAAGATTCTGTAAGATTGAGCCTCGATCCATCTAGAGAAGTAGTCAACCGCAACCAATATATACTGATGACCGTTGGATGCTGCAGGTGAAATTTTGCTGATGACGTCTATACCCCATGCAGAGAAAGGCCACGAAGGAGTTGTTGGATGAAGTTCAACAGCAGGTAAGTGGCTTCTATTGTCATGATATTGGCAAGCTTTGCAACGCCGCACATACTGGACACAATCGCCTTCCATCTTCATCCAAAAATAACCTTGCCTCATGATCTTTCTTGCTAGACTCATACCGCTTAGATGAGTACCACAGATGAGTACCTACAGACTCCTTGAATGAACTTTCTCATTAATGTCCTCATCCTTCTTCTCGCTCACACATCGCAACAACACTCCCATCCCAGGTTTCTTAATAGAGTCACCATCGACCTAGGACGTATGTAAGCGCACATTTTTCCTTAAGACAGCCGGTCCTTCCTTTCGGTCGCATCAATCAAGAAAAAAGTACCGTTTTTTCATATATCCTCAGAAATGTCCGTAAACCAGGGATTCTTTCCTCCGGCCTCCACCGATTTCACATAATGTTCTTGAATAGCACGGGATATTGGCTGTGGTAATGATAATGGTCTTCTTCGGAACTTTGCTTATACCTGCCATGCCGACGCTGAGTTTGCCCAGGGCCTGGAAATCTGTTATAAGGTTCTTCCCTATGTGAGAAAAGTGATCTTGTCAAATAGTGCTGCCTTTTTCAACAAATACTCAACATAGGGTTTCAATCTTTCTTCTTCTACCTTCCATCTCTCGTTGGCCTGCTCAATAACCAGTAAAGAATCTTCTATTACTTCGACCTCCTTAGCGCCAGTCGCAAGAAGAGCTTCCATTCCCATGATGCACGCTTCATATTCTGCCATGTTGTAAGTGACTAGGAACATTAGTCTCTTGCACATGGTTGTAACTTCGCCATTAGGTGCTTCTATAACAATACCAGCCCCAGCTCCATTTCTGTTGGCTGATCCATCAAAGTATAAATAACAAAGTATAATCTCCAAGTCCGTCAATATTCAGCAAATTGTTCGTCCGGAAACACCCCAATTCCCAAGATTCGTCGTCTGTCACATGGGTTTCTGCCTAGGAATGCCGCATAGGCTGACTTTGACCGTCTTTTCGTTACAGAAACTCCGCATCCCACAACATAAAAAACATTTGAATAAACCACTTCAGACCAAAAACCGTCCCTCTATCTAGAGAGGAGCGTCCCTTGCAAATACTTCAAGGATCAATTTTTGGAGACAAAAGTGACCTGAAGGAATCGAAAAATACGACCTTAAAATTCTTTATCGATCCCACAACACTACTGCCATGCCATGTCTCTCAATCAGATGTATTCCTTTGATAGGCAATATTTTTCCTTAATGATGTAGTAAATGGCTTTCTCTAACTCCGGCGCATCCGGCTTGTATCCAACATCGCTCCCACTCCCTGCATGCTTCTATGGATAGGTACAAGACAAAAGATTCTCACTGGTCCTGTGAAGCTATAGAACTGGTGATTCCATCAAGTACTTCTTTATATGATCATAAGGCTTTCTGGACCTTCATTCCACTTGACTGGCTGATTCTTTTTAGTAATTTAGAAAATCGGAGCACAGGTGATGGATAACTTGAAATGAACCTGCTGATGTACTGAATCTTACCCAGGAAGCTTCTCACCTGCCCGTTCTGTTTCTTGGGTGGCTCATATCCTGAATGGCTTTTTTATTTTTGTCCGGGTCAACCTCAATCCGTTAGGTCCCACCACAAAACCTAACAATTTTCCCTTACGCACTCCAAATACACACTTCTTGGATTAAGTCTCCAATTGTACTGTTTGACCCGCGCGAAGAACTCCCCAACATTTCTGCATGTTTTCTTGTGTTTTGTCATGATCACAATATCATTCTACATACACTTCCATCCTTATGGATCATATCATGAAATAACGTAGTAAAAGAGTAGCCATCCTCTGATACGTTGCCCCGGCATTCTTTAGTCCAAACGGCATCACTCTGTAGCAAAATGTTCCAAAGTCAGTGGTGAAAGCGGTCTTATGCTTATCCACCAAGACCATCAATATCTGATTATATCCGGAAAACCCATCCATGATAGAATAACATCCCATTTCGGCAGCACTGTCTATCAAAACATCTATGTGTGGGAGTGAAAAGTCATCCTTAGGCGAGGCTTTGTTCAAATCCCTGTAGTCGACACAGACCCTTATCCTGCCATCTTTCTTCAGCACTGGGACTATATTTGCCTTTGCCAACCATTTCCGAATTAGTGTATCCAAACTTCAAGAATCCCTGCATCCAGCTGCTTTTGGCCTTCGGCTTTTGATCTTATCCTGCCATTGGCCTGACCCTTCTCCTTTTTCTTCCTCACTGGCTTTTAAATACTCGAATCAGTAGGGATAAAGTGCTCCTGCTATCGAATCTGTCGATCCCTGGCATTGTCTCGTAAGCTCCAGGCAAATAACCTCTGAGTTTCTTTTGATACATTCTTGAAATCATTGTCTGAGCTTCAAGTTTTTAAAATGTCCCTGATCCGATTTCAATTATTTTAGGATCTTCGGCGGTGCTAAAATTAAAATGCGAAATTATGCAATGCATTTATTGTCCAATATGCGCAGTGGTGTCAATTCAATTGCCGAACATGACAATCAGGAAAACAAAAACAAATTAGTCAAAGTTCACTTCCATTGATTGAAATAAAAAGAAGAAACCATCCATATTGTTTCTCAAAACAAGGCATCAAGAAAAGCAAATACAGGATTAACTACTGCCTGTTCAACACATTCATTACAAGTATCTTTTATTGCCTGGATCACTTCGTCGGCATCTGTGCCTTCTTCTTCCTCCGCCGGAATAGCTTCTCTCTTGGCCACTCCATGCTCTATCGTCTTCTTTGCCTTTCTCTCTGCCTCTTCGGCATCTTCAGCAGCTAGAACAGACTGGAGGATCTGTGCCTTGGCCTTCTGCTCTTGCACTGTCTTGGAAGCTTCATCCCCAATCCCCAAGAAGTCTTCAAACTCGGATATCTTCTCCGACCAATCAGATTCAGTACTTGCTTCTGTCATGCATACCATGACTCGGTTCCATCCACCAGCTGTTCCAAGAAGGTTCGAGGCGACTTGACCAGTTTCCTCCTTCGTAATGCATAAATATCTCCAAGCCGGGATAGGCCTTTTCCTCTGCTCTGAAAAATTCCCCTCAGCTTGTGGAACAAAGAAAATCGATTCATGTTTGACCCTCTGACCGGAGATCGAATCTCATATTTTTTCTTTCTTTCTACTTTCAAAATACCCCAATCCGCGCTTGTTTCTTTCTATTTTCAGAATACCCCAGCCCACGTTTGTCTTGCTGCCCGGATGCTGATGAAAGAGGCTCAAACCTTCCTTGCAACTCCCGGCCCAAACCTTTGCCGTATTAACTCATGTTGTTTACTGCACTCTTGTTCTTGGCGATGGATGCGTTAATTACTGCCACTTGGAAGCCTGATAAGGGTACCGCCAGTTCTAGACCTTCCACTGCAGCCACATTCAGATCCTCCTATGCGTTAACGGTTATCACGTCTGTACCCCACGGGATTTTTACTTTTCTGTGCAGAGTGGACGGAACCGCACCTAGGGGATGGAGCCACGGCCTTCCTAACAAAAGAGCATAATTGGCTAGGATGTCCAGCACAATCACGTCTACCCAACTTTCCACTGCCCTCGTGGATATCTTAGCTTTGAAGGTCCCTTTTGCATTTCGCATAGTGTTATCATAAGCCTTGACCACCATGTTTGATGGCTCAAGCTCTGATTTTTTGCATTCCGCATAGTGTTATCATAAGCTTTCACCACCATGTTTGATGGCTCAAGGTCTGATTCTTCAATTTTGAACTTGGATAGCATTTTCAACGGACAAACACACAGTGCAGACCCTTTATCCACCATCACATTCCTAGTATCTCGTCCATTGACACCAATTTGAATGTAGAGTGGCTTACAGTGGTTTCTTCCCTCTGTGAATACTCAAATTTTGAGGCTCAAAAAGCCAGTTTTCCCGGCCGCGGCGGTGGCGGCCGCCTTTAAAGGGGGTGGAGCCGCTATCGCCGCCAGCGACAGCGGCTGCAGTCGCCTGCTTCAAGTAAAGCTTTCTCTATGCTCCTTAGATGCTATCGCAAAATCCCCATATCGAAATGTCTGCCCCTGGTTTTTCTCGTGTAATTGACTCGCACCGAATTGGCAGTTACCCCATTAAGCGTCTTGTTCTGACTACTTTCTCCCATCTCAGCAGTCTTCTTCTGCCCTTTAACTATCTCTTCCTCTTTCTTCTTTTCACTTGACTCTTCTCCGCTCTTCTCTGTCATTCTCTTCTTTATTCCATCAATAGCAATCTCTTTTCCCTTAGCCTGCATACTGCTCTCGGGATTATACACTCGCCCGCTGCGGGTCAAGCTCTGAACACTTACTTCATTCACTTCTTCTTCGCTGCTGTAATACCATTGTTCTTCTTGATCGACCAAACTCTTTTGAATGGCCAGCTGGAGCTGTTCATCTTCATCAGCCTGGAGTTTGCTCATCTTCATTCTTTAGGGCACTCGCCTTACCTTCAACAATGATCTTTTCTCAATTTCCGATCTTCCAAGTGGCACCTTCTCTTCTCTCTCATCACTGCTCAGTCGTCCCATAGTTCAACATGGCGCACATCCGCTCTTCCCATTCCGCTTCGGCAAATACCACTCTTCTGGTAATCCGCTCCTCCCCGATGCAAATTGACGATCCCCCCAAAAAACCTGACTGAGAACTTACGATGCGGGTAATGTACTGATATTGGAAAAGCGGAATTTGTCTAGTGCTTGGCTTGTTCTTTTCCGAAGGCTTGGTTTTTTTTCCACTGGTCGATCAGGTCTTGAATATCGTGCCTTAAATTTGAAACATTTCCAAATCAGTTGAAATGCCCTTTGCGACCTGATGGTTTTATCACAGTTTCCGGTCCCATAATTACCTCCCTCGCACGGGCTTAGTCGATCGGACTGGCGCTTCGACAACACCTCCCGTTTCTTGATACAAGATCTCAATACTGGTGCTCAAGGCTTCTAAAAATCAGTGGAACTTCTCTCCCTAAGTTCCTCCATTAAACCGCACCTATCCACGGCATTACTGGCTCCTGACTGATTCTGGTTTCTGGTTACTGCTTCCAGCACCTCTGTCACCATAAGAAGTTCGGTAATTACCAAACCCTCTGTTCTTCTTCTTTTCTTCCTTGTATAACTCTTCAATGTTTAAACCGGCACTCTGGACCAAGGAAAAATCGGTGAGAGGTTGAGTCAACATCCTTTCCTTGAAAAAGGGTAACAAACTCCTGCTAAAAATTCTGATCAGCTCTTTGTCCTTTGGCCTTGTCTGAACTCTATATAGCTTGGTCCTCCACCTTCTGTAGTAATCCGAAAAGCTTTCATCCTTCCCTTGTCTCAAACTTGTTCTCAAATTCTCACAAATCAACGTAGACTGAACTCAAATCGTCTCTTATCTTGAAATGTTTGAGAAAAGCTGTCTGCCAGTTTGATCCAATCTTCTGAATCTCCTTTCGTTAAAAACAAACCGTCATACCACCTCCGATAATCTTATGTAGTGTTTGCGGGAATGCTTCGCAAAACATCTTCCTCGTTTAATCCGGTTCAAATTTGGGATACTCGAGGAAATTCGGACAAATGAAGAACGAGGAATCCATTATCCCTTCAAATATGGAATGCTGAAAGTTTGAAAAGAAGCCGAGCTGGTCGGGTGCAGGACAATACTCAGTGATGTGGAAAATTGGTGACAGGGTCTTCTCTTTCATTGGCAGCTATCTTGTCAAATCTTTCTTTCAATTCTGGCGAAGTTGCTTGAGCAATAATCATTTTCAACCGGGATATGTTTTCCGACAGAAAGCCTGATTACTTGACACAGGTTCCCGGGATTGGTCTTTTCTCAGCCACAGGTGGCTACCTGAAGGAGGAGTATTCCTGATTTTGGGCCCTGTCTTTGAGCAAGAGCCGCAGCCCACAACATCTGGGCAATGGTCCTTATCTGAGCTTCAAGAAATCCGGTCTCATTTTCTGTGTTATCCGCCATTTCTGCTGGATCTGAATCAGATTTTCTGAAATCTGATGACTGGACTGATTTTTCAAACAGGAGCTGAACTGGAGGATTCGAGGATTGGGGATGTTCTGATTAAACGCTGACCAACAAGGATGCCGATTCCCAAATGCTCTCAAAGTGGTTTCCCCGGGAAGGATTCAATTTCGACAAGAAAAAAATTCTGAGTTACAACAGGGGGTCCATGCATGATATGCAAATGCGAAAATGAAGAGCACATAGGATGGAGAAATGTAATTTCTAATGCGCTAAACCGATATTGGGAATAAGATCTCGATTTCAACGATTCGGATCAAAAAAATTCCGATGTTGAATAATGCATCATAACTTATTTTGTATTTTGAACAAATTTCAAGCATTAATGCTGTCGTTAATCGTTCCTTTTGGATTTACGGTTGCTATTTTCTTCGAATCCTAACTTTTGCCTCGGAATGAAAAGAATTTCCGAGCGGATTTTATTTTTGGTTGTTTATTATTTTTTTTGTATCCTTATCCTTAATTTTTGCCTTGGAACATATGGTCCCAAGCAGGATTTTCTGTTATTTTGTTACAGAATTTTATAATCTCTCACTAATTTTCAGATAATGCGAGAAATATTGAAATACAAAGAAACTGCAACCCCCTTATAACTCCCTTTTCTTTTGGGTATTAGTTTACTATAAGTGATTGCATTACATTATTCATAACGAATTCGAGATCCGGTCTCAAAATCAAAGTCAAATTTCCATACCGAACATTAGCTCTTATTAATGCATGGCTGAAAAAGAAAGTGTTACATGGTGCATGAATGTCACAACATATGAACAATTTATATCATACAGGGGAACGGGAGTTGGGAAATGCATGCCTTCCAACCTTATTTCATGCCTTCCAACCCTTATTTCTCCACACGCGGATCCGTTGGTTTATAAAATTCCGAACCATCTGTTTTTTCTTAGGATTGGTCCTAATCTCTGACAACCAACCAGGGGAATTTTTGAGATTGACGATATCAACTCTCGGAAATGAATGCGGCATAGTAAAACAGCAACAGAATTGGGTGCACCCTTAGGGGAAGTAAACTAAGGCTGTCAAACTATATGCATTGGCTTTAAGTCCCTTATTTGGGCTTTAAACAAAGTCTGGGTTCCCGCAAACAGGATTCGGGCTTTGTTGGGCCTACTCCTTTTGACGCACCCTTAAGGTACTAGGCTTGCGGGTGGTAGTAATGTTAATTCTCGGATGGATGCACCTAAAACGCAAGGTCTAGGCTAGATCCACCGTCAAACTTAACACCAGTACCGAAGGGTGATACGGGTAGAATGAGATGAGAAGAAAGGAATGTAAGTGAATGCAAGGACCCTAAAAATGAAAGCATTTAAACACATACGGACGGTTAATAATTTTCCATCGGCTTTTTCTAACCGGGGATTAGTGGGTGCACAATCCCCAGTGAAGTCGCCAAACTGTTTTTCCCCGGAGAAAATCGTGGTTTTTTATTTAGTGTACTTGAATACTTTATTAAAAAAGTGATAAAACCCTTTTGGATGTGCGAATGCCGATAAATCGGTCTTATAAAATATTTTGAGTCGCCACCTATTTGGTGTACTTGAATATTTTATTAAAAAAAGTGATAAAACCCTTTTGGATGTGCGATGCCGATGAATCGGTCTTATAAATTGTTTTTTAGTCGCCAACAAAATTGTTTTTGTCACCACCCATTATTTAGGCAATGGGACCGTTTTTGATTTTATTTTTAACAAAAGTGGACCTCCATTTCAAACCCATTTTAATTCAAGGCCTTTTGTTTTAGAGAAAAACTTGGTCAGTGCGAAACCTATGAGGTTCTAGGTAAGGGAATTGAGTACGTCCGGCCCGTGGAAACGACGCCCGGAAAAAAAACCGGCTGCCTCTTTTAACCTACGATTTCTAAAATGATTTTATTTTAGAGAAAGCCAATTTATTTGAACCCAACCCGAATGAATCGAACCGAGTTCCTATGTGGAAAAGTAATTAACTGTCCCAATTAAATTCATCCATTGCATTCATCACAAATAAGATATATCATCCACCATCTATCCACAACACGTACTAAAATAAAAGAGAAGACTCGCTCTTGCCTTATAATTAAAGGCGGGCCACAAACCGAATTTGATAACATGATAAGCAATAAGTAAAAAGAAGTAAATCCTAAAACCTCAAAATCATTAATAATTAGTTAGTTGATTTGAATTTGATTAAACTTAATTTGCCCATGTTTGATCTTTTCTGAGTTAAAATTAAAATCTGTTTAATTGTATGAAATTTACGGTGGAATAGTAAAAATACACTGAAATCATGAGAACAGTTGGCGTCACGCAGGTGTCCCATAAGGAACAGTCGGTTGACGCGACTCCCTTCATTTCATTCCTGGAACTTTAGAAACAGTCCAGCGTCACGCGGATAATCTATGAAAGAACACTCGCGTGGCGCAAATCTTTTTTGTGCTATACTGGAAAATTGAACAGTTGCGTCCACGCGGCCTGTTCCTATGAAGAACAGTCGCGTGACGAACTCCTAGCTGCGTGGAGTGACAGAACTATTCGCGACTTATTAATATTCTCAGTTTTATTGATTATTCACCTGAAATATCACATTAAATACAAAAGTATCCTGGGTTTGCGAATAGGTGCGTTACGCAGGTGGTCCAATCCATATTAAAGACTTTTGGACATGAACAGTCGCGTCACGCAGGTAGTAGCTGCGTGATGCGGCTGCTCTGGTCTGCAACTACCATTCAAATTGTCCTTTTTACGTTTCTTTCTTGTTAACAGAGATTTAATATGATTCAGAAATACTCAAATATGCGCGAAATGTGGTTTAATCAAAACCAAACTAACTAAAATACTAAGAAAATGGGACTAAGAAAATGGGATTTTCACAAATAAATAACTAGTTAAAGAAAAGTGCAAACAAAGGGGTTTAGATGATTACCTAACCCTCAGATTTGAGGATTGCATACGATATGGTCGATCTAAGGATGAAGCTTCACGATTCTCGAAAGATTCAACGTCCAATCTTAACAATAAAAACCTTTCTTTTCTTTTCTTCCTCTCTTACTCTTCTTTATGTCCTTTCTTTTTAAGTTTTCAATCTATGTGCCTAATAGCTTGATCTTCCTCAAGGTTACTCACTGGAGTCTTTGAGGAAAACCCTAGCCACAGTCGTTTTCTTTTTCAGGCCACAGTCGTTTTCTTTTTTTGTCTAAAATGCCTTAGTCTTTTTTGAGAGAAAATAAGAAGAGTTTTCAAAGTCTCTAAAAAAAGTCTCGTTTTTGCTGTATAATGCAGTATTTATATGGTTAGGGCGACAGGGCAGTCGTGTCACGCAGGTAGGAGCTGCGTAATGCACCCGTAAGCCTGCGTGACGCAACTTACTTTTAGTACAGTTGCCGCGTATCCATACAAGCAGTGCAGGCCACTGCACGAGCGCGCGCCAAGGGTGTCAGACCCGTTAGAGCTGCGTGACGCAGCAAAAAGTGGCGTCACGCAGGTGATAGCTGCGGTGATAGCTGCCGTGACGCAACATGGGTCAGGCTCCTTTGGGCGGTTTGGTTCGATTTTTGATTCAGACACCTCTAGTTTATTATGAAGCCTCATCCTTTGTCCTCATATCATCATTGGGTCAGGTGGAGGCTTAAATCCACGCGTCAACAGTCCGGTATGAAACGAGTCAGATGCGTGCCTTTCGATCCGAGGTAAGTAAAAATTTCTTCAATTTTTGTTTTTACTGCTTTTGATCCGTAATTGTAGCAATAGGAATGTTCTTTATTATTTATGCCTGCGTCAACAGTCGCGTCACGCAGGTAGAAGTTGCGTGGCGCGGCTGTTCTTTATGAACAGTCGCGTGATGCAGCTGTTCTTGTGTGAACAGTTGCGTGATGCAACTTTCGAGGCGCCAGAAACCCTAGCTTGCCTTGAACCTTAGGATCGACATCTTTTAACTGTGTTTAGACCTTGATTTACTGACTTTTGATTGTTGATAACTCCGGGCGACTTGATTTTGCCCTGAAATTGCACAAAAACAACACAAAGTGCCAAGCACAGAACATGCATGGGTTTTTTATTTGCAGGTCAAGGAAAACCAAAAAAAAAAAAAAATAGCAAGAAGAAGATGGTTCTACTTCGCTAGGAATGCCAAGCACAAGTAGTGGTGCCAGCCACTGATTTAATGTCGTGTGCCACTAGTGCAGTCCCTCATGCCATACCTAGGCAATGTGGAGAAGTGGCACGTGGCACAGCGGTGCAGTCAGTCATAAATGGAGCCAATCAGGTAAAATCCTATCTAGTTTCTGGTTCTAACCTATTATTCTTATGTTTCTAGTGTCCTTAATGCAGGAAAGTAAAAAACAAAGTTTTGAATTACCTCAAATGTACTCCAGCAAAGATGTTCAAATAAATCCAGCTGAATTATGATCGCAGCACTCGCCGAGGGGGAATCTCCCGTAATCACATGCCAGAACTCAGTTCCCATGCTACCGGGTCTATAACATTACCTCTGGAATCTAGTTCTTGATATCTTCCGCGACAATGATGGATTATAGGAAGGGGGAGAAACAAGGAGTTTTCAAAAAGTTCTTTTAAGCTAAAGGGTTGAAAGTGAAACCTAAAAGGTTTCCCTTTCCCTTTTATAAATGTTTTTTGGGCTTTCTGGGCCCAATTCAGGTTTTTTGGCCCATTAGCTGTGACATAGCTCTTATGCTTAGCCGGCAACCCATCTCGACTGGCCACCTAAGCAGGGGCATCACCACTGGTCATAGGTAAACTTTTTAGGTCAACTGGTAAGTTTTTTTCTCGTTTTACATGCCACGGTCGATTTTCAATTATTTCATTATTTCGTATAGAGTCGCACACAATCTAATTTTCATGCAAAGTCACGCATTTTTATCCAAAGTCACCTTTTCCACATGAGCATGCTGTTCCAGGCATGATCACATAATTTTTGGTACTAACATTTTTTGCCAAAGGCCTTTGTTTCCTGTTTTAGTAAAATCGCTTTTTACATGTAAAAATGACCACCTATCCAAAATGAGTCTCGTTCAAAGTGACGCATTTTAGATCAAGTCATCCAAAGTGTCGTACCTCCTAACCGGATTGTCGAAACTGGCATTTCCCCTTCAGTTTAAAGTTGTTCAAAGAACGCACTTGTCTAAAGTGACACTCATCCAAAATGACGCTTTTAAGAGCAAAGTCGCCAAAATGATGCACTCATCTGCAGAAAACTTCAGCCATCACAATGACACACATTCTCCACCAAACTCGCGTAAATGGAACCATTTTATAGAGATATTTTTATAAAGTGAACTCATTTTATAGAGATATTTTTCAAAACCGAGAAAATCTTTTTTTAAGAAATTTCTTACCAAAATGATCGAGGCGTAATCTCTTTCATTTTAGGTAAGGGAAATAAAGAACGAAAGCTTTGACTTTTTAAGGAAACATTTTTGAAAATATTTTTGATAAAGAGAGAAAAATTATTTTTTTTTGAAATATTTTTGATAAAGAGAGAAATTTATTTTTTTGTGTTTTATAAATGAACATTCTCTCTATCCTACAACAAATCCTAAAAGGGCTAACCACTAAAATATTCCAATGGTTCTTCATGATCATTGATTTTCCATGGATTTGTAGGAATTTTGCTTTGTTTATTATTTTTCCCCCATTTTTAAAATCTGCATAAAATAATATAACACAAATAATAGGATTTTGCTTTGTTTATTATTTTCCATTTTTAAATCTGCATAAAATAATATAACACAAATAAAATAATTAAATTTATTTGTTTTGCTTTAATCATCAAAATCTCGAGATAAAAAATTGACCCTTGAGCCAACATTATGGAATAGAATCTATACAGATGGTTTATATAATGTTTCTACTGATAGGCCCATTCTCAACAAAAACAACAAGAAACTTAAAATTGATAACAAAAGCTTATCATATCTTTGGCATTATAAACTTGGTCATATTAATGAAACAAGAATCACTAAGTCATATAAAGAAGGTTATTTTGAACCTTTTGATTACGAATCACATGAAACTTGTGAATCTTATTTAATGGACAAAATGACTAAAACACCCTTTCAAGAAAGGGTGAAAGATCAAAAGAATTATTAGACCTAATACATATAGATGTATGTGGACCAATGACTACCAAAGCCATAGATAGATATTCATATTTTCATTACATTTACTGAATGACTATACTAGATATGGTTATATGTATTTAATGAAACATAAATTTGAATTTTTTTGAAAAGTTCAAGTAATTCAGAAATGAAGTTGAGAAACAAACTAAAACAAGTATTAAAACGCTTCGATCCGATCATGGCGGAGAATACTTAAGCCAAGAGTTTTGAGATTATCTATTAGAAAATGACGTTCTTTCATAATGGACACCACCTGGAGCACCCCAACACAATGGAGTGTCATAAAGAAGAATAGTACCTTATTAGATATGGTATGAAACATGATGAGTCTTGCAGACTTACCTCCATCCTTTTGAGGGTATGCCCCGTAACAATGTAATATACCTTCTAAATAGAGTTCCACCCAAATCTATTAATAAGACTCCATATGAGATGTGGGCCAACCAAAGACCTGGCTTATCATACATAAAGATTTGAGGATATGACGCATATATGAAGCATTTGGGATATGATAAGCTTGGAGCTAAAAGAGATGAATGCAAGTTTGTAGGATATCCAAAAGAAATTATTGGATATTATTTCTACCATCCTATTGAGAGAATAGTGTTTATCTCAAAATTATGCTACGTTTCTAGAGAAGGAAAATATCCTTAAAGGAAGCAGCGGAAGTCAGGTACAACTTGAAAAAGTTCAAGAACCTCAAACAGACATTAAGATGGAATAAGAACAAGAAATTATTACAGGTTAAAAAAACCATTCGTAGATTGGTTGGGATGCGTTGTACTCTTATGAGGTTAGATCTTCTTGTGCAGACTCGAAACGACACTTTACTCATGCTTGATGAGCCTAACAGGAAGAAATGTCTGACATTCTGCTAGCAAATGCAGCATACTATGATAATGAGATTTGTCATATTAATGTCGAAATTGCATTCTTAAATGGAAATTTAATTAAGAATGTGTATATGACACAACCTGATGGTTTTAAATCAAAAGATTTTCTTGATAAAGTATGCAAATTGCAAAGGTCTAGTTATGGACTTAAGTAAGCTTTGCGGAGTTGGAACATCCGTTTTGATGAAATAATCAAACAACTTGATTTCATTAAAAATGTGGATGAACCTTTTGTATATAAGAAGGTGAGTGGGAGCAAAATCGTAGTTCTTATTTTGTATGTTGATGATATATTAATAATAGGAAATGACATTCCACTATTCCAATCTATAAAAATTTGGTTATCTAAGAATTTCTCCATGAAGGATTTGAGAGAATGAGATTACATACTTGTATTAAAATCTATAAAGACAGATATCCAAAAGGTTACTAGGATTATCCTAATCCACATACATTGATAAAGTGCTAAAATGGTTTAGCATGGAGGGATCCAAAAGAGGATACATGCCAATAGATCAATCTAATCCAAAAGAAAGTCATTAGACTGCTGTTAGAATTATCCTTAAGTATTTGAAAATAAGTAAGGATGCTTTTCTGGTTTATAGAGAAATTAATTAACTAAGAGTTCATGGATACATTGATGCCATAGGATAAAACACATGGCTAGTTGGCTCTAGTGCAAGTGGGAGATTGTTAGTTATATGTCCGATAGTCAATTGATTGATTATATGTTGGCCATAATATTTCATATATATAATGAATATTTTATTATTAATAAAAAGGTATTTATTTATTTTCTATATTCTACTAAAAGAATCTCGGTAAAAAATAAAGTCCATAAGATAATATTGCTTTGCAAAGTAAATTATAATGTGTTATAATTATGAGTTTTATTTTGCATTAAAGCAATGTCTCTAAATATTCCTAATTAACATTCTTCTTGTTATTAGACGATAATTAGAGCTGTTGAAACTGGTACATATTATGTTTTTTTCTTTTGTGAAGAGAAGTAGTTGTTTTCATAAGCTGAGATATATGTGATATCTAGATACTTGTGTAATTAAAAAGAGAGGATTCATCACCTTAGGTAAATTAGAAAAAATGTTATAATTGTTCTCTATTAATATTGATTAAGAAAACCTTGCGCAAGGTAGAATGAAATTAGCAAATGAGATTTGGAATTTCATTCAAATGATCAATAGCTAAAATTAAGAGAACTGATATTATTTAGTAAAGCAGACACACTCCATGTCTAATAATTAAATTAGAACATTAATGATGAAATGATATTAATTACACTAATAAATTATTCACTTAAAGGTTAAGTCAAACCACTATTGACTTTTCAAATATTTGGGTAGTCATGGCATATTGCTAGACAATGTCCTTTACTTTTAAATATTAATTAATTAATTTTGCCAACATATTTGAAAGCTAATGGGTCACATATATAAGAATATATATGGGAAAGTAAAAACAAGAAATCAAATCAGGTATGACTTGATTACAAATAAGTTTTGAACATTAAGAGCAAAATTGTAATTTATATTTAATTGCAATTTTACCTAAATTATTAAGGATTAACTTAGTTAATTTACGTCTAAAATTTATTAAGATAAATTTTAGATTACATAAACCTAATATTTTAATTATAATTTATTTATTCAAATAGTTAAATAAATAAAAAAAATTCATTATATTGAAAATCCTAGTACTATATGTATAATGATTTATTTATTTAAATTATTTAAATAAATAAATAAGCACATATATGTTTTAGTTATAATTCATTTGTCTAAAAGGTTTAAATAAATAAAAAAATTTATTTATTTATGTTATAGGCTTTCATATATAAGATTTAAGAAACGATTTAAAACCAGGGATAGTCACCAAAATAGAAATACAAAGTGTAAGATAGTTAGCACCACCATACTCTCTGTTTTCTCAACTCTCTGAAATACTTTTAGAGTTTTTTGATTGTCTATTCGTGTAGATACTACTAGAGGCCAAACAATTGGACAGTATGTGGTTTGCGATAACCTAGCCGCATAGATTGAAGTCTCAAGAATGAATCAAAGAGGCATTCTTCTAGATATTTTTTTTTTTTTTTTACATTAATCGTTTAAATGGATCCCTGTTGGAATAATTATTTATGATAATTATTTTATTCCACTACATTTTATTATATGATAAATCCCAACAGAAAACCACAATCCATCTCAAGGTACCTTTTTGCCAAAGTCCTCTCTAACTTCACTAGAAATCACCATCACTTTCCAAAAATTATATAACACACATGAGCTTGGCAAGATTTTGGTCTCTATCTCTCGTCTCCATTGTCATTTCTCTCCCAAATCACTATGGTGTCGTCGTTGGACATTCTTGCTCTCTTCTTCTATGTCGCCATCAGTTCTTCTCTCTCCTTTTATGATTTTTATCTTCAGGTCTTCTATTAAGTGATTTAATTTTGGATTTTATGTTTTGCTTGCAATTTGATTTGCTTTTGCTTCCTTTGATTTTGTTTATTTCTACGTAATGGTGTTTAATTGATTATTTAGTTGGGATTTGAATTTTTTTTTTTTTTTTTTTTTTGCTTCTTGGATTTTGGTTTATTTCTACGTAATGGTGTTTAATTGATTTTTAAGTTGGGATTGGAAATTTGGGATTTGAATTTTTTTTTTTTTTTTTAGTTGGATTGGAAATTGCTTATCAAGATTTGTTGCTACCTTTTCTTTTCACTTTTTTTTTTTATTATTTGGTTTCATAGATCTAAAATCTTTAAAACCATTATCAAGATTTATTGTTATTTTTCCTTTTCATTTTCGCATCTTCTCGTCTGATCTTGTGTATGACAACTTGAAGCTCTTCTCTTCTACTTTTACGTATTGAGTTTGGTGTTCTCCAATTTTGCAAATCTAATTACTTCTTTTAATTTATTTGTTAAATTTACTTAAGTTTGGCACATAATGCAAACGTGAGAGAAATGAAACCAAATTAATGACAAAAGACATTTAATGACAAAAGTTGGACTTTTATAGAAGGATAATAGTATATAATAGTAAAATACATCGAGATAAAATAGGCAATTTTTTAAAATAGAGGGACAAAGTAGTTATTTTTGGCAAAATATAGAAATAAATTATAATTTTTTCATAATATGATGGCACAGTAGGAAAAAAAAAAAAAAAGAGTAAAAGATATAGTTTAACCATATTAATTGAATTTTCTCAACACATGAAAGTCAAACTAAGGCTTCGTTTATTTCTAGAAAATAATTTATATATTTGGAAAATAATTTTCAAAATTTTCAATTAACTCATTAAATTTCATATTTTAAAATTTTATGTCATAAATGAGGAAAAATGTATAAAAAACTATAAATTGCAAAAGTTGCTAGTAACTTGTAGTGGTGGCCTAAGTGATAGCGGGTGGTCGATGGTAGTTACCAGTGATGAGTGAACTAATAAAAGTGTAATTATAAGATTTTAATAAATGTATCACGTCTAAAGGCTTATTTTCACTTGTCAACTTGCCTCTGCTGTGTCCATTGGAAACAGAAACAGATAGAGGGGAAGAGAGAGACTGGTGGCACAACGACGAGCAAAGGATGGGTTCGTTTAGCTCAGGTGGTCGAAAACGAGAGAGGAAGAGAGAAAAGGGTTGAGCAGCGCTAGATCGGGAAGAAGAGGAGAAGAAAAAGAAGGAAAAAGAAAAGAAAAGGAAGAAGAAGAAATTCCTAGGGCTTCTTAGATCATTTCGGTTCAATTCAAATCGGTTTTGTCCAACTCAATGCTTTGATCTAATTTTCTCTTGGTTTTAAAGATTTCAAACTAGTTTGCGGGCCCGATTAAGCAATAATAAAATATTGTATTGTAAAATCTCATTGGTTGATATTAAAATTTTATTTTTAAATAAGAAATCTATGAAAATTAATTTTTGGGTTTATTTCATAATCATTATCATTCTAATTGTATCACAATTATAAACATTAATAATTATTACCGGCATCAAACTTAATATTAACTTCTATTATATGATTATAACTATTATAATTACCATTATCATTCTCATAGTACTGCAATTATAGAATTTCTAATTATTACTAATGTATAACCAAATTTATTCATATTCTAACAATATTATATACTTGTATACTTGTAATTATTATAGTTATAGTATTATAATCAAACTTAATACTAACTTCTATTATATGATTATAGCTATTATAATTACCATTATCATTCTAATAGTATTATAATTATAGAATTTCTAATTATCACTAATTTATAATCAAATCTATTCATATTCTAACAATGTTGCACTACTAGTATAGTTATTAATTTTTAATTATAATTATAGACAAACAAACCAAGTTAAAATGATTCTCTTTGACAATACTAAGCATTATATCTACCGGGTATTATAATGCTAAGTATAATTACAACAATAAGAGGACTAATAACTTCACAAACAAATGAATAATACTATTAATATGCAATATTGTTAGAATACGAACAGGTTTAATTATAACCTAGTGATAATTAGAAATTTTATAATTATAGCATTATTGGAATGAGAGTGGTAATTATAATAGTTGTAATCATATAATATAGAGTTATTATAGTATTAAGTTTGACTATAATACTATCTATAATTAGGATGTCTATTATTATGATACAATTAGCATTTGAATGATAATTAGCATAAATGATGTTGTTTTGCTTGTGGGTTAATTTAAACTTCCTACATCAAAACTACGTCGTTTTGATCATAAAATGGTTACTATTGCGGTTGTTGAAATATCTTGACTTTGATTATTTATATATGCTAATTAAGGTATTGAATCAATTTCATTAATTATGCTTGATATTTGGAGTACCTTCATTTCAATAGATATAAAAAGTCTTCTAACGATTAAGGAAAGTATGTAAAGTCAATTAATGCATTTATTTCTTAGTTTAATCTAATTATAATAGTTCAAGTTAAACTACTAGAAAACCAAAGAAATCAAGATTTTTGTGAGTCAAATCGAATCAAATTCTAATTAGACCAAATTGAACTATAAATAATTTAAAAGGAGAGAGAAAATCATATTTTCTTTTCCTTCTCCTTCTCCTTCTCCTTCTCCTTCTTTCTTTACATCAAATTGACGAAAGGGACTTACTAGCCTCTTCTTCTCCGATCAAACTTCAGTCACCATTTAACGAGAACAAGATGGCAAAATACTCCTTCAATTACAGTAATTCTATATCCGATCACCATTTAATCTATCGAGTTCTTATTTTTACGGACTAAGAAATTCAAGTTTTGTTGTTTTTGAGCTTTTTGGTTGGATTTCACGATTCTGGCTATAATCCTTGTTGAGATAAGCTTGAATTCATAGTTTTCTATGAACTAAACTTGATTTTATGTGTTGACTTAAGGATTTAGTGGAAGGACTTTAAAATTTGGGTTAATTTCAGCAATTTGGGGCTCTTAATGAAATTGATAAAATTTCTAAAAATTGATATCACAGCTGAGATCCTCACAAAATTCTGATCGTTTTGATGTATAATAAACAAGTTTCTTTATTGATTCGATTTTCCTGCCACAACGCGGCAACAGTCCTCATAAAATCTGATTGGTTGAAATTTTAACGATAATATGAGCGACACCACATCATCACATCACCAATAGTAAGTCATCACATCATCAACACAACTGCTTAAATTTCTCAAGGGCATTATTGTTTTGTCACCACAATAAACTGTGGTTGTGCTGAGCCCAACTTGAACCAAAAGTATTTATCGTAAATCTATGTGTTAATTTAAACATAATTTAGAAACTCCAAATTATTTTTCCTTCCCACCAATTATAAAAATTTAAAATTACACTTAAAACTTCTATAACTTGTCCACACCTAAGATAACTGTTTATTGAGAAATATAAAATAATTATTTTGACATAAATGAATATTTAAATATTTTTTATAATTTTTAAAATAAAATAATTAATTTTTTAAAATAATAATTAATTAAATAATTAAAAAGTAAGCACACAAGCATAAAGATGAACGGTGACCGTATTTGACGTGCCGTCACGTGGATGATGAAAAACAAAACAAAAGGTTTTGTTTGTGTAAAAAATAAAAAAACACCCTACGTTCGTCCTTGCATGAGAGCCCACGTTAAAATTAGTTACTTTTACCCAAAATGTATATCCCACTCTACACTTTGGCGCGTGAATTCACCTCCTTCCTGTACTATATATTTGTTCACACCCAACCTCACACCCTCAACTGTTCTTTTTCCACTTTCCTTTCCCACTAAAAAATCCATCCACTAACTAAGAAAATGGCACAAATGTGGCTTCTCCGGCTGCCAAAATATACCTCCACTACCACCACTAAAACTGGCGCATCTGATACTACGACCACCACTGCCACCACCAGCACCAGCACCGCGGTCAAAAACACAGTCGAAAAGAATGGCGGTACACAAGACTGTTGTTGTTGGGGTTTAAGAAAGGTTTTGAAGAAGTTGAAAAGGCAAGGGAGAATGCTACGCGCCGCCACTACGAGTAGGCAATCATCATTGGAGTGCCGATATGATCCACTGAGCTATTCTCTTAACTTTGATACGAGTGGGTGTGGGAGTTTGGTAGATGATCAAGATTACTATCAGTTTTGTGCTTTCTCTTCAAGATTCGTAGGGAATATTCCAAGAACTTCTTCTTATCCAAGACTAGTCTCTCCATCTCACTAGATACTTAAATACAGTTTTTTTTTCTTTATTATTATATCTTTTTTCTTTAGTTGATTTATTATAATTAACTTATGGAAGAAGTTGAATCTTAGTTAATATTAGTTAATTAACTCCAATGTTTATGTTACATCTATAAATCTGTGGAAGAACACATTTTTTGTTTTATTGGATTTTTGTTATCTCTTAGAATCTACTTTGATAGATATAATTGTCGAAAATGAATAAATATTTAAATTTTTAATATTTTTTACTATAGTTATCAAACTTGAAGGGTCAACCCGGAGAACTAGCTAACTAATTTTAAAACTGAACTAATTTTGCTTTTAAACCATTTACAGAAGAAAATTGATTGAACCAATTGATCTATGGTTGAAACAGTCTGACTCGTAACTGATTTTTTGATATTTTTAATTATTGATGTATCGATTAAACCAATAACCCATTTATCCAATGTCCGAGCCGAGTTTAATAACACTGCTAAAAAGGTAAATATGAAACTTTTTTTATATATAGATAAATCTTATTATTGAGATCTTTTAAGAAAAGGAATCTATTTGTTAGATTATATTATTTGATCTAAAATGCAAAAGTTGGAGTATTAGGAAGAGTTAAAGATTTCATTGTGCATAACTAGCATACGAGTGTAGTTGGCAGTAAGTTATTTGACTTGCTAGTAGGGAATAACAACCTTTTATAAAGAAATATTGCCAATCATCTTTCTCTTCTAATGGCAAGTGGGAGTAAAAGTATCGTATTTTAACCTTTTTTTTACCATAAAAAAATTACCTTCAATTTGATAAATATTATTTCTTTAATTACAATATTATTTCTTTAATTACCTCTTATAGAAAAGTAAAAAAACATATATATTAATGTTTCAATCTGATGTATTATATTCAAAAAAGTACGTTTGACTAAGTCAGAAACAATAATTTAATTAATGAAAAAGTACTAGTTGTAATATTACTATTAGCCAGAAAAGAAGAATCTATCAGAGAGAGAGACAGAGGAATTATTTTTCTTTTTCTTTTTTTTTATTTTCTTTTTTCTTGAAAAGAAGGCGTCCATATGATATGCATGTGCAAGTGAGCTACCATCTCCAAGAAAAATTACACAGAACAATAATATTGTACATCTAATGTGGGGCACAAAATTCCGTGATTAATGACCAAACGTCAACATAATTACATTTAATAATATAATAAATTAGCAAATATTTTATTCCCTAATATAATAATAATTTTTTTTTTTAAAAGAGCAATCTATAGTTAAGGAGCCATTCATTGTTTCTGGTAAAAGATCTTGTAATTAATAAATCAAACATCATCTCATCATTCATGAAAATACAGTATCCTTTCTGCCTACAAAAGGAAGTAAGAAACATTCCATTCATTCAATTATCATACCAAAATAAAATATTTATTGTTCAGATAATCTGTCAAGTCCCTAATTAAGCAGACAAATGAAAACAGCATCTCTAGCTATATGTCTATGGACCAAATTTCCTGGCATTAGAGCTTCTTTGAAATCATTATTATTGTTGTGATCTTAATTTTGCAAATACAATTGGCTTAATACGAAAATTTCACTCTATACTTTTGGAGATTGTCCTTCTGGCCCTTTGAACTTTGCAGAATTTAATTATGATCCTGTTTTTTTATATTTCCATAATAACTATGCCTTTGGTCAAAATAAAAGGCCAAAATAAAATGTGAGTGAAAAATTATGTTTGAACCCAGCAAAATTATCTCATTTTGGCAAAAGACATATACCATTTAATTAGAAACAAATTGTTGCAACATAGACAAACCATAAATTTCATCCGTTTTCTTCACCTGTTAAAATAGAACAAAAACCAAAAACAGTTTTTCTTTATGAAGGAAAAAAAAAATAAAAAAATAAAAAAAAAAAAAAAACCAATTAGGGCATAATGGCCTGCAAGACTCACGAGGAGCCATACAACAAACAGAAACTGTAATGGATTAACTTGATTATTTCAATAACTGCCCATTTGATGGCCTACAACACCTATTCTGATGGGGCACCAATATTCAAGTTTCCTTTTAAACCTATACAGTCAAGCTCAAAATGGAGACCAGTTCTAACAGTTTTTGAATGGAAAAGGATACAAAAGAACACCAAACAGAAAACACTATGTATTTTTCATTTTATCTAAACAGTAACTTTACACAAAATGTCTCCTACATGATCCTATGTACTCTTAATTATCACTCATTACATCATGCCTACAAAAATTCGAGCGCATCACTGAAAATACCTGGGACTTAATAGCCTGAAAGAATGACAATGTTTCCATATTTCATTCTGATACTACAGCTGTGGTTCATTCTCACTGACAGGATGATCTGATAGAGTCCCCTCTGACGATATCTCCTCTACATCAGGTTGTTCTGTCTGGGAAGGATCTGACTGTGTCTTGCTAGAATCACCACTATCATGTTGGTTTGATTTATCTTCTGCAAGCGTGACCTGTGCTTCAGGAGGCAAGCTCTCAGTATCCTTACTTTTCTGTACAGCATTTTGTGAATCTGAAACTCCTACTTGGTCATCAGACTTTGATAAGGGAAGCTTGCTTTCAAGGAAGCTAGAGCTTGTCATGCCTGAACTAGATGGCAAATGTGGGCCTGGAGCCACACAGGATGCTACCAATTGAAGCACTTCTGGAGATGGAGACAATCCCATGGTTGTTTTCTTTGGTAGGTTTAAATAAGAAGATGATGCCAATGACTGCATCATGTTTAAATTAGGAAAACGAGAACTTGATTCACATTCATTCCATGAAAGCCCCGAAGTTCCAGGAATTACAGGTGCTGGTGATTGAAACGTTGGAGCCAGTGAAACAGACGATGAAGCTGTATTGCTGCTAGGAATGCTGCTTTTAAGATACTGCATGCTTCCCGCAATGTCTTGTGGGAACTGCCTAAACATTTGTGATCTCCGCTTCTTTTTCTTCTTCAGAGTTCGTCTTGGATCCTTTGGTTGGGATGGAGGTGGACCCGGTATAATAAAAGGAGGAATTGTCGGGTTATTTTCTCCATAAAGTACACGAACTGATTGAGCTATTGCTGATACAGTTGGTGGCAGGTCAGGTTCTGGCGGTTTAGCAGGAGTACTTACAGCTTCCCTAAGCCAATGAGGTAGCTTGTTCTTTGAAGAACTGCTGCCAACTACTTCTTTCCCCTTTGAATGGGAAATGTTTAGCTCCTTATTCTGTTCTGGAAACAAAGCTGAACTACTGGACTCACCATTTCCAACATTATTTTGGGACTCCCGCAATATATTTAATGATCTATCCAGAAGACTCGGCAACTTCCCATGCTTCATGAAGCCTTGTTCCTCCTCTCTTCGCTGTAAATCAAAGCTGCCAGAGCAATTTAAACCTAGAGAGCCTAAGTTGCTTGCTCCAAAAGAATTAAGCAGAAATGGCATTTCACTAGAAACAGTTGAAGAAGAGGGTCCAGCACAAGAATCTCCAGCAAAATTTGTACGAAATTTGTCGGGATTCCAAGTTGGAATAGGGCCAAAATGTTCATTTTGCAAACCAAGTTGATCTGATGGCTCATGTGGCATGCTTGTAGACAGATCACCAAAGCCCAGTTTCATGTCAGTCAGATGGGCCTGGAACTTTGGTGGTGCAACAAGTCTACTGCCATGCAATGCCCGTGCCATCATTCCTTCAGGAATACCAGGGAACATGGATGCTTTAGAGGATTTTGCCTGCTTAATCATCTTTGGCCCTGAGAATGTAGGCGCATCCAAGATCTTCATCTGTTCCTCCTCCCACCTAGCTGCCAAATCTTCTGCAGCTTTATACTTTGAGAATCTTAACCTGGGGTCTTTAAGCATGGCATCCCAATTACCCCGTCCATGTCTACGAACTCCAATCCAAAGAAAATCAAGTTCATCTTCAGCCCAGCCATCTGCCCTTGATTTCTTTCTATACAAGCTATTTGATGCGGACCCAGTTCTCATCATTATGTTTTCAAGAACCCTTCTATGGTTTTCAGGAAATGGTGGATAGGCAGATGGTATCTGACCCAAACCCAGCATGGGAGGCATCTCCTTGTCTACCTGATTATATCTTGGCGCATCCTGATAGGGGAATTTCAAATTGGGCAACAAAGGCATCGCTGGAAGGTCTTGCACAGAGTCATTTACAGATTCAAGTCTGCTCCCAAGTGATAAGCTAGGCAATAAGTCATGTGCAATTGGCATGCTTTTAGCAGGAACTGAGAATCTGGGCCTCAACTTCTCATCAAAAGGTAAATTCGGAAGCGACATTTTTTCCTGGAAATCAGCAAAGCTTGAGCTATAACTCTCGAAACGATCAGAACTCTTTCCTTGTGGGACAGGCGGAGGACACTGAAAAGGAAAAGATTATAACATTGTATAACAATCTGCATGAGCAAGCTCCAATTTTATAGAAGTTGGAAAAGTCTATACATCTGCATGCATGATTATGGCATGTGTGCGCACGGAGATAAAGAGAGAGTACCTGTCTAAATGGGAGCCAACCATCTGACAAACTATTTTTGTGGTGCTGTTGCAAGATTTCTGCAGGTGCATCTTGAAATTTTAGTTTGTCTGGGGAAATCTCCTGACACTTTACATCTGTCTCAAGAGAAGCTCCAGAGGAAGGAGGCAGACTAAATGGAAAGTCAGGTCTGGTTGCTAGCTTGCTTAGTCTATTATTAGATCTTGAAGAGTTTCTGTGTGATGACTCTAATTGATTAGCATTTGGAGCACATAGACCTAGAACAGGTAACAAGTTGTAGTTTGTGGGGTTTGCACCCGGATTTTTGTGACTAGGAAGAACGACTTCAGCAGAAGGGTGGCCAAGAGAATTAACGGAGAGATCCAGATGACTGCTCATTTTATGCTTTGCAATCCGACCCAGCCTTAAGGTTGAATCAGCCTTAGTCTTTGATGTATCAAATGGCTGTGGGAATTTATTATCCTCCAAGTCAATTACTGAAGACTTCTCTCTGACATTTTGAACCAACTCCATCGCTCGATCCTTGTCTCTCTCATTGGCGGGTGGACAATGAGATTGAGGATGTGACTCAGGTATAGGAACCCCGTCATTGAGGCAGTATTCTTCAAAAGCATTCCGTTGCGCAAGCCGTTGTTTTTGTCTAGCACGAAGTTTAGCACTGAACCAAAACTCCATCGCTCGATCCGTTGATCCCTCATTGGGCGGGTGACAATGGAAGATTTGAGGATGTGACTCAGGTATAGGAACCCCGTCATTTGAGCAGTAATTCTTCAAAAAAGCATTCCGTGCGCAAAGCCGTTGTTTTTTGTCAAGGCACGAAGTTTAGCACTGTGCAAAGGCAAAAAGTTAAATTACACCAATCTACAATCAGAGTTAACATTCCCTACCAAATATTGTTTTTGGTCTAGCACGAAGTTTAGCCACTGTGCAAAGAAAAAGTAAAATACACAATCTACAAATCAGAGTTAAAAATTACACAATCTACAATCAGAGTTAAATATTCCCTACAATATTTTGCTTTTTGATTCAATGTGCATGACATTTTTCTCATTTAATATTTTTCCTACACAAGCTAAATTCTTTATTTTAAGGATGAATGTTGTTCCATCAATCTTTCATTAGCTAACCCACATCTTTTAAAAGGGTTTATAATGATTATGGTTTTAAATTGATAAAATTTCTTCTTTCTTTTGATTTGTGGAACTTCAAACTAATGTTACCTTTTCCTTTTTCATTTTTTTTTTATTCAAGCTGAAGCCCTTATGTTAGGCATTTTTTAATATTTTTGAATGTAAGCTAATAATATATGAACTATTTTGTCATTCTTTCTAATCTCATTTGTTTCACTCATGTGCAACATTTTTTCAGCCATCAAGATCTCACTACAGTTTTATGCTGAATAATCGAAACTTCTTTCCATAAACATACGGTCCATCTGATAATTGCTGGTAGCAACTGCTTTAGGAAATTGTAATATCAGCACTCTATTGATGTCTCAAGTTAACATGCTCATGTTGACAATTGAACAAAACTTGACTTACTACTTCATTTTCAAAGCTCGTCCAGCTGGTGTATATTCGCGCTCTGGCTCCGGCTCTGGCTCGCGTTCCTCTTCACCAGCACTCTGCTTTAGCACGAAAAAAAAATGGAACTACAATCATAAGAAAATTAAAACAACAAGAGATTACATGGTCACGGATGGCAACCTTGAAGGTTACAATTGAGGGATTTGCAATGCCATTTGGAAGATGTCATGCAGGAGTTCGTTTCGAAAACACTGGGTTGGTACTATTATGTAACTTGTGAGAGAAGCTATTGTTATAAGCAATGCAATTATGGGACTCGTTCAAACTGAAGGAATTGGAAATGTGAAGGTAGGAGAAAAGTTGTGAGAAAAAGAAAGAAACATATATTTGGCACGCACTAATCTTGCATGGACCAAACCTCAGAAAGATATAGCACTCACTTAACTTGAGGAAATGAACACCACAAACCTTGAAGGAACTGCTTTTGAATGAGAATCAAGTCCGCTATTGACAATTTTTGCAGTTGAAATAAATTATTTCTGGAGTTTGCAATTTATGTTCATACTTGAATGAATTGAAAATAAAATGCGAGTGGAGATTTCATCATCACAAACTATAAAAGAAACATGAGCGTTTGGTTGCATGCATGCATACAAATGTGCAAGGAAGGACATGGATTTCACGAACAAAAAATGCACATACAAAAAAATGAATTTTTTTAATAAAAAAAAAAAAATCTGCTCTATTTGTGTCTGAATATGAATTCCAAAGTCTGGAATGGGCTATAACAAAGGAATGAAAAAAAGTGGTATAGAAAAAGAAATTAATTTATGGCTTTGACTTTGTAACCGACATCATTAGAGATCCTTTAGCCCAGTCTTCATTGGGACATAACTGACGTTAGCAAAAAGAATTCATCCAACAGAAAATATTTTTAATAGCCTTAGGTAAGTGATTTGTTCTTACAGCGGAAGCAAATAAATTGTACCTCACTCAATGTTTCACTCGGATGCGGAGCATAAGCTTCCCTGTAAGAAACAGCTTTCCTCAGGCGCTTTCCTCGACCAAGAGCTGCTTCCTCCTCATTTTGATATTTCTCCCATCTAAAACCCAGTAAACCATACAAGAAGATTTTAGAGTAAATAATTCCATTCAAAGTCTGACAAAAACAGAAAGTTCGTAAAATCAGAGCATGTTCCATAAATTTAATAAAGCTTAATTGAGAGCAATAGAATGCAAATGTAGCTACGAAATTAATCAGAATTATATTCCATCAAGCTGTATTACCATATAAAAACACAAACTCAGATCGTACTTGGTTTTAAATTGTTCATTGAAGAGAAGAAAAGGGAGAGTGGAGAGAAGAAAGAGGAATAATTAAATTCCATTTTGGTATTGAAATAGGAATGAGTGCTTCCTCCTCATTTTGAACTTTTCCGATCTAAGAACCTAGTAAATCATACAAGATTTAGGTTAAATCACAGTAATTAAGTCTGACAAGAACCGGAATCTTGTGCAATTATAGCACGTTTCATAGATTTAATGAAGCTTAAATAGCGTAATAGACCCAATTTTTTAGACCATTAAATCGGAATCTTATTCCATTAATTCTAAAAACACGAATGTAGATCATGTTTAGTTCCAATCATTAATTGTTCAGAGGAGAAAAAAAATGGGAAGATGGAGAAAAAGGGTTTCTAATTAATTAAATTTCATTTTTATTACAAAATATAAATTTGTACTTCTAACCTCATTTATGATTGGTCAAGCTGACTAAGGAATTGATAGAATTTCACTCATTAAACTGGAAAATACAATCTAGAACAAGCATGGCCTTAACTAAGTAGGATTCACCCAAAATGCTTCAACCATTTTGTCCACTTTTCATCTACCGTTGAAGTTCAATTTCATGTTTCGTAGGTATTACATTCAAGTTCTTATATGAATAATATTATATAAATTATATTACTATCCTTGAATAGGTAAGCTTTTTCTTTAAGGTAAAGTGTGAAACTGATTGTTCATTGTGCCCACTAAAATCATGTTTTCTTCATTATCAAAACAAATGATGCAAGACATCATGTAAAAAATGTATTGTGGGAGAAAAATTAAAATTAAGGTTCCATTTTAAATTTTGAGTTTGTTAATTAGGGAAATGAGTTTCTGTATAACCTCAGAAGCAGAAACTTAAGTATAAGGATTGCCAAGTTTCAGGTGGGAATTTAAGTTTGAGTATTCTCTCTGAGTTTAGGTTTTGAGGGAATTTGCTAGTAAAGAAAGAGGACAATTGTATAAAGAACAAAGAATAAGATAGAGAAATTCAAGTCTGAGGCACCAAATATAATCAACAAACCAAAGCTAGAAATTCCGAAATATATTCGTCCCTCAGTAGGAAAATATTACAGATATAGTTATAACCATATAAACCAGTGTCCTATTCCTAGAAATAAATTAAAAGAGAAATTTGAACGTCAATTAAATAAAAGCAAAAAAGATAAAGTACGTCAAACTTATAAGCTCCCAAAAAATCATCAATGAAACAAGTGATAATAGCCGGATTTCGAACATTGTCCACTACAATAACTTAATTCTTGCTTTCAAAATAAAAATAAGAACCATAAAAACCACCCTAATATTACAAATAACCTAATGAAGCATTAATAATTTTTATTTAAAAAATGACATACTTTTCAATCAAAAGAATCCATAAATTTTCCAGTCTCATTAGCTTCAATTTTGGACTTCAATGATAAAATGTGTCAAAAGAAAGGAAACATGGCTTATTATGACCACCAAGCTAAAAGCTAGCAAATTTGGATTCCGTACGGAAAGGAAAATAATTTATGCGTAAGAAAATCCATATAACGAAAATTAAAATCGTGGAAATAATTTATCTAATCTAACGAAAACCAAAATCTTGTGGAAATACTTTATCTAATCCCATGAACATTTAACTATTGATTTTTGTTTCATAGAAAAGCCTTGATTTGTCAATAGTTGTTAGTGAATGTTCTTCAATCTGTTAAGTGGAAAGCAAATATTTATTAACAATGATCTATAAGAAAATTCTGATAGACATTGTCAATCGGTCATAATTTAATACTCTAAATTCAGCTTTCTTGCTGCAGGATAATTCAAGACTAATTAAGAAATTTTCTTTTAGTTTCCTTCTTTATTTAGGATTCTTAATTAAATTAAAGAATGTCAATTAATCAGGAAATAACTTCAATTTTCCTTCTTCATTTAGGATTTAGCTAAATAGGAATACTATTCAGTCTAGGAGTATTAGCTAATTAGGAATACTTGTCACTACACACCCTTGATTTGCATGGTGAAGGGATGAAGATTGAAGTAGCTGATCTTCATGGAGAAATGCAGCATATTATTTAGATTGGGGAATAACAACATTGATAGATGTTGATGATCCTAAGGAGAATGAAAAGGAGAAAGAAGTTCCATATTTTGATGATCAAATCAGTGAAGGAAGCAACAAGGACCTTATGGAACCAATCTATGATGTGTATAATGATGGAGAAGAGCAAGAAATTAATCTAGTTTCTAGCCAAGGAGAAAATACTGCCATTCAGCAGGTTCTTATTACACCTAAAATAGAAGAACAAAAAGATTGGAACATTGAAGGTGGAAAAACAAAGGAAGATTGTTATTCTTCACAAAAGTATTTACTCGTGGATGTTGATAGCATAAAACTGCCAAAAGCAGATTGTTTGAAGCAAGTAGTCCATGGAGTTGAATATACATCTTCAAGCAAGAAGGCTAGTGCAATCAAAAATTAAAAATTTAAAATAGAACAACAATTTAAAAATAAAGCACAAGCTCCTTTAGAAAGATTTCCTTTAGGATATTTACAAATAACCTAATGAATTAAGCCCAATTAATGTAAAATTTATTAGAGTGTTTTTTATAGAAGAATTGACCATAGCGCTTTTCAAAGATCTCAAGAAGAATTCCCATGTGTAAGGTTGTGCTCCCAAAATCACTCTAACTGACATGAGTGCATCAAGGACTTATGGTGGAGTAAACTCTTCAATACAAGCCAAACTATGTTGTACTAAAAAAGAACAGAATCATAATAACGACTGCGCCAAGAAACAAAAATTGTTTCCAGTTCCTGGAATGCCAATTGATCAGGAAATAATCAAATAAAAAAGGGGAAATTTTAAGACCATGAATCCGTACCTATCGAAGCCTTAGTATGGACCACCAAGGCATTAAGACATAGCCTAGACGGGCAAATCTTGTTTGCGGGATTGCCGTACGGAAAAAGGGGAAAAGATACATGTGTGCATGGCCCGTAAGGTAAAATCCATATAACGACTAACCAATACATTATAACACCGTTGGAAGGAAAATAATTCTATCCTAAAAGTCGCTCACGTCATAAACAGCCAAAACAGTTCTCTCGTCACATAGGTGCATTGTTGGAAGAGAATACTTGGCTTGTCCTAATCTCCTGGTCGTAACAAGGGAACTTGAAAGCCTTATTTTGAAGGGCTATTGAATTTTTATGTTTTCATCAGAAAAATAGCGCCGTCTGATTTGTTCAAATAGTTGTGTAGCGTGAAATTGTTCTATCAATGCGCTGGGTTTAAGGTGGAGACAGAAGACGCAAAAAATTATTGTATTAACAATGGATTCATTAAGCGCGCGGCGAAAGATGTTCATCTTGATGAGACATTGCTCCAAACCTCCGCGGCGCTAACATTAACACTAGTTAATACTCAAATTCAGCGCTTTTCGATTGACTGACAGGAGTAGATTTTCAAGGTTGACTTACAATATCCTGCTTACAGAGACGAAGAGCAAGATATTTCATTTCTAGGAATAATCCTTCATTTTGTATATATCTCTTCACAAGGCATTGTGCTTAATTAAATTTAAAGTGGTGATGGTCAATTAATCAGGAAAATAACTTCAATTTTACCTGTGTGACATTGTGCCATTTAAAGAGAATTTAATAATAAAATCATAGCAAAAAAAATACGCTGATAATAACAGATCTTAGCGCGCTGTTCGGAGTAGAATATTGTTAATGGGTTAAGGTATCCCGGGAAATTACTTTGGTTCGGATACAGACGCACCACTTGGATGTTGGCATGGGTAGGTAGGAAAGGGCAATAATAGAAGATTGGAAAGTAAGGGCTGTTCTTCATGGAGGAAGGAAATGCAGCATATTATTTAGATTGGGCGGTGAGATAAAACAACATTTCGATAAGATGGTTGCATTGCAATCTTACGCTGTGAGAAGGGAGAAATGAAGAAAACAAGGCAGGCAATGCGGACAGGTTTTTCCAGTTGAGCTAAATTATTCCTGCTAAGAGCTATCCGGATCAAATCAGTGAAGGGAAGGGGCTAACGCACAGGACCTTTATGTGGGAAAACCATGAGTTGCGTCCATTAGACGATGGGTTTGGGTATTAATTGATGGGGAGGAAGAGGCAAGGAAATTAATCTAGTTTCTTGAGGCACAGGGAGGTACAAGATGGACTGCACAATTGTCGAGCAGGGTTCTATTACACCTTAAAAGAAAGAAGAACAAAAGATTTGGGGAACATTGAAGGTTGGGAAAAAACAAAGGAAAGGATGTATTCTCACAAAAGAGTATTTTACTCGTGGATGTTGATTAGCATTAAACTGGCCCAAAAGGCAGGACATTTGGTTTGAAGGCAGGTAGGGTTCCGATGGAGTTGGAAATACATTCTTTTTCAAGGCAAGGTAAGGGGCTAGATAAGGCTGCAAAACACTGAATGAAAGACGGATTCTTTATAGGGTTTTGGGTTGGGTGAAAAGACCAAAGGCTCTGCTGGGAGCTTACATAATAAAAATGAGAGATAGTTATAAGAGATAAATTGAGTGGGCTAGTTGTGTGATTAAAGTTTGTGCCTCCTCTATGACAGGTACCATAGTCTCCTTTATAAAGCTTGTGCGTCTGGTATTCTAAGAGAATTGGGGCACCAAATTGATCTTATTCTCATTGGCTGAAAATATCTAAGATTTTCTTGTTCGAAGCGCGCCAAATTGAATTTTCTTCTTCACCATTAACCTAAGGAAGGATTAATTACGAAGGAATTTTGGATTTTGGCATAGGGACCAAGGGCAATTACAAAGAGAAACTCAATTTAAGAAGGTTTTCTTAGTGGGTCTATGCAATATAGTTTCATGCTTGCTTCTGTGTATTTTTTATGGATTGTATCTTAATTATAAATAAAATAAGAGTAAAGTGCAAAATTGCTTAAATTCAGGACAAAATAACTTGATGTCAATTTTCTTTTTCTTGTAATTATGGAGTATTAGTGCTTAAAGTAGCAGCACAATAACCTCTCTCGAGACACCCTATTGGAAGGCATATATCTAGCTAATGAATGAATCCTCTATACAATCTATGATATTAAATATAGATATTCCAGTAAACTAATACCAAAGAAACCAAAAACTACATGTTGGAGCATGCTATATGGGAAATAGTTCCTATAGAGGGCCGCGCGGGTCTATTGACATATCACCCCACACTTAAAATTCTATCAAATTGTTCTTTATGTCCCTTTCACTTAGTTCACAATACAAGGCAAAATATCGAAGTACGGTTTGGGTGACTTAATTAGTTGGCGTATTTTTATCGTTAATCGAAATTAAACAAGAGACATTTTTTAAATAATTCTATAGGCGGACTTTTCTTTGTGACAATGACCGGCAACCTAATTGTTTCTCATGTTTGTTCCAACCAAACATCATTATTACCCTTTACAATTGTACCATATGACCTAGTTGGTTGACAATTAAATTTAGCGGCCATAATACTATGGACTTCCACTCGACTTGTATTCATTTCGTGTCAACGATATCTTCTGTGTCTTTAGCTGTGTCTAAACAGCGGTAATCCTAAGAGTTTAAACCTGAGTGTTCTCCTTCCTTCTTGTGTACCACATACACGATGGTGGAGCATGTGGATCCCATCTCGAAACAAACAGACAATCCTTCAATTCATGATAAATTCTATATGCAAAAAGGGGTTCAGGGGTTATTATTATATGCAGGCCTCCAGCCTCCCATCCCCCCCTTGCTTTTGAAATTATTTCTATTGGCTTTAAAAACCAGAGCATTCAAGACTAATTAAGAAGTTTTCTTTTAGTTTCCTTCTTTGTTTAGGATTCTTAATTAAATTAAAGAATGTCAATTAATCAGGAAATAACTTTCAATTTTCCTTCTTTATTTAGGATTTAGCTAAATAGAAATACTATTCAGCCTAGGAATATTAGCTAATTAGGAATGCTTTCATTATAGAATTAGGATTTCTCCTAACTAATACAGATAGGACAGCAACAAGTAGTTTTGGATATTGTTTTTTATCTATGAATTCAGAATTTTAATTCTAAGAGTTTCTTTGAAACCGATATGTTATTTTGTTCCAACCAAAATCATCCTATTCTAGCCTAGTTGTTGACAATTAATTGCCCTATATTCTTCCCCTGCGTCATTTCTTCAAATTCTCTTTTAGTTCTAAAAGTTATAGTTAAACCTATTTTCTCTTCCTTCTTGCCAAACAAGGGATGCATCCCATGAACAACAGGACATCTCAATTCATGATAATTTCTATATGGCAGGGGTTCAGGAGTTATTAATTATATGCAGCCTCCAGCCTCCCATCCCCCCCTTGCTTTGGAAATTATTTCTATGCTTAAAACCAATGAAATCAAATCAAACTCGTGTAACCTTACTATTGTACCATGGTTATCCTCACAAACATCCCATGTTTAATTAATTTAGAAAATACATGGAAGTCAAATTGGAGAAAAACAGATATTTACATACCCTCAGGTTCCAAAGTCAAATCAAGATCTTCAGAAAACTATACTTGCCATTGTTTACTAGAATTTTAAAGCATTAAAGGTCAAGAGCAACTTCCGCTTACCACGCTTCTCCAAGTTTGGAGAAGCACAGTAATTCAATTGTCTAGTGATAGACAGCCTGTATGAGTCGAAGTAATAAAAAACTAATTTAACGTATACCATTACCTGCATGAGCCACATGTTTCATAAGATAAAAGCACCATCCAATATTTTCTAGATATTAAATATTTTAAGACATTTGCATTCTCTCATTGCTCCCTGCATTGTTCTCACATTTGTGGCTACTGTAACTAATCTACGACCCCCATACTTGGGGTTGTCAGAGTAAAAAATGCTATCATCGATCCCACATGGTCAGATCTCAGCAAAAAGTATCAATTTCATAATTTTGTCACTATTATAGTACCAATATGCATCGCCTCTTTCATTTCTCAATGCCTTTCGAAGATTTATATCAACCATCATGGGACAAAAAATCTTGAAGATATAGTTCTATCAATATTTAAAAAGATGTCAAAAGAAATTTCATGTCAGTGGCAGCAAATTGAGGATATACAAGCTGCCTTAGACTTCTTCAAATTTTTGCCTCATAAATGATTTCCCTCTTGCAAATAGGTTGGCACAGACTGAAACAATTTTTTCTTTCTCACATGGCAAAATAACATTATAAATTTAATTTCTTCTTTACAGTATGTGAATTGAGGAAAAATAAATACATGAAGGTGTAAAAACTGTGACCAAAGGTAAAAGCTCCTCACCTTGAGCGCAGAAGCCTGTCCCATTCATTTTCTTCAGTTACAGTGATTGGATCCTCTTTCCTCTCGGGATTTTGTCCGGAAACATCATCAGCCATGACAGAAGGTGATTCGGCTCCAACTTGCTCTTCTGTTGTTTCATCATTCCATTCCACTGACTGCTTGGGAGAAAATTGGGTTATTTTTTTATCCAAAAAAAAAACAAAAGCGGGATTTCATTTCTTTGTATTCCTTGTTAGATGATTCACTAAAAATATACGCTGGAAAAAATAAATAAATAAATAAAATAGTGAAGCAAAATCCACAACCAAAATTAGGGAAAAAATTGCACTAAATACATTAAAAACCATGAGTAGCATCTCAAGACCCAGAGACAGTTCTGAAAGGGCTAGTTTATGGCAAAAAGGGGTGGAGGCAGGTAAATAAAGAAAAGTTTGAGAAAGACCAAGAAAATCAAAGGACAAAATATGGTTTCCATAATTTTCTTCGCAGTGAATCAATACATTTTTCGAATGAGTGAATTAAGATAGAACACAAACTTGCACTGGAAGGAATAAATCTGGAAAACAACATTATGAGTTCCTGTAGTCCAATATTGATAACCTTTCCTATTAAACAAGAGCTTAATATGAAATTCGACACCAAGATTCCTCTAAAATTGATAGTATATTCAATTTTAACCACTAAATTGTTAGGAGAAAAATTCAATACAGAGAGAGGTATCCCCTAAACGTTTATAAGCAGATTCACCTCATACACATTTCTGAGATAGTGGTGACTAGCAGCGAGTGAGGAGCATCTATAAAGCAATTCCTATTGCAACCATTCAACCATCTCAGAATTGATGCTAACATATCTACTTCACTAAATTCAGCTTTAGACAAGCTGGAGTAAATTCAAGTCAAGTCAGACGATTCCAACAAACATTTCGATACAAGGAAACTGCCAAATCCATTACAAAAGCAAATGTGGCAAATGATGTAGACAGCATGGAGCTCAAGAAATAGTACATTTCAACGGTTACAAACTTAGTGATATGGCCTAGATTCCATCAAAGTAACCATAGGAGCAGGCAGGACTTAGAATTCAGTTAACCAAACTGAACTGCCAAACTAATCAAACTTGTTTACACCCCTAAATAGTTTATTGCAATGAACTGCATATGCTAAAAAACTAACCTAACCAAACCAAACATATTTCAATTTGGTTATTCAGTTATTTTTCAGTAATTGATAGAAAAATAATTAGAGAAAAACATTATCACAATTACATATTACGAGAAAATTTATTATAGAACTGAATACTAAAATATTACAACAATCAAGTGCCTCACATATCTGTCCTCCCAACTTACTCCAAGGGCTCTCTCTCGCAAACACATATTAGCTCCTCAACTGTAGTCTAGGACAGGCTTCAGGGTGGAGAATAGAATTCCATCAAGAGAAGGAAAAAGAAAAAGTTGTCCATATTGAGTAAATAAGAGTTGGACCAGCTCTACTATTACGTACATATTTGATGTTTGCACATGTATAAATTTTGTTTTCCATCTTGGTAGAGTGATGTTTGTAATTGTAAGACATAATTTAAGAATTGGTTGCAATGCCAATAATTGAATATAAACAAATATTATGCCTTCTTTTATTACCTTGATTTGGATTTTATATAATGTTTGTCATCATGCTAATATTTTGAATTTGTTGTGAATGTCAGATGTACTTTTGAAATTTTCTAGAAAAATTTATTCTTTTGCTTCTGATTCTCTCTGTAGGTGCTTGCTTGCCCCTTGTGGCTTGCACCTAGCCTTTAGAACCCTCTTTAAGCCTAGCTGTGCCTTCACCCCTAATAACTTAATTAATAATATACATACTCACTTAAAAACACCTACTATCTGCATATCTAAAATTGCTAGCTTTCATATCAACCTAAAATGAGGTTTGACTCTAATTTTGCCAACTGTAATACATCAATGCTCTGCTGGCTTTACTTTGGTCGTGTTAAATATGACAACAAAAATAGTTAGTTTGCCATAGTGAAATTCATGAATAAGTTATGCATCATATTATTTCCACAAGTATGATATATTACCTTTACAGAGCCAAGCATGTCATTCTCAAAATCCACTTCGGCAACATCGGCTGTCCCCGACTGAAGATTTGAACGGTCAAGCAATTTTGCAATTGCATTTTCATCCCAGACAATCTTGCTGCCACCATCTGTACATTTATCCTTGTAAACATCCCCTAGGCCACCACTCCTTTTCCTCTGCTTTTGCTCTATATCTGTTACAAGGTCGTCTCTGTTGTTATTACCTTCACCAGTATCTTTCCCATTGATGCTAGAAGAATCACTAAAAAGTTCCTCTGTTCCCCACCGTAGAATATCTTCCACTTCCTTCTGAGTTCCAGACTTATTAACAAAAAGCTGGTCAAGCATCAATTTCTTTTTAGCAAGCTGCAAGATGCGTTCTTCAACACTAGCACGAACAACGAGTCGATACACCAAAAGCCTATTTGACTGTCCAATACGATGTGCCCGGTTCATTGCTTGGATATCAGCATGTGGATTGAAATCAGAATCATAAATGATGACAGTGTCAGCTGTTGCCAAATTAATTCCAAGGCCACAAGACCGCGTTGATAACAAAAACACAAATCGGCTTTTATCTTGGTTGAAACGAGATATTGCTGTTTGACGATCACAGACAGATACAGATCCATCCACTCTCTCATAAGTTTTAGGACCAAATTCTATAGTCAAATAATCCTCAAGTATATCTAGAAGTTTGGTCATCTGTGAGAAAATAAGAACTCTATGGCCTTCCTTATAGAATGCTTTTAGCATGGAATGCAAAAGAGTCAGCTTGGCTGAAGCTTTTATTCGCATTTCATGAAGGAATTCTAGTGACCCAGAATCGGGCTCAGTGCCTGGTATGAGATAGGGATGATTGCAAATCTTTCTCAACTGCATTACAATGTTTAGCATGGATTGTTGGGCAACACCTTTTCCAATATTCCGTAATACCTGATAGTTTTTTGTTAACATTGCACGATAATATTCGGCTTGGATAGAAGTTAACTCAACAGGAACCATTCGTTCAGTCTTGGGAGGGATATTTTGCATGGCATCCTTTTTAAGCCGTCGAAGCATATGGGGAGCAACAAGTTTTTTCAATTCCTCCACTTTTTCCGCAGTTGTAAGATCATTAAATTTCTCCTCAAATGAAGATAGAGATGGGAATGAAGCTGGCTGCAAGAAATTAAGTAAATTATACATCTCACCGAGGTTATTTTGAAGTGGGGTTCCAGTCAAGAGAACACGGTGTTGGAAAGAGAATGTATTGAGCAAGCTAAACAGCTTGCTCTCTGAATTCTTTAGACGGTGGCCCTCATCCACCACGAGAACTTCCCAGGGAACTCCACGTAAATGCGAGGAGTCGGCAAGAACCATTTCATATGTAGTTAAAAGAACATTAAATTTATAAGCAGCAGTTTTCTTATTAGTCTCGTTTGGATCACTACCATGCCACTCGTATTGGCGAATTATGGCCCTAGCTTTTGCACACCCATGATATTCCACGACATTTAAGTTAGGAGCCCACAGTGCAAACTCAGCAACCCAGTTAGGCATTGTGGAAAGCGGAACTAAGACCAAACAAGGCAAAGAAGCTTTGAACTCAAAATACAGTGATGAAATAAAAGCACAAGCAGATACTGTTTTCCCAAGCCCCATCTCATCAGCAAGGATCACATTTTTTGATCTGTACCAGCATTTCCGCAGCCAATTCAATGCTTCAAGCTGATGGGGAAACAAGGA
The DNA here is from genome assembly GCF_014843425.1 of Jatropha curcas. Next base: position 277,805 of record NW_023590972.1, read on the forward strand.
ACCACCTTTTAGCTCCTTAGGTTGCTCTGTGAGAGTACAAATCTCATTTTGATGACCATCAACTCTTCCCATTTTTAGATCACTCTTTGTAGAATCTTTTGCCAATGTTTGCTGTTCTAGCTGATCAAACAGATCAATCAGATGTCGAGATGTTAACAGAACAGGTTCATCCAGTCTTTCCCAAGTGCATTCATCATAAGGAAGGCCATTCCATTTTACAAAAGCTTCCTGTGTACCATCTCTGGAAGCACGTAGAGCAATTACTCGCTGAGGCTGCTTCCACTTTTCCTCACATATATTTAAAACCGCTGTTCCATACTTTGCCTTGTAATTTTCCAGTTTTCTCTTTGCAAGAACTTTCAGCTGAGATTCAGAAATCCAACTATTGTGTATATGAGACTTCCCCATCCACTTAACTAAGAATTCATATGATATTGTATCCCCATTACCACATGTATGTTCTGTTGAGGCAGGCCCTGGAACTTTATTTTCACATTCACTTCTCATTTTCATTTCAACATCTGCTTCTTTTCTGACTTTGATTTCAGGAGATAAATGTGGTTCATGATCCTTGGAAACTGCAACCACATCTTGACTTTTCAAACAAAAATCAATATTATCCTCTGTCACCACCTTTTCAGGTTGTTTTAGAGAATCTATAGTTTCTGCAGACTCTTTTTGGTCTTCAACATTCATCCTTTTAGAATCTGAACCCTTGTCCTCTTTCCCCACTATATCCTTGAAATTTCCTCCTTTACAATCTTTACTGGCAGATCTTTTATATACATTTATTTTTTCCACTTTGATGTCATTCTTCATGCTTTCACCCCTGTCAAAAATTTGGTCGATGCCAGGACAGCCCTCTGCAAGATTTTCAGCAACTGCTACATCTGAATCAATATCACAACTAGAATTTTCATCTCTATTTTGAGTTTCTGGAATAAGCAATTCATCAGAAGGCAGGTCATCTGTAGCAATCAAAGATGCAGAAGGTGAAGAACTTGAATTATCACCTTGAATTCGACATCCCAAAACTCGATCGACCTGTTATTTAAAGATAAATGGCAAATTAAAATCTGTGAATAGTTGCAAACTCAAGATGAAAGCACTATTCTTCATAAAAGACACAAATAGAATAAATTTTATGAAATTTTTCAGTAGGAGTTAATTGACCTGTAGAAGTTCAGGGATAACGACATCATCGCATATTCGAGTTTCATCTGTATGACCTCCAGCTTTACATGACTCATTTGATGGGTGCACAAGTTCCTCAGGAAGCTTCTGATAAAAAAAAATGCATCAAATTGTGATAATCATACAGAAAAGTTTTCCTTTCCTGACAAAAGCCTTAGAAATGACAATAATAGCATTCTATGGCAACAAAACTTATAATATCCTGAAGATGACAAAGATCACTAGACATGAAATTTAGGTGCATGAATGGAAAATAGTCAGCCCAAAGTAAAAGCCAAAAATAATATCATCAAGAGCAAACTGAACTTCCAACTAATACACCGCATACGCCCAAATTAAGAGTGGATAACAGAAATTTCATGTAGTTAGGTAATCAATAAAAAATGAGATGTAAAATAAGGGCAGGAGTTGCAAAATGTTAAAACAATGGAATGAAGACAGAGGAAGTCCACAAATGAATACGTTGTACCAACCACTACTTCACTAACTACCAAGGTGTTTTATGCTCTGAGAAGAAATTTCCAAGGAATCCGCTTGGAAAGGAAATAACCAACAGAACCTAATAGAAACCATAAATAATCCAAAGAAAAAGATACCTCATTCTTTCCCCGCGAATCTACATTCTTGGTTCCAACATCATTCTTCGACAAAGATGTAGAACCCCCGTTACTCAATTTTTTCCGTTTCTTCTGCAATTTACTACTTCCAGGAGGAGTAGTATTATTGGCTTTTGATCCCCGTTTCTTAGAAGCACATTTCCCCTTGTCAGTCTTATGCTTCTTTACACTGTCCCCATCAATGTCTTCATGTTTTCTTTTTTTGTCTTTCTTAGTGGCAGCACCAATTGCAAGAACAATTTTCTTTACTGTCAATCCATTATTGCCAGACAACTCATGCTTCCCATCAGATGCTTCATCATTTGGCCCTGATTTTGTAAGTTTAGAATGAGACGAAGTTTCCTCAGCAAGAGAAATTGACTTCTTATCAGGTGACATAGAAGGAGACATGTCGGGTTGCTTTCCATTATCAATGTTCACAAATGATGAGGTACCCTCTATAAAACCACCAAGGGGCAGATCATTTGGCTTGGTGCTACTAGATACATCCAAGGAAGAATCTGGTTCCTTTACACAGGATTTAACTCCAAAGGTTAACACAGATTTCCCTTTGCTGGAGGATCTTCGTTTGGAAAGTATAGGGGTTCCAAAGAGCTGGGATACCTTGTCACTGTCAGACGATCTAACTCCAGTCTTCGAATTTGCTGCAATTAGTTTTGTTCTCGCCCGCTTGGAAATGGGATCCAGTTGGGTAATTGACTTAAGCGGATCACTTTTTTGGCAGCACTTAGGGCATTGCCACTTCCCCATTGGAATGCGCTTCAAGTTAGGCATCAGAATATCAAAATTAGGATATGAGGATAACATCCAATGAGTATTATTAATCTTGCAGAATTTTGGGAACAAGTCAATTACTGTAAGACAATAATATAAAACGACATACCTTAAGAGGTGGATCAAGGCACTGAAGATGGTAGACTCGGGGGCAGCTATCACAACACAACAAGTTGCCACCAAGGTCACAGATCACACATTCATAGTAATACTGAGAAAAGGATAAGACTAAACAGTCAAGATTGCAACAGACACATAAAATATAACAAACATCTATAACATGGAATAAAATCTAAAAGATTTTTAAAAAAATCTAATTGATTTTAAAAAAAATCTAATTCTCAATTCTCACACAATTATGAATTATAAAAATTCATCACTAACTTAACTAACAAGATTTGATCATTACATAATGTGTAAACATTAGAATAAACAGAGTAAATGCATCCCGAAATTTCACTGTAGCGTTGGAAACTTAAGTAAAAAGGAAGGAAAAAAGAAGAACTCTTGAAGAATGTGATGTGAACTTCAGTCAAGCCTACTATTGCAATCTTTGCTGTCCATGACTTGATAAGCTCACAAAGTAAGCTTACATACAGACAAACATGTATAGGTGTGAGTTTCTGCGTAATGTGAGTTGAGTGTGCCCCAGCCCAATATTGTGAGGTGTGTGAATCAACAGAAACAAGCCGAACTTGAGTTGTGAAGGTTCATGCAAGTTTTACTTGCATGCAAGAGTGTTTTGTTCAGGGTGTTATACATAGAACAGCATGCTGAGAGCAAAAACTTTTGGGTGTAATTGGACTAAGTTTTTGAGTGCTTGAAAGTGATTATTGATTGAATTGTTTTCATTATTAGTTTTGTAAAGGCTTGCACAGTACAATTCAGATTGCGTGTCTTTGACTATTTTATAATATTGTACTTTGTAATAAGAACAAAAAAGGAAACATTGCGAGAAGTAAAATACAAAACAGAAAGGGAAACATTTGAGAAGCAAAATTACATAGCCCCACATCCGACATATAGAGGATGTACAACATGGGAATTATGCAAGCAGATAGATGACTTGACCAAAGAGACAAATCAAACAACTCCACGCATGTTACCCTTATAGTCCAATCTTCATATTAGTATGCTTGAAAATGATCAAAATGTGGAAGCTAGCATCAAAATTAAGATGGGGAACAACCCAGACTGGTCAAAAACAGACAATTCCAAGAAATGCTGTTAGCAACTGAAAAGAGGATTCTTTGATTAAAAAAAGTAAGCAATAAACATTTATTTGCAGATAGATAAACACACGAATAGAACTTATTGCCTTTGCTAATTTAAGAATTTTCCTAACACTGATTGGAGGATATGATCAGATGAGGAGGTTTTAATATTATCACTTTGCTGGTTAAACTCAAGTTTGATCAAAATTTTGTTTATGCAGTGTGACGGAAACATTGGTGAGGCAATACCAGCACAGTATAGCAGAAGCATTAAAATCAAATCTTTATCAACCATCAGGGCTTCCTCTTAAAGATTTTAAAGATTATAAAAGTCTTCATTACAAGGATCATAAAGAACTAACAATTGCAATTAATAGCTTTTCATCATGGGAGTTTAGGATAAACAAGGAGAAGTTTACCAAACAGAATAACAAATAATAGCTCACCCCATCATTTCCCTTTTTCTTGGATGAAGATATATCAGAACTCAATTCACTCTTTGGCTTGCGTTTAGCAGCAGAAGTATTCCTGGGAGATTCCGGGGATGCTACCTTCTCTTCTTTACCATTGGAAAGAACTCGCCCATATAAAAGCTTTTTTCGTTTGCGCTTCAAGACCCAGTTTCTGTTTATCATTTTACTAGCCGCGGAACCACTATCCTTCATCTCTCAATCCACTGCATTACATTCACACCTTAAATTGACACAAGCATAGAGTGCGTTAGTGAAGGAGACCCAGGAAAGTGGCTTCATAACAACTAAGATAAACACAAGCAAAAACCTCAATGTCCCTTTCAACATTATCAAGGAATTAGGATAAACAAAAACAGGCATCAAAAAACAACAAAATAGAACATGATAAGTGTGTTACATATTACACACATCCCACTTAAAGTCAGAAAGAATAACACACCATTACAAAAATCAAGTCCATCTAAGGATGATATGAGGGACACGTCATAGCTAGCACAATCAACAAGAGCTCAGAATTGAAAGACAAACTGGCATTTGAAAATAATGCTTCAGCATGTACATCAGGCTAATGACAGCAAGCATAATTTAGTTTCTGATACTAGGCAATAGATTCATGATTACATACCAAAACCAATCAAACTTATTGACTTCAACTATCACCTTCGACATGTAAATTGACCTTGGCACGACATACCAGTGATATACCATGTTTCTGAAAAGCAATTTAAATCATCTGGAATAAACAAATACAAAATACCGACACACCAACAACCAACTATAAACATCAATAATAAACAAAGCAACCACAAGCTCTACAATGCAATCAGTTTAACAATCTAAATTAAACAATTACAATTATCAAATGTCCAGCACATACCTCTACTATCAGCGGGACTAGTCCCAAAATGAAAATTTAAAACCAGAAGAACTTAACCAATCATGCACATTTCTAACATAAACCCAAAACCCCATTCTATCAAAAGCCCAATTATCGAATCACCACGAATTCCCAAACCATCCAGCATCAACCAATGAAAGTAAAAGCAACATCTCTCAAATCAAGCAATATCACCACAGTACAGACATCATAACACATGAAAAATTAGCTCCAAGTTGACAAATTGAAAAACCCACAAAACTTAAATCAATGAACAACTAAAACAAAGACATACAACAGTACCCAGATAGGAAAACAAGCTCACCAATCAAAAATCAAAACAAAGTTTGTAACTTTTCTCCAATACTAAGATAGATTGAGAGGGAGGAACCAGTAAGACGGATATGTAGAGAAATTAGGGCATGAACGCAGAGAGACGATATGAGATATGAGAGAGAAAGGGAGAAAAGAGGGAGACATCCGCACACGCCAACAAATGGAAATAAATATAGAGAGAGTTTTTTAGAGAGAGAAAGCATACGATACGGATTCGCCGGGGTCATAGGACGGGGTTTTCACTTCTGACATGGCAGCGCATGAGAGAGAGAGAAAGAAAGCAGCCTTCCTCAAAAGTACCCAACCACTGATATTTTGCCACGTGGCTAAACCAGAGCACACGTTCCCCAAATTCTCCTTTTCCTTTTTTTTTTTTTTTCTTCTCTTTGGTTTTTCCCTCATTTTCCCTCTTCTCCAACTTCGAAGTTGAGAAAGTGAAGAAGAAGAAGAAGAAGAAAGAAAGAAAGAACGAAAGCAGCATCCAGCAACAATGGCCGCTTTTGAAGGTTACTGTTTTTAGCATGATTTTGATTTTCTGCTTTTTGTATGGCTTTCTGTTGGTTTATATTTTATAGAACTTGGAGATGAAAACCCACATATCTATATATCTACATGGAGGATCTTTTGAATAATTATTGTTATTATTTACTTGATTTGCTACTTGTAATTTATTAAATTATTAAGTTATTAAATTATCTTAAACGAATATCTAACACTCTTTTCTTGTTAGAAAATTGATCAAAGACATCTAAGGATGAAAAGTTATGTAGAATAAATTACAAAATGTGTGGATTTACAATAGCTCAATTCTTATGTTTAACACATACGCATATATGCTAAATTTTATTACTTAAAATTCTGCTTTAATTTGATCTAATACATGTATTCTTTTAGAAAGAAATAGTGATATGAATAGTAAGTCTTCGAAAAGCTATAAATTAATTGGTTCATCTAAATTTAAAAAAAGCGTTTTTGAAAATAGTGTTACAAACGTGAAACGGAAATAGCATCATATTCAAAACTTAGTGTATACTTATTCTCTCAATTTTAAGGCTCGTTACACTTGCACACTAATTTAAAACTTTTGACAATCACACTCAAATAAAAATTTGAGAGTTCTTACACTTTTTAAAATGAAATTAGGGTTTGGTGTTTGAAAATAATAATAATAATAACAAAAAAGAATTCTTGTGAAACCCACAATTGAATTTTTGGTTAACATAACCTAAGTTTTGTAAACTTGTTGAAATGGAAATGTTTTGCGGAAGAAAATTACTCTTAAATTCTTCCTCTCTCAATCTCGTCAACTATTCCCCCTCCCCTGCCATTCTTCATCATCATAACTTTCATCGATATCATCTCCACCTTCTCTCTTTTCTATAACTATTAATCTAAATCCAATCTTGTTTGGCCATTAATTTGTGTCCTTCTCTTGTACATCGCTTTACTAATTTCCAACACATCCAAATCCATTATGCTTTCAACCTGTGTTTTTTAAATCGGACCTGATAATGAACCAGCATGGTGATTAGTTCGCAATTGGACCGAGTCAATTCGGTTTAGCCCGATTTTTTTTATAATTATTTATATAAAAATTGCTGACTAAAAATTGAGAAAAAAAGATGAATTGCCTAGAAAATTCTCATTCAAGAAAATAAATAAAAAGAGATTTTATAGATTTTATTAATCTTGAGTATTTCTAAATTTAGCTTGTAAACTCATTAACAATAATCAAAAAGTTTAGTATAATAATATTAAATAGTATTATTTTCACAATATTTCATAAAAAAACATAAGTATAAATTAAAATTTAATTAACGATAAAATAAATTAAAGAATATAAAATAGTTGTAAATATATTATTAAGAAGAATAATGAAACTTATATTGATATTAATGACATTAATTAGCATTCTAATAGCTTTTAAATTCACTTTCGGTTTGATAGTTTGCTAAATAAATGGCTTGTAATTATGTTGCCCATGTGTCAGTGATACCGAAATGGCTTTCATGCATAAATTGTGTAAATATGAGTTGTCAATGTGTTGAATGGTATTTGATTGAATGAAAATTCAAAATACAACTCAGATTCATTTTCTCTCTCTTCAGATTTTCTCTCGTTTTTTCGTTTTTTCCCTCTCTTTATCTTTGTAACTGCTTATTTTTCTTGTGTCCTCTCACATTCTTAGCTCCCAAACATATAATTCTTTCCTTAAGCCTCTAGTTTAGATTGTAACTAATAACAGTTCTTAACACAATCCCTTTACTTTTTTTTTTTTTCAATTATTTCTCTCACCCTTTAAATAATTCTTATCTTGCATTGTTCCTTTCTTTAATCTCAAACATCTATGATCTCTCTCTTAAATCACCCTTTAAATCTGACCTAATTCGCTAATAGAATAATAACAATCCTAATAGGTATTTTATTGACTAAAAGGTAAAATAATATTAGAAATAATATTTGGGCTGTTGATTCTTTGGATATTAGAAATAATATTTTAGATTTTTATTTCAAAAAAATTAGAATTTATACTTCTTCCCCTCCCAATCTTTTAATATTTTTGAAATTGACAAAATCAGTATTCTCTATCAATGGTATTAACACAAGAATCATTCCATTGAGCATTGGATTTCAATAGCAGTAAAAGATTTGAGTGTCTCTGTTCATAATCACATTGAGGTCTGTTAATTATATCTCTTAATTGTTTGGTGTGTTGATGTAATTGAACATCCATTTTAAGTGTTTGTGAAAATGATTCTTTGAATTATTGCTACTAGGAAAATAAAGAATAAATAGAATGCTACTCATATATGTTTCAGCCGACACTCCATTCAATTGGCTTTTGTTGTTGCAAACTACGTTGAAGTCCCTTCTCAGATTACAATTCTCAATAATGAACGATTTTTATTTTGAAACATAATCCAATCTAGTCATTCAACGAATATATGATTCCTAGTTTAATCCAAAGGGTAGAAATTCCTTTGAAATGATTGAGAGCTCTAGCCCATTTATATTTCCAAGGGACTATCGAGAAAGAGAAAGGATCAAGCTCAAAAATTCCTGCAAGCAGCCAGCGAAGATTGGGGAAACAGAGGAAGAACGATTTTGTGCCATTAAAATTCTTTTTTGCCAATTATTTTAAAACAAAAAAAAAGCTATCATTTAAGAAAAATAAAAAAACACATTTTAAATTCACTTGTGTAGCCATTAAGCAGTTGCTGATCGATAATTTAATCTAATGATTATTATTACAAGTTAAAATTTTGACAATATAAATCATTTTAAATTTGACAATATAAATCATTTTCTTTATTGATATTAAAAAAAACTATTTTGTACTGTAGTTTCACCTATAATTTTTCTTCCTAAATTTTCTTTTTCTTATTTAAAAATCAACTTCAAATAAATCTATGAAATTAAAACTAAATTTTATTCTAAATACACTAAAAGGTAAAATAATTCGCTAAGAGAATAATAACAATCTCAATAGTGTGACCTCCATTAAAAGGTGAGATGAACATATTTGCACGACTAGACCAATGGACTGGATTTGAAATATTTAATTTAAAAGAGGAATAAGATTACTCAATAAATGCATAAATAAATAATAGAGGGAATATATAAATTTTTAATATTTTTAATGGAAATAAGATAATCTTTTCTATAATACTTGGTGATTTTAGATTACAATACAATAAAATCTTTCTAATCATGATTGCTCTAAGGCTAGTGATAATATGAAGAAGTATCTTTGAGTTTTCTGAATAATTTTTAGAGAGTAGAATTAATAGAATAGAGAAGAAATAAGTCTTGTATATGTGTTTGAGTTTTTTTTTTTTTTTTTTTTTTTTTTTTATATGAAGAAGTATCTTTGAGTTTTCCTGAATAATTTTTTTAGAGAGTAAGAATTAATAGAATAGAGAAATAAGTCTGGTATTATGTGTTTTTTGAGTTTTTTTTTTTTTTTTTTTTTTTTTTTTCATTTAAACTCCCTCTTTATATAGGTAAATGGGTAGAGAAGGTAAAGTGCAGCAACACACCTCTCCACTACTTCTAATCATTTATTCTTTATTCTTTGTAGGGTTTGCGGGAGTTATTTTTTAAGAAGATTTGTAAGGATTAATGAATTAATGGATAATGTAATTGGTTAAAGTAAATCTTATCGGCTATTTTTATTCACAAAATATTTTAGGATATCTATTCAATATATTTCCTGTCATTATTTAGATACTTAAGGGGATTTGAATATTAATCATATATAAAGTAATTATTTATATATATCTTAGTAGCATATAAGATATATAAAAATTATCAAGAGGTCCACAAAAAATGCTGGTCCATTTATGTCCAACAGTGGGTCAGTTTACACAAACCTTTTGACAGAGTTCCCCTTACATTCATTAGGCTCAAAACAAACCCCAATTTTTTTTTAGGGAATCGAGGACGCATGCGCCTGTCTTGTTTTTATGACGAACTTAAAGGTCAAGGTATCAATTTATTACAAGGCCTTTCCGGAAGACCACATCTTTCTCTATTTAATAGGCACTTCAATTTCTCATTTGCTCACTTTTTTTCCATTTTACGCAAGCTTAGAACTTCTCTCTCTAGAACGACTGCTCTCTCTCTCTCTAACTAGTGGTTTTTAATTTTTTAATTCTCTTTTTTTAGTGTTTTGGCTTCTATGCATTTATATTCGTTTTATTAAAAATGCATTTTGAGTAACATAGGTTGTTTTAGCTGATGAGATATCTGAGCCTGATCATGAGGAATTATTTTGAAACTTCATCTCCAAACAAGATAGTGATAACGTCGAGCTATCTTTGAACCGTCATCCCTCAGGAAGCAAACCAAGAAAGGAAAATATAAGATAGCAAATATTTTCGTCTAACATGGATTGACGGGCGAGCTCCACTAATGATGTTACAATCTCGCTAAGTGGTAGTTTGGGCTCGGCCCTTGTTAGAATATATGAAGGCATACAGAATTTTTGGATAAGTGATTCTAAGAGAATTTTTAACACTCCGGGAGTTTCGGACTTCCTAAGTGAGCCCCTTTTATCTTCTTTATATGAGTATTAAGCTTACTATAAAGCCAAATACATCCAACATGGTCTTAGACTTATGGTTGTCTACTATAGGCTTTGCTCACGCAGACGAACAAGCCTATCCGCTCGGGGTATTTGAGAGTTAGTATATCCCTTGTCACGGATCGTATTAATCGAGGATCACTATTTTTCTTCAAGCTCGGCCCCAAAATGCTATATTTTAGAAACAGCAGTCGAAGATTTTCTTTCTCTTAAAATTGGAAAGTAGATTATAAGGATTCCGGGGTGGTTTAAAGGTATTTCTAAAATGATGGCTACCAAGCTACCAATCATCTACCTCAAGGCTACTGAGAGGATGAGAGATGCATAACGCTTATAAGGCCTTGATGACTGGGGATCATAAATCTGAAGCAACTTTATCTTCAAGCTTATAAGATTTTTTCTCCTAGCAGAACCCATGGAGATCGACCTTCCCTTAAGCTAGTAAGCTAATCCCCATGTTATTTTTTATGCTCGATTTACTAAACATGGTTTAAATTATTTTATCCTTTCTTTTCTACAAAAATGTGCTCCCAAGAAATGAAAATTTTAAAAATTACCACTAGAAAGTGATGAAGCCAACGACATGTGGTGGTTCATCAAAGAAGACTCCACCCTTCGAACAATCGAACAAAACATCCCTTTTCAAGCCCTAGCTTTCTACGGATGTCAAGATTTTTCAAGATTCAGATTTGGAAAGAATTGTATTGAAGAGCTTGATTGATTTTAATTGAACATGGTTTTCTTTTATTAAATCCATTTAATCCCTCGGAAATGGTTCTTTTACTTTGGTAAAATTTTTATTTTAGACGTTTCACACATCCTTATTTAGGGGAAAAATTCTCAATTAGTTTGATTCTTTTAAAATCGACTAATCCTTTTTTACCAGAGATGGGGTCTGGGAGTTAGATATGAAATGGGAAGAGTGTTGGCCATCCATTTCGCCCCGTAAAACCGGTCCTCCTTCTTGTTCCAAAGATTTCAACAATTAGCAATAATACGATTACTAAAAATTGTGAATGTAAAACAGTTTTAAATGCAGTTTTTTAGAAAAACATATCAATTCCACAAGATTATTGCATACATAACGCCTAAAATAAGCAAATCACGAGAAGGCGGGGGGGGGGGAGAGGAGAAATGAGTTACAAAACCAATCCTAATAATACAATGCTACGCCTGCACCCCCTTAATTTCCCAAATACCCAAATGAATTATGTAACACTTAAAGCTATAATAGGAGATCCAAATTAGGACCTTTTACATTTGGGGGCCACTAAGAATTAACCCTAAGGCTCACCAAACATAAGGAATCAAACAAAGCACAAATGATAATAAACATTCACAACAAACTAACAGATCATACATTCATTCAATAATAATAAAAATGTGAAAATTTTGTGTGGAGAGTTCACCGTGTATTTGAGCGTGATCACTTTGATTACTTATACGATCTGTGTGGTGCTTTGTGAGTTTTATTGGGTGTGAAACATGTGACTTTAGCACATAAAATAGAGTGAGAACAACTTACTACTGGCCTGCGACCAACAAGTGATGCATTGGGCATCGGCGGTTGAGTCCATTGAACTGAGTGCTAACTTAGTAATGAGAGCTGGGTCGCAGCTGTTGAGCCCGAAAATCCTCAATCGGGGCCAAACAGACCTATAAAACATTATAGCCCACTGGATTTGAAGAACCTTTTAGGCATCATTTTATTTCCCTGGTGCTTATAGAATGGTCTTTTGTTTCTTGGGCCAATTATTGGGTAAAAGCTTCCCTTATTCAGTTGACTCATGGGAAGGCAGTTTTGACCCATATCCCGGGTAATTTGTTTATTTTTTTGAGCTTCCTTTTTATACGAGCTTTTGCCATGTTTATTTTTGAGAGTTTTAAATAAAATTTAACCTTTTAAAACAAAACTCAGAATTCTTTTGCATGGAAAAAATTAATGAACTTGTTGAAAATGAAGTCCCATTGATTAGAACTACCCCCTCAATGGTTCTTATCAGAGACAATAGAAAGACTTTGCGAGTGGCAGCTATCAATTAGAACTGCTTCACACAATGTCTTATTTTTAAATTAAAATTGCTTTTTAAATTGACGGAAGCAATTGTGATTAAGACTTCCTCATACAAGTTTTTAGAAAAAATAAAAGACTGTGTGAGAGATAGTTTTATCGAGATCTTGAATTGGCTTCACAGTTTTGACCCAGATTTAAAATGATTTAAGACCCAAAATAGTGAAATATCTGAAATAGAAGCACCGGTTTAAGAACTTGATTATTTCCACTGAGTAGAGTCCAGACGTTTCTATGTTCAAAAAGATAAAACTTCTTTCAGATTCGAACAATCAAAACATTAACAACTTTAGCCATTTCCAAAATAATAAACAGAAATGTGAGTAAAATATGTATCAAGCAGGAACTTCCGAAAAAAAAAAGATCAACACAATTGATTTATAGTGGTTTCCGGCAACCTAATACGGCTACTTCATCTCGCATAAAACTTCGATCCTTTGAGATCCCTCCAACTTATGTTTATCTCTTTTCAAGGAAGAGACCAAACAACAGTAAAGGCAATAGATCAACACCTAGATCTACCCTTTGGCCACTAGATTTTTTCCAAAGGTTCTAAGGTTAACCTGCAACCCTTTTCCTGTTTTGGCAGAGTACAGAAACTCTCAGTTAAAGACATTAGACTCCTCCTCACGGAGAGGGTCCGCTGAATAACCTATTTCACAATAGCTTCTCACTAAGCTATTACACAAATGTTTTAATCCACAAGAAACCACATGTCTACTAAAGATTCAGAATCTAAATAGACAGACAAAATGCAACATAAGCACAGAAAAAATAATTTTTAAGATTAGAAAACATTTTAGAAATTCGGAACTGTTTTTTTCAAAATAGTTGTTATATAAATTTTTCTTTTCTTCTTTTTAAAGATAAAAAAAAAACGTATCAAGCTAAAGAAATAAGGGGGGTAGAGAGTAGTTTTGAGAGATAACATAATTTGATCAATGGACGAATACTATTAAAACGAAAAACTCTTTTTCTCCTACGTCTTTCAAAAACCAGAACTTGCCTTCTTTATAGAGAGGCGGCTAGCGACTCAAACCGTTTTTTAGAAAATGAATATCTCTTTTTTCAAATCAGAATATTGTTCTTTTCCTTATTTAGAAAATATTGAAATCTTTGTTTTACTACACACAATTTTTAAGTGAACATTCTCATCTTTTGGCAGCAAATTAGAGACAATCTTTCTTTTCCTTTAAAACAAAGATTTTTTGTCAAAAGTTAAATATTTTGAAAATCTTTTTCGAAAAGATTATTTACCAAAAATGTTAACTACATCTTTCTTCATTTAGGTAAAGAAAATAAATCAAGATTTTTTGGATCTTTAAAAAATTTGTTTCGAAAATGGAGTACATAAGATCTTTATTCGTTATTCCCTATTAACAAAATTGTTACGAGAGAAAAGTCTCTTTTATTTTAGGTAATTTTGATATTTCGAACCTTAAGAGAGTTTCGAAAAACAATTTAAAGTAAAATTTAAGGAACGAAAAAGATTTATTTTTAAGAGATATTTTCGAAAAATAATTTGGTGAGAGAAAATTGAATTTTTGTGCTTATAATTGGATGTCTCTCTTCCTACAAATGAATCTACGAAAGTCTAACCACTAAGAATCTTCAAAATGGTCTTCCCAAATCACTGAAATTGTAAGGATTCACCTTGGTTCATTTATTACTTTCCATATGAAATCTGCATAGAATTTACTTAGCAGCAAACAATGATAATTGTAAATTTTATTTGTTTTTGTTTTAAATCATCAAACTCTCGAGATTATATATTGACCCTGAGCCAACAATCTCCCTTTTTTTTATCGATGACAAAACCAATAAATTTTAGCAATCATTAGACAATGGTGCTTCCTCCTAATTTTTATTGCCATAGAAAAATTATACCAAGTCTAGTATGATCAAAATGATATTACCAGAAGCAAGGTTTAGACGCTGTATTTGCTTACCCCTGAATAGGTTGTAGTGGATAGTTATTTATGCATATTTAGAAGCAAGGAAAATTCTTGAGAACTGATTATTAGAACTAGCAAAATAGACAAGCACAATTCTAAAGTTCTAAATAATCAGAGCGTATGGTCGGCAAAAATAGAATAAACTGACACCTTAAGAAATTAGGAATAGGAAAATCTTACAATTCTAACTGTAGACGCCATCGTTAGAAAAAGATCTAAGTTCTAAAGGCTAAAAGTCAGTTCATTCATATAAAATATATAGCTCAAAACTAGAACAGAAATAACAACAGATTAGAAAATAATAAGCAATATAAAGCCAATAAGATGTAAGTACTAAGGTTACCACACATTTAGCAGAGGTACGATAACATTTATACCACTCAACAAATATCCTGTCGTTTCCCTTTGTCATCATCTCAAAAGGGTTTAGTAAAGATTCAGAGCAGAAAGAAAAAAAAAAAAAAAATTCAAAACTGTTAACCGACTACAAAGACACAACAAAGCAAATATATTGTTCATAAAACATAACAAAACTAAGAAATCAGAGGGGTTTGGAGTCAGTTCTATAAGTCTTTTTAGACTTCTGAGAATCCTGAGCACGGGAGGTTTCACTAGGAGCTTTCTGGTCCCGTTTTATGAGAAGGGTGGCAGTGGAGGCCTTTCTTCCATGAACTTTGTTGTTTCCCGTAGTGGTGCTTTTACTTTCTTTGGCTTTTCTGGAGGCAAGGAGTATAGGGCTGTTTCCCTTATTTTCAAAAGCTAGAGTAGCTTTCCGTCTCATTAACAATCCTTTCATTCTTTCCAAGGATTCGATGAAGAGACTGATTATGCTCAATCAATATCCTTACATTGTTTTTATTGCCTCCATCGAGCTCCTTATTATGTTCCTCTATAAGTTCCCTTTTTCCATTTTGGCCTAAAGGCATAACATTCTCTACTCCTTGAGCTGATAAAAACTCAGATTCTTTTTCAGTCTTGAC
This sequence comes from Jatropha curcas, assembly GCF_014843425.1. Next base: position 293,382 of record NW_023590972.1, read on the forward strand.
CTCAGTTGACATGGTCTTCTTTCACTTATTCCAGTTTCTCTGTTTCTGCATCATTGGTTCTTCTACTTTCTTTTTTTTTTCTACCTTTTCAGAATCCTTTTTCTCTCAGTTTCCTTTTCTTTTTCTTTTTTTTGATTCTGCTTTCCAATTCCTCCGCTAACTGTCGTCTTTCTCTTTTTCCTATCTCTTCCCTTTCTTCTCTAATTTCTTTTCTTTCTCTTCTTCTTTTAATATTCTCTTTCTTTTCTTTCCTTTTATACTTCTCTTCCAACTTAGCTTTTTCTTTCTCTTCTCTTTTCCTTCTTCTTTTTCTCAGCTTTCTGTCTCCTTTTTCTTTCTTCTCTTTTCTTCCTTCTTTTTCCTTTTCTTCATCTCCTTATTCATCTTTCAATTCACATCCACTGTCTAGGCTTTGAAACATTGGCACACATCACTTTCTTTCAAATCACTTTCAAGAAGTTCCAACACAGGTGTAAGCACCTGCCATAGGTAGTTTTCTTACAGGTTATTCTGCATTTTGTCAAAAAGATAGTGTGATAGAGGTTGAGGGTTTTTCCTTCTCAACTATGTGCACATAATGCTCATTCAAAACCTGATTCACATATGTAAGTGATGCACTCTTGGATAAATATAATGCCATCAATTTTTTTAGTTTGTCAGCCACTTCATGACTATTTGTCAAGTTGTGAAGCATTCAATACACCTGTTTTTTTTTCTGCAGAACTTTCTTAACAATTTTTCTTTAATAAAATTCCCTCCTTTCTTGTATCCCGCTAACACCTAGAAATATCCTTTTGATTCTTTTGTTAAAACACTCTAGACCCAAGTGTTTGGGCAAACTTTAAACAATTTTGCTCAAGTCAGCGTAAGAGAAATGCTTTGGATTCTCTCCTCAAGTTTTACAGAAATCCCGATTCTTCTGGCCACTAACCTTAAGAGAACTCATAGAATTCCTTACCAATTCCACCATACTGGTCTATTTAGAGATAGAAAATCCATCCACCCCTTGGAAATCAAAGAGTTTCCCTGAAGTTGAACTCATCATTCTTGAAAAAATTTCCAGTCTAGATAAGCAATAAAGAAAACAGCAGAGAGGATATGGGACGAAGCAATCTTACCTTTGTCGTGAGACCCGCAGTGACTTATTTCTTTTGAAGTTTCAGTCTCTGCTTTTTCCTTCTTTTTGATATCCTCAAATAGACTTCTTTGTTTTCGACTCCTTCTGTTCCATATTTTGCTTTTGATAAGCCCTTTTGAGGAGTTGAAGTTCTTGTTAGTTAGGGGATGTCGCGTGAAGCAGGTGAAAGCTTGATTCAGCCAGTGTTGGGGTTTTTGACGACGTAAGCGAGCAAATTTTAGGTTTCGTTGCAAAAGGCAAAGAGAGGGAGATAAGCAGTTAATAGAGAGAAAAATAAATTAAGTTAAGAAATAGGCTTTTTTTTAAGAAAGGAAGATAAAACAAAATAATGACAGTTTTTCGGGAAAATTCAAAATCGACACAAAAAAAAAAAAACCGCCAAACTTAAATAAATAAAACAGCACAAACAATACGTAATAAACACCTTCCAAGAATAATTATGACTGTTTTGAATTTTGTCTAAGTTAGATTGCTGATAATGACATTGTAGAAAGTCATTAGAGGGCAATACCATTTCCCTTTTTAGAACAAAACATTTTTTCCACTCAGACACATTGAAGAGAATAAAATATTAGACCATATAGCAAAGTCTTTGCACTTTCAACAATATAGAAGCAGTTTCGAAACATACTTACACGAGTTCCTAAAGTTAGGTTAGAAAACTAACATACCGAGTTCTCTCTCTAATTAAGTAGAACTGACTTTCATTCAAAGGGTTTAGTAAAGAGTATTTAGCTAATATGCTTTTCTGTAGGAAATGAACTCATAACTATTCACTTTTTGTACCATGATCACGTATGAAGTGATGCCTGTAGTTCTATGTGTTGAGTTCGTAGAATGGCTGACTGGGTTTTAGATAAATTGATAACGTTATGTGTCACAACTTTTTGGTAAAATGTTTCTAATTTAGTACCATAGTCCTCCAATATTGTATTGGCTTGATCCATGAGAAACTTGTGCAACACTAAGCTTTCCAGCAGCAACATCAGTTGCTACCCTTCTACAGTAGAAAGAGCAACAGATGTCTGTAATTCCCTTGCTAAACCAATGATAAAGAAGCGTACTCAAACTGGCAAGTTCCAGAACACTTGCTTTTTCCATTATTCACTCTCCCTATGAGCAAAATCAGGAATCACTAGTACCCAACCGAAGATCAAAATGTATCGCCTTTCAGAATAGCAGACAGAACCAGATTAGAAGTTCCACAAAGATATATTAGAATTCTTTGGTTATCACGCAATTAAGAAAAGATCTTTGGGACGCGATTGAAATCTAGCGGCATAGGACAGACACTAAGTGGTATTGTCTAGGTCTACTTGAGTTAGATATAGTAAATAACCAATCATACTTCGTAAACATAATTTGATATCCACAATCCTTACCTTGTTTTTTCAAATCTTTTTCTTTAATTTTGAGATGGACTCATTGGTTGTACTTAATACCTTGGCTATTTTCATTTTGGAACGCTTTTTCAACAATTCTCTAGTATAATTTTTCTTGATTTGATGAAAAATTCCCGTTTTCACATTGTGTTGCATTTGAAGGTCCCACAGGAAGAAGTTTAAATTCTCCCATCATACTCATTTTCGAAACTCCGACCCACTGCATAATCTTAGAAAAATTTTTTCCGTTACAAAGCAAGATTATTAGTAAGAGCTATAAGATTATATCATCAACATAATTTTGTAACAACTAGAATGATCATGTCCTTTATTTTTGATAAATAATATGCTGTCAACCCTTGACCCTCTTGGCAACAAACCATTTTCTAATAAACATACTTAACTTTCTACCAAGCTCTATGGGAGCTTTGGCTTCAGACTATAAAGAGCTTGAGTAAACTTGTAAACATGATTAGGTTTTTCAAATTTCAAAACTAGGGAAGTTAGGTATCTA